>CANSZD010003689.1:1590000-1782500 GCA_947648045.1 Beta corolliflora
ATTCATTTGAGTACAAATGGCTCGTAAGCTATAATCTTAATATGATAGGTAGCTTGCTGACAGTATGTGATGAGAAACTATCATCCTTTGAGAAAATAAACTCTGCAATGTCATGTCGTTGGACAAATACAGTTACATACTTACGATCCACCACTAATGAGTTAAAGTAAGGCCCCCAAGCAACAAATATAATACTTCCTCCGTTTTTTTAGTTGCAACAATTGACTTTTTGATGAGTATTATATTTGTTGCAACTCAAAAAAAAGGTAGTAAATCACCCCATCACATGATTAGGTAGCAGATTTGTCCAATTGCAGAATTTCTGACCAAGTGCTTAAAATTACATTGATTGTATCGGTGTAATATTATCTCTCCCAGAGATAGAGTTCATTTTAATCAAATAACTAAACTAATGAAAGTGAATGATGCTTTTATCACCCAATGTCGAACAGAGAGCTCAACAAGCAACTATTTCAACATATGATTTAAAGACAAAAGATTGAGACATTGAGTTACCGTTCCAGGAGATATATCCCCTTTGAACACTAAAGCACCAATTATGGACTCCAAAGCTGCAAGATCTCCAATATTTGAATCTACTGCAAGATTCAAAAGATTCTTAGCAGATTCCAGTGGGTTCTTTGTAATATATATGGTGACGAATGCATTTTCCACGGCCTCATATATGGACTTGTCCTGAGAAAAAACCTGTAGCAGGAAAGCAGAAAGAGAAGTGGCACTTAGATTCCTCAAAATATGAACAGACAAGCTCGTGAGTTTAGCACATATTCATAGTCATGACATCCTGCAATTGAGATGTGAAATGATAATAAAGTACCAGAGGCAACATCTTCCGAAGGCATGCATCTGATTCTTCAATTTGAAACTGTCTACACCTCATGAGCAGAAGTATAGTGTTCTCCACATCTGTAGCAGAAGACGAAGCCATCAGTTGAACAAGGGTTGGCATTGTAGCTGATATACACTTGGAAAAGCTCAGGCCAGCCTCAAGGGAAGCAACCAGAGCCCTGGTCTGCTCCAGGTTTCCAACATCAGGAACAGAATTATCTTTCAAAACAGTGTCTTCTTCCACCTGGGACAAATAGCTATCTGTTAAACTATTAGGCTGCTCATCAGATCTAGCTTCACTGTTCACGTGATCAACTTCACCATCCCCATTACAGTTGTCTTTATCAGATGACGCTCCGTCTACTTCATTCTCTGTATGCACCTCTGGCTGCAGAGCACTTAACTTCTTCTTGTATTTGTCCAGTGTCGCTTCAAAAGACGATATGCGAAGTTGAGGCCCAAATGGATTATGCTGCAGCATTACAATAAGCAGATTCAAAGCAGATTTTCTCACAATTGCACTCTTGTCTTCTAACCTCCCTGCTGCCAGTGCGGCCACTTCATTCCACAGACCTATTGGAACAGAATGTTCTTCACAGAGTTCAGACCAAACTTGAAGCACCCTGCTCCTCGTATAAGCTGAAACATCACGACAACGCTCCAGCAAAATTTCTAGCATAGCCTGCTTAGTTCGCAGCCGAACTGACTTCGAACTCACCTCACATTCTTCATCTTTAAAAGCTTTAGACACCAACTTTCCTAGCAACCCCACAAGTGCATTCCTGATCTTATAAGATTCTCCACCAAAATGTGGGACTAGAATGCCAATGTTTGTCGAGATCAATTTTGGCAGCCTCTCTGAGAGCTCGACAAGAAAGCGCCCTATATTATCTGCACCCGCTGTATCCTTGACATAATCCTTTGGGTTTGTCCTTCCAATTTCTCTGATAATAGAGGTAGCTAAGCTCCCATCAGCATACTTTTTCTCAGCTCCTGCCACAGCATCAGCCATGGCAATGACAACAAAATCATACTTGTGGAGCAAATGAATGATTGAGGCAGATGTTTGTGCCAAGTAGTGATACTTAGTAGCACAGCTCCCAATTATACGACATAAAGCATCTTTTACATCAGAATCCTTTAGCAGTATAGGATTCTCAAACATGAGAAAGGCATTCCTACAGATATTGAAACAATGTCAACAATTAGATAAAATAATAATACCAAATCCAACAAAGAAACTGCGTCCAACTTACTTTGCAATGAAAGAAAGGTAATTCTCATCAGGGTCCGAGGATCCAAAGAGCAACGATAGGTTGACCTCAAGTGAATTAGCGATCAATGTTAGTATCCGCCCTCGCTGTCCTTCCCACTTCCATGAATTTATTGGCAATTTCTTCCGGCTGCTAGCTGCGGTCTAAAACCACATAATTAATTTGCAAATTCATCAAGATGAAATGACTGACAGCTTAGAATGAAAGACCAATTATGATCTCTGATATTACTTCGACAAGTGAGGAACATATCTCTGTGACTCGGAAAAGGGTGCTAATTATAGTGGCCCAGCTTGTTGTTGTTGGCTAGTCCTTCACATTGATCCACTCAACATAATAAGTTATTTGTGTTTTAAGTATGAAATAAACACATTGGATGTTATTCTTCATACCTCATTTCAAAATTATCCTCCTTTTTCATACTCAAAGTCCAAACTTTTTTCATCAATTACATGTACTTAAATGACACAATCTACTTGTGATGAAGTAAGTACAATGAAGACTACTCTACTTAGGCTCTTTTTTGGGACTGAACTGAACTGAAATTCTGAATTGAACTTAATTTGCCTTAAGTGAACTAAACTTAACTTGTGTGAACTGAACTGGATAAAAACTATGAGAGGAAGCTAATTGAACTGAACTGATTTTGTCTTCTGAACTGAACTGAATTTTCATTAATTCAATCCAAAAGAACAGAGCCTTAACCTTACAGTTATTACTTTTATCCACCTTCATTAGTATACGTTAAAAGCCAACTCAAACCAACACGCTACACCCTCACCTCCTTTCAAATATCAACTTAAGGTCATCTAAGTTCTAAGGAAGCTTTAGTTAATCTAAGGATGCTTTAATTAAACTAAGGAAGCTTTTGTTTGTCTCCAACACGCTACTCTACTTAATCTAAGGAAGCTTTTGTTATTGCATTGGTATTTAAGTTTGACAAGTATTATGCATTAGTACATGAAACAAACAATTGATAATTCAATTACATTGTATATAACAGGTACTATAGAATAACAAAAATTGGTTAAATAGTCTGATTATCATGATGGAGCAGGGGGAATAAAACATATGTGTAATTATGTAAATTCAAAGTATTCGGATCAAGAAGCCGACCCCATTCTATCGAAATTAAGGCTTTGGCATTGTCATTGTTGTAGTAATTATGTCATTGGAAAAAAACGCATTCCACCAACAAAATTTGTACTTACTTTGGAGATATTAGTAGACTTATTACTGGACTCCTCCGCAAGAATGATATGTACAAGGAAGAAAGTATAGATTTTAAAAGCATTTCGATGCGAAGCGACTCGTTCGAGCAGTGCTGCAGAACCATCCTCACCACCTCCACCATCATTATCATCATTCTGGGGTGAATGTGACAGTCTAGAAAGCGAATCGATATTCGGAAGAAGAACACTGAAATTCGACCGAAGACTTTCAACAAAGTTCAACTTACAAGCAGGCGTAAGAGATGAAAAACACTTCACTAAGGAATAAACTCGATCAAAAACATCTTGATCTTCAATGCAGAAGAGCTCCTTATCTGATAGGTCGAATGACAGACCTAAAACAACAAAAATTGAGGGAAATTTCGTCAGAGAAATGTGAAATTAGGGTTTTGAATTTGGGGGTTTATGAGAGAGAAATTACCTTTGACGAATTCTTCGAGGTCGGAAGAAGTAAAGGAGGTGATGTTGGTAGGATTTTGAGCAAAGAGATGATTGTCGTCGTTTTCTTGTTCGAGGGAGTGGAGATTTGGGGGGAAGATGAAGGTGGGAGCCATTTTTGAAGAGGAGAGAGAAAAAGAAAGAAGCTCCTGAAATTGATTTTTGGACGTTTGGTTGTTGAGTTGTTGGTAATTTGAATTTGAATATATTTGGGCATTGAAATAGGCGGGAATTTAACGTTTCTTGGATTTTTGGCCTTTTGGGAACTTTAGCCAAGGAATTACAAAAGTACAACTAATCGTCACTCACTCACTTGATTCTTTGAATCTTTGATGGTTGAAAAATGTTGTAGCACTTGATTGGTAAAAGGACTCCTACTCATAGTCATACAAACATTGGTGGTAATTTAAGAGCAGCAACAATGGTTGGTATTTAGGTTTCCCATTGCAAAAAAAAGTTAAATGGGGACCTTCCCATTGATGTAGCTAGGGGTGTGCACCGGTCCAAAACCGGACCGGACCGGTTGGACCGGTGGACCGGAATCCAAAATTTTTTTGGACCGGAGAAAAATTCCGGTCCGGTCCGGTTTTGGACCGGTTGGACCGAAATTTATATTTTTTTATAAAAGAAAACTTTTTCTTAGATTTAAATATATTTATAAATTCAATATATTAAAATATAATAATTCTAAAAGCAATAATCTTAAAGGTAATAAATATGAGGTTTTAACTTTCTAACTTTTTAAGTTTTAAACCTTTTTTTTAACCTTTAAACTTTTTTTTTATAAAAAAAACATGAATTCCGGTCCCCGCAGTCCCGGACGGAAAATTCCGGGTTTGGACCGGACCCGGACCGGAAACCCGGAATCCCAACTTTTCATGGGCCGGGGACCGGACCAGGAAAATTCGGTGACGGTCCATTCCGATCTGGTCCTGGTCCGGTTCGGTCCAATTCAGGCCCGGTCCAAAAGTGCACACCCCTAGATGTAGCTTAGTTGCCCAATATTGTGGAGGACCAATAAAAAGGAAAGGTTCCCATATTGCAATCCAATCAGTAGGCGACATGTGGAAAGGCAAAGTGGGCAAAAAATTTCCCACGTGAAACAAGGATGCCATGGTTTGGTGATTTTTGGAAAAAAAAAAAAGCTGGCAGCCAATAGCACCCATATGGGTGGGTTTTAGGTTCCCCAAAGCAAAAAAAATACAAAAAAAGGATCTTCCCACTGATGTAGGTTGGTTCCCCAAAATTGTAGCACGCCATTAATTGGGGAAGCTTCCCATAATGAATACCAACCATAGCGCGCCATGTGGAAAGCAATAGTGGGAAGGAAAATCCCACGTGAAACAAGGTTCAGCAGCTTTGCAATTTTTTTTTAAAAAAAAAAATAGAAGCCCACCAATCATAGCGCGACAAGTGTTGCATGCTGCGTGCGCTAGAGGAAACCCAATCGAGTCGCACCATGTGTCGCTGTTGTAGCTTTTACAACGGTTATATTGCCGTTTACAAAAAATTAAATAACTTTTTAAATATATTGAATTAAAAAAAATTATACCAACGACCATATTTTTTTTGTGCTCTATAAGTAGATTAATCTTTGATATATTTTCAACTCTTCAAAAAATCCATAATTTCTCATTAAGTATTTCATAAATCTTATTTGATAATTTATGGATCCCAATCATCCTAATCATGGAAATAGATATCAAATTAACTCAAATTCCCAACAAAATCCAAATTACCAACGATATCAACGCGTACAAACTATTATGTGCAACCTGGTCGATTTAATAATGACATTGGAATGGAATCATATATGAAAAGGCGAGCTGATGCATGGGATAGAAATGTGCACAACGCCTTACAACGAGACTTGACTCAACATATTTGGCAAAATAATCGTCGGTCGACCGATGATGGTTGAAGATCTAAATTATTGCAATCTTTTATTTAAAATTAATTGTATGGTATTTTGTTCAATTTCATCTATGTTTTTTAAATAAATTTATGGTGTTTTTTTGCGTATTTATTTGTCGTAATTATTAACATTGAAATCGGGTAAATTATTATAATTAGCAATTAGTGTAATTGTCAAATTAAACCGCAATTATTAAGAAAAAATGGGTAAAATAGTATAATTAAAAATAACGCTTTTGTTAACGTAATACAATTAATGAATTAATCGATTAATTAGAAGGTAATTATTTAATTATAATTATCATATTTTGATTTAATTAATATTATCTAAAATTAATGTGATGAATCAAATTATTTTATTGATATTGGTGGGGTATATGAAAAGTAGGAGAGAGAGAATGTGGTGGGGTATGGAAAGGTAGAAGAGATAAGGTAAATGGGAAGGTTAATGAATGTAGGTATGAATTGTAAAATGGGAAAGGTGGGCAATAAAGTTGAGCCCTCGGAGATGGCCTGCTTGAATGTGGGGCAGGATAATGGGCTCGCAAATCATTCTACCATTGGGCCAACCATTGCAGGGCCTCCAAATGAAGGGGGTGGCAAGTGGAAAAGGCTGGCGAGGAGTGTAACTAAAAATTTGACCACGGTTGAAGGAATGGATTTAAAGGAGGGAAAACGAAAGAGTGAGGTGGAGATTGAAGACAAGGCTAGGGGTGTTCACAAGAAAGCATGTGTTCGGGCTTCTATAGCTGATTTTGATGATATAATGGCGGAGGTTGGCGAGGACCAACCCCGTCAAGAGCCATGAGTCTGTTATGTCTCAACTGCAGGGGACTGGGCAACCCCTCTGCAGTTGATAATCTTCGGGATTTAATCCGAAGGGAGGCCCCTAGTGTGATTTTCTTGTCTGAAACAAAGCTTAGTAGTAGTGAGTTTAGTAGAGTTCGAGAAAAATTGGGTGACTTTAATGCTCTTGCTGTTGATAGTGTAGGGCGTTCGGGTGGTCTTGCGATGTTATGGAGGAAGGATGTTTCTCTATCTTTACGATCCATGTCGGTTCATCACATGGATTTTTGGGTGGAGGATGGGTGTTCGAAGAATAATTGGAGGCTTACTGGTTTTTATGGGTGGCCGGAGATTCATAACCGTCATTTGTCATGGAGGTTGTTGAGGGAGCTGGCAACTCAGATGGATGGTCCGTGGGTCTGTTGTGGTGATTTTAATGAGATCTTGAGTGATAATGATAAGCAAGGGGGTAATGATAGAGCACAATGGCAAATGGATAACTTCCGGGAAGCGGTTGATCTTTGTAGTTTTCAGGAGCTTTCCTTTTCTGGTTACCCTTTTACGTATGACAATGGGAGAGAAGGGGAGGACAATGTTCAATGTAGGCTAGATCGGGTCCTTGTAAATGAGCAGTGGCGTGAGCTTTTTAATAGAGCCCACCTCTTTCATCTTGATCGTGAATGGTCCGACCATGCCCCATTGAAGGTAGTGTTTGACCCGGGTGGGACTCAGCAGGAGAAAAAGGCTAAACCTTTTCGGTTCGAGCAAATGTGGATGGATAACGAGGAGTGTGAGAAAATGATAGAGGAGTCTTGGAGCTTAGGAGGAGCGTCGGTAGGGGAGAAACTTGATGAGTGTGCTGCTCGGCTGAAGGGGTGGGGGGACAAAAAATTCGGGGCTGTGTTTCGGGAGTTGAGAACCAAGAGGAAGAGGTTAAAAAACTTGAACAAAGGGAACTTGTCTGCGACGCAGCTGCAACAACGTCGCAATCTTTTGAGAGATATTGAGAAGCTGGTGAAACATGAGGAGGTGTTTTGGAGACAACGATCTCGTGCTTTGTGGCTCGAAGCCGGGGACCGCAACACAAGCTTCTTCCATCAGCGAGCTTCGGGGAGGCGGCGTCGAAATCATATTCCTTTTTTGATGGATAACTCGGGTGTTCGTCGAGAGGGAGATGAGGAGGTGGGCGAGGTGGCGTCTACGTATTTTGCTGAGCTATTCACTTCGCAAGGAGTTGTTAGAGTAGAGGAAGCTTTGCGTGGGGTCCATGGTAGAGTAACCGAGGAGATGAACCAAAGTCTTCGAGCCGAGTACACTACTGATGAGGTGAGGGTTGCACTGAGTCAAATGCATCCTCTTAAGGCCCCTGGACCTGATGGGATGTGCCCTTTGTTCTATCAGACATACTGGCACATTGTTGGTCCTGCTGTTTGTGGTTTGGTTCTCCGTATCCTTCGAGGAGAGCAGATTCCCAGGTATTTAAATAAGACTTTTATTGTTCTCATCCCGAAAAAGAGAGGTGCTGATAAGATAACTGAGTTTAGACCCATTAGTCTCTGTAATGTGGTGTATAAATTGGTCTCGAAGGTGCTGGCTAATCGATTAAAACAATTTCTTGATAAATTAATCTCTGCAAACCAGAGTGCTTTTACCCCTGGTCGCCTGATAACAGATAACGTTTTGGTGGCTTTTGAGATGTTTCACTTCATGAAAAATTCGAAAGCATCTGAGGGTTATCTGGCTCTAAAACTGGATATGGCTAAGGCATATGATAGAGTCGAGTGGGATTTTTTGGAAGCTGTGTTGGTCAGAATGCAATTTGATAGAGGGTGGATTGATTGTGTTATGGATTGTGTTCGGTCTGTCTCATTCTCGATCCTGATTAATGGCACTCCTACTGAGGATTTTTGCCCTTCTCGAGGGCTCCGTCAAGGGGATCCGATTTCTCCGTATCTTTTCATCCTTGTGGCGGAGGCTCTCTCGGGTCTGGTTAGATTAGCAGTTGAGAAGGGGAGTTTACATGGCATTCGGATTGCACAATCGGCTCCAGTGGTGTCTCATTTGTTGTTTGCGGATGATTGTGTTATTTTTGGTAGAGCCAGGACAGGTGAAGCCGAGGTGGTTAGAGATATTTTACTACTGTATGAGGGCGCTTCGGGGCAAAAGGTCAGTTTTGATAAGACAACAGTTTCTTTCAGTAGAGGGGTGGATGAGTTGCGGAGACAAGAGGTAGTTCAGGTGTTAGGAGTTAAAGAAGTGGATGTTCACGATCGTTATCTGGGGTTACCTACTGTTGTGGGGAGGTCGAAAAAGGTGATTACTAAGGGGATTAAGGAGAAGCTATGGAAGAAATTGCAGGGGTGGAAGGGTTTAAGTCTTTCTAAAGCTGGTAGGGAGGTCCTGATAAAGACAGTGGCCCAATCTCTCCCTACCTATGTGATGAGTGTTTTCAGACTTCCTTCTTCTTTTTGTGATGAGATTAGGTCCCTGATTTCTCATTTTTGGTGGGGTCAGAAGCAAGGGGAGCGTAAGATTCACTGGCTAGCTTGGAAAAAAATTTGTTTGCCCAAGAATGAAGGGGGGCTGGGGTTCCGTGACTTGAAGTTGTTTAATTGGGCATTACTTGGGAAGCAAGCTTGGAGACTGTATACTCATCCGGATTCCTTAGCTGCAATGGTGTTGAAAGGTAAATATTTTCCTAACTGCACTTTTGATGAGGCGGTGTTGGGTAGTAGCCCTAGCTATACTTGGAGGAGCATTTGTGAAGCGAAATGGGTGGTTCGAAGAGGTTGGAGATGGAGGGTAGGCGATGGATTAAACATCAAGGTGTGGTCTGACCCATGGATTCCCGGTACTCAAACGAGGTGTGTGATAACTCCTAGAGTTCAAGGTGCGGAGAATATGAGAGTGAGTGATTTAAGGGTGGACGGTTGTGCGGTGTGGGATGAAGTGAAGGTCCGTGCGCTCTTTCTCCCTTTTGAGAGTGAGCGTATCTTAGCCATTCCGCTAAGTGCTAGAAAACCCCCTGATAATCGCTGTTGGGATTTAGATAAAAAGGGCATCTACTCGGTGCGTTCAGCATACCGAGCTATTTTTGGGGATTCGTGTGTTGAGCTGGGTCCCTCGTCCTCTAGCAGGGTGGATAAGTGTGTGTGGAATTTTGTGTGGAGTGCAAAGGTGTTGCCCCGAACCAAGATCTTCTTCTGGAGAGCGTGTCACGAATCCCTTCCTACCAAGGCTGGGCTGCATATTCGAGTTTCAAGCATCGACGAAACCTGCGGGCTGTGTGGGGCTGCTATGGAGTGTGGGCAGCATGCGCTGCTTGGCTGTGCGTTTGCTGTAGGGGTGTGGGAAGAAGCGGGTTTGTCTCAGATTGTTGAACATCGAAGACCGTCTTTCCTGGATTGGGTTTTGGAGGTTTTTTGTAAGTTGGATGCGGGTTTGAAAGAGTGGGTAATGATGTTGTGTTGGGCCATATGGGGAGCTAGAAACCGAACCATCTTCGAGGGGGAGAGAGCGTCTCCTAGGCAGATGGTGGAGTATGTGTCAAAGCTGATGGTCGAGATTGGGTCGGAGAAGAAGGAGGGCGTGCCGAGGTCTTTGACGGGTCGATGGTCTGCTCCACCTACGGGTAAGGTGAAGGTGAACGTGGATGGTGGGATGCTAAGGGACTTTGGTATGGGTTTGGGTGTGGCTATTAGGAGTAGTGAAGGTGAGCTGCGGGTGTGTACGGTGTATCAAGGCTCCGGTGTTAGGGACCCCAAAATTATTGAGGCCAGTGCGATCTTGTTCCGTATGCGAATTGCTTTGGAGTACAATTTTTCAGACATTGTTGTGGAGAATGATAGCTTGGGCGTGGTGAACGCCATCAACTGCAAGGAGGAAGGATTTAGTTGCTTTCATTTAATTTTAGATGACATTGTTGCTTTAGCAAACTCATTTAATTCATGTTCTTGGTGTTTTGTTGGTAGATTAGGCAATAAGGTAGCTCACTCTCTTGCCCATCTCTCTCCTTGGGATTTTGGTAAAAGAGTTTGGAGTGATAATTTTCCTCCTTTGATTGTTGAATTGGTGGCTGATGATTTGCAGTTGAATGAATAGTGGTTTCTCCTCTTTGGAGACCTTCCCTTCAAAAAGTATAGTTTTTGCTACATAATTCGAAAAATTATAACTTTTACATCATTGGAACTTGCTTACAACTATAAAAAAAAAAAAATTAAGACGAATGTTTTATTTTTAACCTATGTGTTGGATCATATTATAATACAGAAGTTATAAGAAGAGTATTAATTTAATATAATAAGAGGTACTACATGACTATGGTAAGAATATAAGTTTTAGAATTATTAAGAGAAAATAGTGTTTGATTTCTACCAAGATTATCTAACAATCAATAATACAATTGATCAGTATTATAACTTTTGCTACATACTATAAATAATACACAATTTCGTTATAATTGAAATAAGTTTGAGATTTGCATAAACAATAATCATTGATTAGGAATATAATTATATTACTATAATTAATACAATCATGATTAGATTTCTCTCAATAAGTATCTAATTTATCTTTTTTATTATCACAAAGCTTATGAAATGAATATAATTCAACCACATAAAAAAAATAACTATGCATCGCACAAGCTAGTTGATAATATATCGTAATAATATTAAGGAAAATTTGCCAAAAAGAACCTTTTAAAAGTTCAATTTTGTGACAAAAAACCTTTTAAAACATTCTTTGCGAAAAAAACCACAAACTTAATTTTTCTTGCTAGATGAAACCTATTCCCATTTTCCGGTGTGGTTTTTGAGATGCATAAAGGTGGTGCTGCAGTTAATGGAAATAGGGGGTTAAAGAAAGATAGAAGGGTCAGCGTCGGAATTGAGAAAAACCACACCGAAAAATGGAAATAGGTTTCTTCTTATAAGAAAAATTAAGTTTGTGGTTTCATTTTGCAAATAATGCTTTAAAAGGGTTTTTTTTCGTAAAATTGAACTTTTAAAAGTTTTTTTTTGGCAAATTTTCCTAATATTAATTAGTTATTTAATTGTATAAGTTGCCTATCTGACAATATCCTTCATGCAACAAAGTTTCTCAATTTATATACAAGATTCCTTTTCTACGAAACTAAGTTTGGTTTCCTAGAGAAAAGGGTTATACCTTCCCCCACTTTCAAAGTATCTTACCCGCTAATCCAGATCAGGTTGACCAGCGAGAGATTTCGACCCATAATGGAAAAGCTATCCGCTCTTGCTGGCGTGTTAGAGCATGTACAATGGAGCTCTCAAACTAGTTCTCCAACTAGCTCTCCAAGGAGAGAGAAAATGGAGAGCCACCTCTTACCCAACAATGGGGTTATTGGGTGTCTTGGGTGTCTCTCCATCGAGACACTTTGCAAAGTGGCTCTTGGGGGAGATACCATTTGGGTTGAAGGAGAGATGACTCTCCAATGTGTGGGGCCCACATACTATTGCAGTTACTTAAGCTTTCTTTTCTTCTTGCAACCATTTAATGAACTTTTCAGAACAGGACCGCCAAACAATGAAAAGTTGAATGAAGAGCTCTTTAAAAAGTTTTATTGTTGTTGGGTGTTTTTAGATATGGCCCTGTTCTTTTGGACTTATTTTCAGTTAATTTCAGTTCAGTTAATTTAATTTCAGTTCAGTTCGTTATTATTATTATTATTTATTATTATTATTAGTATTATTATTATTATTATTATTATTATTATTAATATAAATATTATTATGATTATTATTATTTATTACGATTATTATTATTATTATTTATTATTATTATTTATTATTTATTATTATTATTATTATTATTATTGTTAGTATTATTTATTATTATTATTATTATTACTATTATTATTTATTATTATTATTGTTAGTATTATTTATTATTATTATTATTATTATTATTTATTAATAATAATAATAATAATAATAAGTATTGATATATTATGTTAATACTTTATTGATTATTATCGATTATTATTATTTTTGAAAATTAAATATACAATTCTGTTCAGTTTATCTCATTTCAGTTAATTTAATTTAAGTTCAGTTCAGTTCAGTTAATTTCAGTTAATTTAATTTTAGTTCAGTTCAGTTAATTTAATTTCAGTTTAGTTAATTTAATTTCAGTTCAGCCAAAATAAATTCAAAAGAATATGACCATAATTCTTAAAAGTAGCTCGAAGAGAGAGAATCGATGAGACTGAGTGGAGAGCTAGTTAGAGAGTAATGTACATGCTCTTACACGGCACCTTGTAATTTGACTGTCCAACTGACGACCTCTAAACCAACTAGTCAACAACTATACCAGTCTCTTTCGTCCAACTACAAAACCCTCGGCTCCCCCACAAATCTCAATCATCCTTTTTTGAAGGACAAATCTCAATCATCTTATTCCTTCTTTCTCACAACCTCAATACCAGATTTCGAAAACAACATCCTTAACTTCTGTGATCCCTATAATCCAAGCAGAAATTCAACCTCAATAATCTTCAGTAACAACAAAACTTGGCGATAAATTCCAACGATCACGATGCCATGGAGCGTAACACTATGGATATCAAATATCGTATGGTTGGCACTTGCTGGTTGGATCACCTCTTGCTTGATTGTCGCCGATGAAATCGCCAATTCTATGCGCGCGGGTGATATCGGCGCCTTCCATGTCGGTTGAATTCTACCCTTCTTCTTTAGTTTACTTTTGTTTTTAGGTGAGTAAGTACTTCCTACATCTTAATTTCTTTTGTCACTATTTGTTTGATTCCGAGTATTGGAATTTCACAAGCTTTTATCAATGAATTCGATGATTTGTTTTTTTTATGATGAGTTCGTACATCTAAATACTTTTATGGTTTGACTTCAATTGTTTTTGATCTCTATATTTCACTTTGATTGATTTGATTTTGAACTACTTATGGGTAGGGTAGAAGCTATGTAGGGTCCTGTAATGGCTGTTTTTTTGTCTTCCTTTGGGTGGTTGACTTTTTATAATAACCCCAAAATTTTTGTATTCTTCCATTTACAAGGTTTTGAAAGAGCGGATCTTAAATTATCACTGTGATATGTTCGAGAATTTTGTGATTTTAAAGAAGAAATCACTTAAACTTCCCAAAACATCTCCGATTTTTTGGGAATCCCGAAAAATATCCAATTTTTTTTTAAAACTATACTAATTTTTCTGTGATAATTACACAAGTATCATATAAGACTATCTTACCATGATTTAAAGTGGATAACTTGCTGTCCTAAAAGGGTCTCTTGTACCTAAGACACGGGGGACCATTATCTCAAAGTGACCCCCTTTAACTCGTAGATTGACTGTTTTAACTTACAAAGTAACCCTTTTAGGGAACAAACTGAGGTGGGCTTGCACTAATTTTGTGATAAGGTGATCTTGCACAAGATTTACTAGTGATAATTTAGGACAAGCTCAAGAGGATGTTTCTTCTTATTATTAAGAGGATCTGCTAACTTTTTGTAGAATTCATCAATTGTTTCCGTGTATGTCTGTATTATTATTTATGTTGATGTTAGAGGGCTGCTCACTTTTTATGGAAATGGTTTTCTATTGGGAATTTTATAATCTCAATTAAAAAAAATAAAAAAAGTTTCCATATATTCGTCCTAGTCGAACGCTCTCTAGGAGGCTCACAAGGTATGATTGATTTAGTTGGATCTTTGGGAAAGGAAGCATTGGTTTTGAACAAGTATTGTTTCTATGATGCCTTGCTGGTGCTAGATTAGTGCAGGGTTTTTTTATCCCCAATTACAGGAAGTGCAAGTTCACAGCTTGAAATGCAAGCCACAAATTCTATCGACTTAGTGAATGCGAATAAGAGAGAAAATGAGGGTCAGTTTTTTAAGACAGAGAGTGATGAATGCTCCATATTGAGTTTTGCAGATTCCTAAAAGAACTCCTGCAAGACCACCTATCAGATTTACCTATACAAGGAGGCGTAGGAGTAAGGGCACTACTGTCAGTTAGCTAAAAAGGTGACTCATGAAAGGGAGGTGCCACGTCACTAAGAATTTGTTATAGATATTTAAGGAGAATTTGTCAGAAATCTAGAGAGAGAAACTTATTGGTAGAGCTCCACATCCTCTCGAATGAGTGTGGGTTGTATTTGATTTTCCTTGTTGATAATCGATACAATATCTATCAGTAACTATTATTTCACTTACCTTGTTCTTGATTTAACTGAGTTCTTAGCAAACTTGGTATCAGAGCAAGTTCGCTCCATTAACGGGAAATGGCGTCCAGAACTCACTCCCAGAGGCTGGACCAGTTAGAGTTGGAGGTGGCGTCATTGAAGAACACCATCACTGAGGAGGTAACCATGGTGGTTGGTGATGTCGCTCAAAGAATCCAACAGCTGACCACCAGCTTGGAGAAAATGACCAACCAGTTTAAGGAGGACCTGCCTGCCTCCTCGGAGCGTCTAGAAGGGAGGATCGACCGAGGCCACGAAGATCACAACCTTCTGGTGACTCAGATGAAGCAGGATCAGGCAAAATTCCAAGCGGAGGTACGTTCTCAGATGGCCACCAGGGTTCCGGAAGGAGACGGTGACGGAGGGGATATGGCGAGGAATATTCCGAATCGAGGGACGTTGAGTAGAGGAAGAGGTAGTAATTACTTGGAAGGGGAGAAAAGAGGCGGCGAAGACGACGGAGATGGAGAGTTTAGGGGAGAAAGCTACGGTAGATCCAACTGGAGGTATAAGAAGCTGGATCTAACTCCATTTGAAGGAAACAACCCAGATGGGTGGATTATGCGAGCTGAACGTTACTTCCAGTTTTACGGGTTAAGTGAAGAAGAGAAGGTGGAGGCTGCGGTGGTTGACCTCGACGGCGACGCTTTACTCTGGTACCAGTGGGAGCAAACTCGGAAACCAATTACAACGTGGGAGGAGATGAAAGGAATGTTGTTGAGACAATTCCGACCGTTGGCCGCTGGAAGTCTCCATGAGCAGTGGTTGACTCTTGTGCAAGACGGATCTGTGGCGGAATACCAAAGACAATTTATTGCCCTTATTGCTCCATTGACTGGAATACCCGAGGAAGTGGCAAAGGGGAATTTTATAAAAGGGCTGAAAAATGAGATAAGGGCCGAAGTAAGACTACATGGACCCAGGTCATTAGATCATGCAATGGACCTGGCCATCAAAGTGGAAGATAAAATGAAATGGGCCATACCAAGGAAAAGTGGAATGGGTCAGACCTCATATTCAGGAGGTTATCAACCTTCTAATTTTCATAGAAGTTATAAGGGTTTTTCCAGTGGTGCAAGCTCAGCGGTCGGGAGCACTAGTATCTCCAGCCCAAGAACAACACAGTCCATGCCCATAGCAAGGCCCATTACTGAAGTTCGAAGGCTCAGTGAGAGGGAGTTACAGGAAAAAAGAGAGAGGGCTTTGTTACCGTTGCGACGAAAAATTGGGGCCTGGCCGTAGGTGCAAAAAAAAGGGAGCTTAGTGTCCTCTTGACTGGAGATGATGAAGAGGAACTCATTGGAGAGATGGCTACTGAAAATAATACTATGGAGCAAGGGGAGGAAGAAGACAGGGAACAAGTGTTGTCCGAGGTTTCCTTGAACTCTGTCATGGGCATCACTAGCCCAAAAACCCTGAAGATGGTAGGGGTGATTAAGGGGCAGGAAGTAGTCATTATGGTAGACCCAGGGGCTACACACAACTTCATTTCTACCCAGTTGGTAGAGAAGCTGAAACTGCCACTTACTCATACCAGGTCCTTTGGAGTCTCCTTGGGCACTGGTGAGGCAGTCCAAGGTCGAGGAGAGTGTAGGGGAGTAGTGATTGAAGTACAAGGGATCACAGTAAGAGAGGACTTCCTACCTCTCCAGCTTGGGAATTCTGATTTGATCCTAGGCATACAATGGCTAGAAAAACTGGGTACCATGACGACTAATTGGAAGACCCAGAGCCTAAGGTTCACACTAGGGCCTGATACTATTACCTTGAAAGGGGATCCTAGCTTCGGCAGATCTCGAATCTCCTTAAAGGCCATGTTGAAGGTCTTAAGGAAGGAGAAACAAGGGTTGTTGGTGGAATGCAATGTGATGGAGAATATGGTAGAAAGAGGGGAAAAACAACAGCTCATCAATGAAGTCCCAACATTCTTACAACCAGTGGTTGAGAGGTTTCAGGAGGTGTTTAACATGCCTAAGGGACTTCCCCCACTCAGGGGCAGTGAACATTCAATCATCCTTAAGGAAGGGGCAGACCCAGTCAGTGTGAGGCCCTACAGGTTCCCACAAGTGCAAAAAGATGAAGTAGAGAAGCTGATCAGGGATATGCTACAAGCAGGTATCATCCAACCTTCTCACAGCCTTTTCTCCAGCCTTGTCCTTTTAGTAAAAAAAAAAGATGGCTCTTGGAGGTTCTGCGTGGATTATAGAGCTCTTAATAAAGTAACTGTCCCTGATAAATATCCTATCCCTGTAATAGATGAGTTACTGGATGAATTGAATGGTGCAACTGTTTTCACTAAGTTAGATTTAAAATCTGGTTATCACCAGATAAGAATGAAGGAAGAGGACATCCCTAAAACTGCTTTTAGGACACATGAGGGTCACTATGAGTGGCTGGTAACAGTGGCGGACCCAGGAATTTGAATCTGGGGATACGGAGTTACGGACGTACAACAAACACAAAAATAGTAGAAAAAAGTTCATAAAAATTGTTCAATACATAAGTCTTACATCAAAAATATCCAAAATATCCATAGAATTACCTTCCGATGATCTCTTTCTTTTGAAAATGAATTGTCGAAGATCGGGTTGCTTAACTAGCTTTCCCTTGGATTTACTTGACTTGGGTGTATCATTTGTCATTTCCTAATTGAATTCATAAAATTAATTGTCAATTTCAATTTCGAATTTCAATAAGCAAACCCTAACTAATTAATCAACAATGTCCAAATTAAAACATGAATGGAATATCTCCTCCCACAATTGAATATCCTCAAAGAGCAGAATCATAAGTACTTCCATTTATAGACACAAAAATATACTTCATATTCAAACAAACTGATCTAATTCTGCAATGTCCGCAAAAAATCGCATTCACAGCAAATGTAAATTAAAAGCTCAATCCGAAAAGTCGAGTTCAAGCAGATCTCAGCAAAACATGAATTCATTACACAATAAACCAATTAAAATCATATCAAATCATTCAAAACTCAAATTCAAACCCTAACACATTGAAAACAGAGAAATTGAAAAAAGAGAGAGAAACTAACTCAGCTAAGTCACCGAGTTGGCGAAGAACGCCAACAAGGCCAGCCATTGCAACACCTTCAAGAAGAGCTTCAGGATCCTAACTAATATGAAATTAAAACACAAAAGTTCGAAACTAAGACTTACCGTTACTGGTTCCGCCGCGAAGTCTGGGCGTCTGCCGTCTGGGTCGCCGGTCGCGAAGTCGACTTCGAAGTTCGAATTAGAGGCAGCGAGCAGTGGTCGGCGGTCGGCGCTCCTCAATGGTGCTC
The DNA here is from genome assembly GCA_947648045.1 of Beta corolliflora. NCBI lineage: Eukaryota > Viridiplantae > Streptophyta > Magnoliopsida > Caryophyllales > Amaranthaceae > Beta > Beta corolliflora. Next base: position 1,608,028 of record CANSZD010003689.1, read on the forward strand.
GGTGGTTCACTGGGTGTCTGGGTCAGTGGGTCTGGTTGTCTGGTTTCAGTTGAGTGAGAGAGAGAGAGGAGAGAGAGGAGAGAGGAGAGAGAGAAGCGTGAAATCCCGTGTGAGAGAAAATGAATCGCGTGCCTTACTGCCTTTGCCCAGCGTGATTCCAGCCTTTCTTTTTTTTTTTTTTTTTTTTTTTAAAGCTGATTTTTTTTTTTGAATTTGGGGGTACAGCTGTACCCCCATGTCCCTTAATTAGGTCCGCCACTGGCTGGTAATGCCCTTTGGCCTTACTAATGCACCTGCTACCTTTCAGGCATTAATGAATGAAGTCTTCAGACCATTTTTTAGAAAATTTGTGTTAGTATTTTTTGACGATATTTTGGTGTATAGTAAGGATGAACCCACTCATACAGAACACTTAGAGCAAGTGTTAGGAGTATTGGAACAGCAACACTTAGTTGCCAATGGCAAGAAATGTGAGCTAGGCAAGACAGAGGTGGCCTACCTCGGGCATGTGATATCTGCCAAAGGCGTAGCTGTGGATCAGAGTAAAGTAGCTGCAATGTTGGAATGGCCAGTGCCACAGAACTTGAAGGAATTGAGGGGTTTCCTTGGCCTCACAGGCTATTATAGGAAGTTCATTAGGGGATATGCCCAGGTAGCCCAACCTTTGACTGAGCAATTAAAGGACAGTTTTGGGTGGGGCATACAAGCTACTGAAGCCTTCAATACTCTGAAAACTGCCATGACTCAGGCACCCATCTTGGCTATGCCAAACTTCTCTTACTCCTTTGAAGTAGAGACAGATGCTTTAGGATTTGGTTTGGGAGCAGTCCTTAGTCAAGCAGGACACCCCATTGCATTCTTCAGCAAAGTATTGGGTGTTAGGGCAAGGATGAAGTCCATCTATGAGAAAGAATTGATGGCTATTGTGTTTGCTGTCCTCAAATGGAGACATTACCTCCTGGGAAGAAAGTTTGTGGTAAGAACAGATCAACAAAGTCTGAAGTTCTTGCTAGAACAGAGGGAAATAGGATCTGAATATCAGAAATGGGTCAGTAAATTGTTGGGGTATGATTTTGAGATTTGCTACAGGACAGGTGCATCCAACAGGGTCGCAGATGCTTTATCTAGGGAACATCAAGGAACTGTTCTGATGGCCATGGCTACTCAAGCCATCAACTGGGAACTGTTGTTACAAGAATTGAAGGATGACTCCTTTGTCAATCAGGTCATAGCAGACTTGAAAGCAGGGCACCCAGTACCCAAAGGGTACTCCTTAGACCAGAATATGCTCAGGTACAAGGGCAGGGTAGTCATTCCTAAACAATCCTATCTGATCCCTATCTTGTTACAAGCCTACCATGATTCTCCTATAGGAGGACACTCAGGGGACTTCAAGACATACCAAAGGTTGGCTCAGGAATGGTACTGGCCAGGTATGAGAAAGGCCATATCTTCCTATGTGCATGCTTGTTCCACTTGCCAGCAACAGAAACATCTCACTCTCCAGCCAGCAGGCCTCCTTCAGCCTCTTCCCATCCCTTCCAGGGTGTGGGAGGACATATCCATGGATTTTATTGAAGGGCTCCCTAAGTCTAAAGGGGTTGACTGTATTTTGGTGGTAGTAGATCGATTCACCAAATACAGCCACTTCATTGGGCTAACACACCCATTTACTGCATACACAGTGGCTATGGTATTCATCAAAGAAGTGGTGAGGTTGCATGGGTTCCCTGCAACCATAGTTACTGACAGAGACAGTTTTCATGAGCATTTTCTGGAAAGAACTCTTCAAGCACCAGGGGACTTCTCTCCACAGGAGCAGTGCCTACCATCCCCAATCGGATGGGCAGACTGAGGTGGTCAATAAGACCTTAGAAACATATCTAAGGTGCTTCATTCAAGGCAAGCCAAAGCAGTGGGCTCACTGGCTACCATGGGCTGAGTATTGGTACAATACTTCAACCCATGCTTCCACCAAACATACTCCCTTCAAGGCTTTGTATGGTAGAGACCCTCCACTTTTGCTGAGATATGATAAGGGTAGCAGTGCAGTCAGTGCTTTGGAGGAGTCACTCCTGGAAAGGGATGCTATGCTGGATGATCTCAAGAGTCACCTCATCCAGGCTCAACACAGAATGAAGCAACAGGAGGATACTCACAGGAGGGACTTGGAGTTTAAGGAGGGAGATCAGGTCTTCTTGAAACTACAGCCATATAGGCAACACTCTTTGGCTAAAAGACAAAATGAGAAGCTGGCACCCAGGTTTTATGGGCCATATGCTGTCACTCAGAGAATTGGAAAAGTGGCATACAAATTACAGCTACCCCCCTCTACCAAGATCCACAATGTCTTCCATATTTCCCAGCTCAAGCCTGCTACCGGAATCACATACCTCCAACCTCACTTCCACCTCAACTCTCTGCTGATATGGTCCTCTTGGAACCAGAAGAGGTTTTGGGGGTCAGAAACAAGGGACAAGGCCAACTCACCACTACTGAAGTCTTGATTCAATGAAAAGGCTTACCAGAATTTGATGCCACTTGGGAAGATTACCACTCCTTGTTCACATTGTTCCCTTCTTTTCACCTTGAGGACAAGGTGGCAGTGTGGGAGGGGGGTAATGCAAGACCACCTATCAGATTTACCTATACAAGGAGGCGTAGGAGTAAGGGCACTACTGTCAGTTAGCTAAAAAGGTGACTCATGAAAGGGAGGTGCCACGTCACTAAGAATCTGTTATAGATATTTCAGGAGAATTCTGTTAGTAGGAAAATATACTGTAACGACAGAGCAGGGGGGGATGTATCCTTCTCCTTAGTAGCTTATAAATAAGGCAGAGTTTTGTAGGAAAGGTATTCAGAAATCTAGAGAGAGAAACTTATTGGGAGAGCTCCACATCCTCTCGAATGAGTGTGGGTTGTATTTGATTTTCCTTGTTGATAATCGATACAATATCTATCAGTAACTATTATTTCACTTACCTTGTTCTTGATTTAACTGAGTTCTTAGCAACTCCCTATCGTATGCCCCATCAAACTTAACAGCCTCTGAAAGAGGGGAGTGAGAAGGGGGCATATTCTTTAGACGAAAACTGTGTAGTTTTTTGTATTGGAATTTTCTGTGGTGATTGTGCATTTTCTAGTAGGAATACAACTGTTTCTGATGATAAGACCATCGTGATACTCCAATTAGGCAGGTCACACGCTCTATTCTATGGCTATGAGAACAGTGTCTTGGATTTTTGTTTTTGTTTGAATTTCTGTCATTTAGGAATTTTCGTTTGTGTTCTGTTTGTTGTAGAAATTATGGCCTTTTCAGTCAGATAAATGTGCCTTATGTTGATATTCTAAACTTTGGGCTTGATAACTTCTATATTGTCCTAAATATACTTTCTTGACCGACTAATGAGTTATTATATTTGACAGTGGGGGATTATAGTTCGCTGTCAGTTGTCTTACTCCTAGGTGCTTGGAGGTGATTGCATACTTCTTTGGTCCCTAGCATTCAGGCATGTGCCAATAAGTACTCTCTCGCGAGGACCATATCTGATGCCAAGACGGTGCCAGCAGCATGCATCCCAATTTCTGCGCCAGGGCCCAGGATCAAGTGTCAGCTCCAATGCACAGATCGCAGTGGAGCACTGAGATTGCTATGGCCCAGGCCCAGTAGTATGTTCTCACTGCTTTCATGCTCAGAGATGCGCATGTTCATCTATGCTTTCGACAAGCATCTGGGTTATGTTTGACTGATACACGAGGTTTCTTGTAAGAAAATAACCAGCAGTCAAGTATTGCATGCTGATGCAGAAATGTGATGATGATCTGAAGGCATGGCAGCATAGCTGCTACTCCTTTTCTGGATGGCAGTGTTGTGTGGTTTAGTTTTATGGTTTATTTTCTGGTGTATAGGGAGCTATGAAAGCAGTGTTATAGACGGGACTCAATCCTAGGTTAAGGGTATCACCCTGCATGACATTACCAACTAAGCAACTTGACATCCTCATGAGATCAAACTTTTCTTGTTTAGTTACACTTTAATTTTTCTTGTGGCCAAGATGTCTTGTCCTTCTACATTGTTTCTAAGTGAGTTTTCTTTTGGTTGAATCCTTTTATTTTGTTCCGAGAGAAGAATTATAAGATTATATCTAACTCATTGATGTTTATACTAGAGGTCACAAATTCAAACATAGCCTTTATTTTCTTATTGGGGAGTTTGATTATGCAGCAACTACCAAAGAGATCGTAGTAGCTTAGTCACAGATCAGGCGTTTAGTAGAGTCATAGTAGTAAATGAGAGTATTCGGGGTTTTTTCCCCTCTTTCACCAAAAAAATAGTAGTAAATGAGAACAATGCAAATCTAGCTTAGTCATTAGAGATTAGACATGATTGAAATTTGCTGTCTTTTGGTGATATAGAGATATTCATGGACGGGGCATACCACCAAGCCCGACCCGCAAAAAGCAGGCTTGGACGTCCTTTTCCATTTTTTTTTATTTGGGCTTGCCAAGCCCGGCCCGCTAATATTAATGGGCGGGCATGGACATGGACAAAGGAAATTTTATTTGCTGTTTAATTTTTTTTAAAAAAAATTGTTTTGAATATAAAGAGAAATTTTATATAATAGCCTCCTACTTTGCACTTTTCTATTTGGTGGCAGGGAAAAAAAATTAATACCAAGTAACATCCTACTTTAGCATATTACACATAGTGACCTTAATCCACTTAAAATATGGCTAACCAGTAACCACACAACTAAAAGAAAATTACTAACCTACCCCTAGGCCCTAGTTAATTACTACTACCTTTTAAAACCCTCCTACCCCATCCTTCTCCTCCTTCACCATGCTCCACCACCTCCAAGCCCCCAACCGGGGACCGCAACTCTATGATGGCCTTTGCTCCTGATATGTCTTGTAGTTGTAGTAGTATTGTCTCTCTCTATAACTTGTATTTGTTATTTTGTTAAGTTTGTTGAATGTGATTATTTCTATTCATTGATTTTAGTTCTTTCTTTTTATTTTCCATGTTTTTCTTGAAAATTGTCTTCATTTGTAAATCATAGACTAAATAGATATGTAAATCAGTAAATGCATGACAACTTACAAGTTACATCTAGTCTTCCCTATGTTCTGCCATCAGAAGGATTCATACTGGATTGTGGGGTGTTTTTTAGAATTCTTGTCTACAAACTATACAAAGTTCCTGATTCTTGACTATGATGATTTTCGTAGTTTCACTAATATTAACTAGTATGTTTAATCATGTAATTGTTACTATAGTACTATACTGACTTGACTTTTTTTTTTTTTGAGGGGATACTGACTTGACTTACTAGAGTGTAAAATATAAATAATACCAACGTCCCAACCTAGAAGCCACTAGAATTTGTAATACATAATAAAAATAAAAAATGAAGAGCATTTACGTGAAATCAGTAGAAGTCTAAGAAGCCCATTGAAGATTAGTCAACTTCCATTTTCTCTCTCTAAATAATTTAGATCTACAATCTTCCACTCCATCTTTCTCTGGAAATCTAATACTACCAATTACCCAGCATTTGATTTTTGAAGTTATCCTCAGTTTGTAATTTATATTGGTAAATTAAATTCTTCTCCACCTTTTCTTTGAGCTAGTATAAATTTGTTTGATTTTTTTTCTATTTTTTGTTGCCTACATTTTATAATTTATATTGGTAACTTAAATTCCTCAATTCATGGACTGGTAGTCTGATAGTAAATTAGTAATCTCCTCAACTCCTGACTCCTGTAAACACTCTCACTGGTAGGTGGAAGATAATTTCATTAAAAAATCAGTACTGGAGTTATTTTTGTTCTTTAATTAGTATATTTTATTAGTAGATTGAAAATGCTTTTGAGGACCGTAAGCCCGTGGGCAAGCCCAGCTCGTTATTAGGGCGGGTAAGGATAAAAGGTCAAACCCGCAAAGAAGGGCTTGGTCATGCATCACCGAGCCAGTTAGACAAAGTTACCCGGCTCGGCCGAAGCCCGCAAATGATCACCTTTAATATTTTGTATCTAGCTTAATTCAGAGAGATATGATAAACCTCTAATAGGTAGATATATTAGATACAACTTTTCGTGTAATAATAAATATTGTTTGTGTATATAGCAAATATTGTTTGTGTATGTAAAAATATTGTTTGTGTTTCGTATAACAAATAAAGGGAAAACAACACAAACAATATTTTTACATAGGATTTTTTGTCAAAAACTACCTATTAATTGTAACTTTTTAAAAACAACTACCTATTAATTGTAACTTTTTAAAAACAACTACCTAATAAGTCTAATTTTTAAAACAACTACCTTTTATCATGTTTTTTTTTTTTGTTAGCACTACCAAAACACGGTATTTTCTAACGTTTACTGTGTATGGGTAGTGCTAACAAAAAAAAACATGATAAAAGGTAGTTATTTTCAAAAAGTTGCAATTAAGAGGTAGTTTTTGACAAAAAAATCCATAAATTTATATCTTTTAAAATGGAGGGAATTGTCAAGTGGGGCGCAAGACGGAATTCTAACGTTTATCGTGTATTGGTAGTCTTTAACAAAAAAAACATGATAAAAGGTAGTTGTTTTAAAAATTAGACTTATTAGGTAGTTGTTTTCAAAAAGTTGCAATTAATAGGTAGTTTTTGACAAAAAATCCTTTTACATACACAAACAATATTTGTTACACAAAAACTTGTGTATAACACATCTATCTGTTAGAGGTTTATCATACCTTGTAATAATATGCTAGTTGTATATCTATTTTATGAATGTTAGATGCTTCTTATGAAGAAGCAATATAGTGAAATTCACGATAATATTGGGAAGGTTGACCTTCATTGGGGGGTGGGGGGGGGGGGGTTTCTCCAGAAGACAGACCAAGTACTCCCTATTTGTTTTATATTAAAAAGACAACCTCTCTAGTTTTTCTAGTCCCGGGAAAAAAAAAGAAAAACAGGCAAGTTGCAAGACTTTGGCGCTCAGTAATTTGAAGTCAATGATTAGGTGGCTTTTGCTTGCTATCATTGTGGTGTAGCATTTCATATACATGTTCTCTTCGATAATCCATCGAACTGAAATTCGCAATTTGTAACGTAAAATCTTCCTTTAGCTTCTGGGAAAATGGCAGAAGCAATGCTCATGACGGTCGCCAAATCTGTTCTTGGAAAGCTGGCTTCCTTCACAGGGGAGCTTGCTTTGACCTCAACTACTGAAGAGATCAAAGCTGTCAAAGTAGTTAAAAAGGATCTCAAGATGATGGCAAGCAAGCTATCTGCCATCTGTGCTGTTATTCAAGATGCAGAGCAGAGGCAGTACACTAGTGAGTCGATCAAGATTTGGCTAAGAGATCTCAAGAATGTTGTTTACGATATAGATGACATTCTGGATGAAGTCGCAACTGATGCTTTGCAGCGTACTGCCAATGAAGGTCAATTGCTCATCCAGATGAGGTACTTCTTTTCCTCCTCAAATCCATTAATTTTCCGTTTTGAGTTGAGTCACAAAATAAAAGACCTTTATCAAAAGTTAGATGAAATTGTGGCTACGAAAAATGATTTTGGATTGACTGAGCATCCAATAGAAGCCACAACTGTACATAGGAATCCTTTAGATGCATGTGCTTATGTAAATGAGTCTGATATTATTGGAAGAGACGAGGCTAAACAGGATGTCATAAGCATGTTGTCAGCTGTTGGTGATGTCAGCAGTCTCACCGTGCTTCCCATAGTTGGGTTGGGAGGTGTTGGGAAAACTGCATTGGCTAAGTTAGTGTACCATGACGAGTGGATCGCACGTGCATATGATATCAAGCTTTGGGCATGTATTTCTCACAACTTTGACATGCAGAAAACAATGGAGGACATTGTAAAATCTACTAATGAGGAGAATATATCCAATCCAAGTATAGGACTAGTGGTAGAGAAACTTCAAGTTTTATTGAAGGGGAAGAAGTATTTTCTCGTGCTAGATGATGTATGGTTGCACGACATTGCTGTGTGGATAGAGTTTAGGAATATGCTAGCAATTGGTAAAGACGGATGTGTGATCTTGGTCACTACGAGACATGCAAATGTTGCTTCTGTTGTTGGAACTTTAGAACCTTATAATTTGGGTGGTCTTTTAGATCATTATTCGTGGTCTATCTTCAAACAATTAGCATTCATGGAAGGAGATGACCAAAGATTTCCGGATCTTGTCAATATTGGAATGTCTATAGTGGAGAAGTGCGTTGGAGTTCCACTTCTTGTTAAAACTTTAGCGAGTCTTTTACGAAGTGAGAGGGACAAGCAAGAATGGCAACGGATTGATAAGAAGGGTAGCCTTGTCGAGTTGCATACTCAAGGCAGTAATGTTTTGCGAGTTTTAAAACTTAGCTATGACAAACTTCCTTTCCACCTAAAGCCATGTTTTGCTTATTGTTCGTTATTTGTGAAGGGTGGTAGAATTTATCGAAGAGTTCTACTAAATTATTGGAGTGCCTTAGGATTGCTGCAATTAAGTATTAGAGATAACAAGAATGAAGGCAATGGACACAGTTACTTCATGGAGTTGATGTCCAGATCCCTTCTTCAAGAACCGTGGGATTTCTTTGACGGAACTGTATTTCGCTGTCAAATGCATGACCTCCTACACGATCTGGCTACAAATATAATGGGAGAAGAGTTAGCTGTTGTAACATGTAGTGAGCTCAAAGTAATATCTGAAATGTCTAGGCATGTAGTGTGGGGATATGAGGCACGGGACGGTTTACTGAATAAGGATTTCCCAGAGGAGTTAGTCAAAGCAAACAAGCTTGTAACATTCAGATTCGGTTATAAGATGGGTCAGATAAGCAAATCCTTTCTTAGAGGCATTATAACCAGGTTTAAACGCTTACATATCTTGGATCTTGGGAATAGTTATTTTGAGGAGTTGCCTGATTTGATTGGAAATTTGATGCACTTAAGGTATCTTGACTTGGGAAATAATTTTATGCTAAAAAAACTCCCTAATACAATATGCAAGTTACTGAACCTGCAAACTTTGTATCTTTATGGTTGTAAGCAGTTGAAAGAACTTCCCAGGGACATGAACAAGCTATTAAGCTTAAGGAGTTTTACAGTGACTACCAGTCAAATGTGTCTAGCTGACTCCAAAATAAACGACTTGAGTTCTTTACGGCACTTGGTGTTCTATTCCTGCAAGGGGTTGACATCCTTGTGGGATGGTGCTGCTATTGGAAGTCTCACATCTCTCCGGGAGCTGGAGATAAATAACTGCTGTAGATTGACTAGTCTGCCAGATAGCATGAAATATCTCGAAGTCCTTGATAAATTAGTTATATGTAATTGTGAAGAGTTGGATTTGGAGGACGGGGAGGGCCTTCATGGTCTTCAAAGCCTTCGAACATTAGAGATTGTAGGGGTTCCGAGGTTGCTTTCTTTGCCGGATGGTATTCAATCTGCCTCAGCATCTCTTCAAAATCTCTCACTCGGATATTGTACAAGTATTACTAGTCTTCCAAATTGGCTGCAACATTTCACACATCTCCGAAGACTTCATGTTTACGGATGCCATAATTTGTTGGCTTTGCCAAAGGGATTTCAATATCTCTATTCTTTAGAAACATTGAGGATCCGTAATTGCTCCCATTTGACAACTAGATGTGCAAAGCCTTATGGAGAAGACTTTTCTCTCATTCAGCATGTTCGTGATTTTTCCCTTGACAATCAACAAATCAGATGATCTTGAATTCTATAAACTATATAGCACTAATAGCAGGTCTGAATTTTGTACTCCCATTTGACACACAAGTTTGTCTTCTTGTTTATTTTTTTGGTTCCCAACTACTTGATTTATTGAAATCTCTGATATAATTTTTGCAGATCAGCCTTTGGAGAACTTGAGCAGTTCTGGATTCTAGAAGGAATAACAAAGCAAAGCGATTGGAAATTTGAAGCACTTGAGATATCTTGATTTCAGGTTCAATGAAAGTATCAAAATTCTTCCAGATGCAATATGCAACTTAGTAAATCTACAAACTTTGCATCTCTCTCGGTGTCAGCAGCTGAAAGAGCTTCCCCGGGATATGAACAAGCTGGTAAGCTTAAGGAATTTTAGTGTCACTACTTGCCAGACAACCTTAACTGACACCGCATTTAATGGGTTGAGAGCTCTACGAAGATTGGGGTTCTGCTACTGCAATAGATTGACAACATTGTGGGATTCTGCAGTTGTTGGAGGCCTCATGTCTCTTCGAGAGTTATGAATAGAAACCTGTCCTAGATTAACCCGTCTTCCAGACAGCATGAAACACCTTGCTTTTTCTTGAGAAGCTAGTTATTTCCGACTGTCAAGAGATGGATTTGGAGGATGGACAAGGCCTGCATGGCTTAAAAAGCCTACGAGAGTTAGAGATTTCGGGGGTTCTGAAGTTGATTTCTGTACCAGACGGTATTCAATCAGCCGCGATGTCTCTTCAATATCTTTCCATTGGAATTTGGAAACTGTGGAAGCTTGCATGAACTTCCAAACTGGTTGAGACATTTCATTAATCTTGAAAGAATGTATATCTTCAGCTGTCCTAATTTGGTGGCTTTGCCAGAAGGCTTTCGAGATCTCAGTTCTTTACAAAAAATGGCTATTCATGACTGCTCTCACTGGACAACAAGATGTGCAATACCAAATGGAGAAGACTTTTCTTACATACAGCATGTTCATGACATTTTCCTTAATGATCGATGGATCAAATTATCTCCAACTCAACAAGGCAGTTCTTAGTTTCTACTCTTATTATCTCCAACTCAACAAGGCAGTTCTTAGTTTCTACTCTAACTATCATATTTTCTTTTGGGTGTCTATAAAGAAATAGAGGTCAATGTTGTAGATGTTATTCAATCTTTTACGTCATAGTACCGTTTAAATATGGCTATTTGTATTTTGTGAGGAACTATCTTATATAATAAATCTAGAATATTAGTTACCTTTTAATCTATATGATGATTTTGGTAGCATAACAACACCTTATGTTGGATCCTGGTGAAAAAAAAAATCTTATTTTAAATCTCATGTTTGAGGTGTCTGTTTTAGCTCTTTGTCTATTTTTCCTTTGATTTGTATGAGTAGCTTTTATAAGCATTAGAGATGCAAGGTAAACGTTAGCACATTTTTCGAAAAAATGAAAATAAAAATTATGGTACTTTCTCCGAAGATTAAACCATAATTGATCTATATAAATAATATTTGGAAATTATCCAGAAAAAGATTAGGTAGAAAAAAAATTAACTAAAAAAGCAAAGTAGTCTGTTGCACGATTAACTTTGTAGAAAAGGGTATTGTAGATTATTAGTGTTGTTCTTTTGGGTTGAATTGAAACTGAATTGTACTGAAGTGAGTTGAACTAAATTGAACTAAAGTAAAACTGTGAGAACAAAGTAGCTGAACTGAAGTGAAGTCAGTTGAACTGAACTGAAGTTATGCCCAAAAGAACAAGGATTGATGAACAAACTTCTAAATTTATCTAAAAAAGGCGGAATTTTCCACGAAAATATGTAATATTTATTGAGTAATTAAAAAAATGAAAGGATGGGAGGTCATTAAAATAATCAAAGGAGAAAAATCAAAATAAACTTATTTTGAATACAATGAACATGGATATATAATAATAAGAAATGATATTAATTTCCATTTCACCCTTATCAATACTGTCACCTCCAAAAGTCAACATTGTCGTTAATCAAACTTCAAAAACAAGGAAAAACAACTTACTTAATCCAATAGAAGTACTTTAAACAATTAACTACTCAATTTACACAATACAACAATAGGTTAGAAGTTTCCTTTTAAACTAAGCAAAAATCCAAATTTCAATCCTTCATTAATGCCTTAACCGTGTTACTCCAAACTTCCATAATAATCGCATTCATTGCAACATTTTCTCTTCCCAACTCCCAAACTCTCTCTTTCTCTCTCCTCCGATTATCAAATTTCCCACAAAAAAATCAACAAAAATATCACCTTTTATAAGATACCCAGAAATAATCATAATCATATGAAGTAGTAGTATTTTTCGTGTTAATTCAATCCATAATCAATATCAATATCAATATCAATTTCAATGGGGTGTTCAGCCTCAAGACTTGATACTCTTTTATCAAAAGCCATTGAAGACCCATCATTTTCTCTCTCCTCTCATAACTCTTATTCTTCCATTTCTTCTTCTTCAACAACAACAACAACACATGCTGCATCTTCATCATCTTCATCTTCTGCAAATTCATCTGTAATTCCAAAAACCCGCTCACTTTCAACGCCACTTGTTCATCATCCAGCAACACGCAAAGGTGACACACACCATCTTGTTTCTCTCACTTCAACAACTTATGGGTCTCTTATTGTCGTCGACAAACAGTCTTTTTCCGGCGAAATTGATGATTTTTCCGGCAAGTCTTCGCCGGATTCCGTTATTAATACTTGGGAACTTATGGAAGGTCTTGAGGAAGAGGAAAACAATGGGTTTAATCGTGATTCTGGTAATGGTTTTAAGGTTAAAAGTTTGAGTTTATGTGATTTTGAAGATGCCCAGAAAATACCCACTTTGAGATTAGGGTTGAATTTTTCTGATTCTGTTAAGAAATTGAGTGACTCTTATGTGTTTGTTGAAATGCCTCAACCAAAAGTTGAGGAAGATTATAGTACTAATAATAGTAACTTGAATTCTAAACCTTTGTGGAAACTTTTGTCTGAGGAGTCACTTTTGTCTAAGATGGACCCTAATGTTTCTTCTAGCTATCAAAGGGCATTGTCAAGTAAAAATTTAGGTTATGATTCATCTAGGAGGATGAATATGTCGGTCGATTCGAGTCCGATTGTTTCTATGATTAAGAGTGTGGATTCTAGTTCTAGCTCGTTGGGCTTGAAATTAAGTGGTGGTGGTGATGATAATGCTTGTAAAATGGGTGGTTGTGAGGACAAGATTGTGCTTTATTTTACTAGTTTGAGAGGGATTAGGAGGACTTATGAAGATTGTTGCGCGGTTCGATTGATACTTAGAGGGTTTAGAGTGATGGTGGATGAAAAGGATATTTCTATGGATTCAACTTATAGGAAGGAATTGCAATGTGCACTTAGTGGGAAGGCAATGAGCTTGCCTCAACTTTTTATTGGAGGGAAGCATGTAGGAGGTGCTGATGAGATTAAGCAAATGCATGAAAGGGGAGAATTGGAGAGGCTTTTGGATGGATTTCCTACCCAAGATTGTGGGTTTGTATGTGATAGTTGTGGTGACGCGAGGTTTGTTCCTTGCTCGAATTGTAATGGAAGTCGGAAGGTTTTTCTAGAAGAGGAAGGACGAACAAGGAAGTGCCCTGACTGCAATGAGAACGGGTTAGTTCGTTGCTCGGGTTGTTGCCCGTGAATGCAGCTTCCATGTCATTCGTTTGACTACGAAACTCCATCAGTTTCTTGGTAGTAATTATTTCGCGTATTTGTTAATGCTTAGGTCTGAATATGTCCTTTATTCTTATCTATCTTTATTTTCTATCAATGGATGCATCCTAAACTTGATTGCTTGTAATTGAATTTTGTATAATGTAAAGTTGTAGGGAAGGCTGATCATTTCTCTTGATTGCTCCAATCTTATATTTAAAATGTGTCTGTTTTTATTGCATAAGAGTACCCTAGTATTATGGATGTGATAAAAAATTATGGAGATTCATAGTGGTTGTTGGTGATTAAATATACTAGAGATTGATTCATAGTGGTTGTTGGTGATTAAATACTTGTGGTTCAAGATTAATGCGAACAAATAAAGGATCTGGTAGGTGCTGCATCAGTATTATGAAGCTGATTGCATTTGTATATTGTGAAGCAATAATAAGGTTGTTAAAGCAACTAGTATTTGATAATGGTGGGACTAGGATAAGTTTAACTGGTAATGTATTCTCTGAAATCCCTCTCATTTGGTAATGGTGGTCCTATTCCTACCTTGAGACTAATGCCTGATGGGTCACCTCATGCTTGCCTGTTAACCATGATTGCTTACCATAGCCCTTTGGCTCTTGCATTATTTTTGATGGTACAGACAGCATGTTTGTCAATCTGACCTTGTGAATAAGGTCATTTATTTCATTGACCTATTCCTCAACTATACTTGTCTTAACTTTAGTGACTGTGAGTGTGTGACTCAGTGCCACTCCCCTTATCATTTTGAGTTTCTAGTGCGGTTGTTTGATATTTTGATAAGCGCGCGGCATGGTGAAATGTCCGAAGCCTTTTCCGACCAGCCTGAACTGCATGTACCAAGGGGAGGCAGAGTGCTCAAAGTTGAGAGGCTAGGAAGTAAATTAAGCTGTTTGGTTAATTAATGACAATAGAATTTCTCATGGGCAGTTCTACTTACCCCTAGATAAACAATTTCCTGCATTTTGTGAGAAGTAGAACATGTCCTACATTTTTTCCCAACCAAACAAACACTTAATACGACTAACGGTGACCTAATCCAAACAACCCATAGGCACTTGTATATGTATTAACGATAATATTCTAATTAGAAGTTTAAAAGATTGGAAATATAACGGTGCCTGAGTGCTAATGGTAGGATATTTTTTTTTTTTTTTTTTTTTTTGTTCGGGGAAAGATAATTGGTCCAAGACCAACCCTCGCATTTCTTGAACTAGAAAGGCACACCACCTCGTTAATTTGGGTGAGGGATTTATACCCACAAGCAAACATTTTTATACAAACTCCCCAAATTGGGGAGTGATGAGAGTCGAACACCCGACCTCGCGGTTGGGAGGTGGGAGCACCAACCATTGGGCTCCCACGAGGACCTCGCTAATGGTAGGATATTTGACTGAACAAAAAGGGCTTAGTGCGTCCTCCTTGATATGACATTAAGTCAGCAGTTTCAATTTGAATTTATGTAGTCCTTCTTTGCCTAAAGATAGGTTGCTTTTGATAAAAGAGCATAGAGGTTTGAGTGTGTCTCTCCCATCTGTGATATGCCCTAGTCAAAAGAGTTTTTTCACTGTTGTATAAGTTGTTACTCATGTATCATGACGATTTCTTAAGTGCTTGCTGTGACGCTTTGTCGTACCATAGTTCTTTGGAGAAGTAAAGGTCTTTGTTGGTTGTCCTTCCAAATAAGATTATATGAAAGCTTGGCATTTACTATTCCTCAACTAGATTGCTGCATGTTTAAGTGCTTTCGTGTTGGGGGCTTGAAATCTAATCCCATAATTCTTGGTTGTTGGTTTTACTTGCAAATTGCAAAGCATGAACTCCACAATTCCTGAGCAAACTTGCGATTTGTGATCCTGATGTGCAAGTTGATGGTTTTTATTGTATTCGGAAGAATGTCAACAAATTTATGAAGGAATATGTCCTTAGACATCCCGGCAATTACTAAATATAAATAGGAATAATATTATGAAGATAATAAAGTTAATTATTTTAGTAATATTATTTTCTTGCTAGAGAATAAATATGATTAATAGGACAATATTGATTGGGCCTATAACTAAAATATATTAATCCTATGAGGTCACACATTGTAGCACAAGTTGGACAAAACAATCCAAATCCATTTAGGATTAGGGTTGGGCCGGTCTAAAGGGGAATAGGAGGAGAATTAGTTCTCCTAACTAACCTATGACTCTTCTATTATATATAGGATATAATATTAGAGTTTAGGTGATCAATTCATTAAATCAGTTTCTTTTCACAAGAGAGAGAGAATTGAAACCCAAATCTATTCCCTCTAACCGGCGCCTATACCACCAAAAGCAAGGGATCTTTTCTCTTCCGTTCTAGCAGACGTTGGTGTTCAACTGGTGCTCGTGAACTGATTAGAGGAGCAACACTTGGGGCTCTCGGATCTTCAAAGCTTGCATACAACAGGGAAATCACACTACAAAGGTTTGATATTTAATCCCTATTGAATGATTCATATGTTTGATTATGTTTGCGATCCTATGATAGATGTTAGGAAATTATTTCCTGAAATTCCGCTATATGCATCTATATATTCCTACAGTGGTATCAGAGCTGCCTAATTCATAATATTCATATGATCATGTAATTGTATGCAAAATTATTATTTTTATTCAATTAAGGGAGGATTTATTTATGGCTTGAATTTGCATAATTAATATTTGATATTAATTGATTGGAAATTGTAAATAATTGATTTATTTGTGATTTATGCTCAAAATAATTTATAAAGGTTCGAATTTTTTTTTTAGAATGGACGAAATTAATTGTTAATTCACTCCTAATTTTCGGATTTTTACATACATAATTTATTAGATTTAAAATTATTTATGTTTAATTTGATTAATCATTGAAATAATTTGTTAACAATTAAAGATTTGTTTTTTAATTTGTTAAATAAATCTAATATTCATCACCCACATAGATCTAGAATAATATGATGGCTGAAAATAATTTGATTATTTTTCCTACTATTTTTCGGAATTTTATCATATTATTAATGAATTTTGGTTAAATTTTATGTTTAATTTGATTATTCATAAAATTTAAGGATAACAATTAAAATATTTGATTTTAATTGGTGTGATAATTCATTAGATCACCCTAAAAATTATTTTCGAATTTTTCGGAATTTAATTGTTAATTTCCTGAATTTTTGGAGATAATTTGATTTTTGCCCTAATTTTGAATTTTTTGTTAGATTTAATGTTTAATATAGATTAATCATTGAAAATCTAATCTTAACAAATCTAAAATTTTGTTTGAGTTTGTTAAGTGATTCAAAAAGTTTTGCCATAATTTTCGGATTATTAAGACCTAATTAAAATCCTAAATCTTTAAATAAATTGTTTGTTAAAGATTTAATGGCAATTTTGTAAATTGTTACAAAATTCAAAGATTTGTCCACCATGGCTGGGTGGCCCCACCTGCGTCGGTGGAGCCACGGTGGAGGGAAGAGTTGGGTCGGCGGGTTTAGGGGCAGGGGCGGTGCGAGGTGGCAGCCTTGCTGGTTGGGTTAGTCGGCGCGAGTGGTCGGGCTTGTCGAAGATTTGGTCGGCATTGCGGCGCCCTCGGCCCGACCGGCGATCGGTGGTGTGCGACGCGGCCAGATTCCGCGGCTTGGCCGCCGGCCTATGCCGTGAGATGTGTGTGCAAGGCTTGGCGTTTTTTTGGCGGGGAAGGGGGTTGGCAGCCATTGTGCTGCTAGCCTCGTGAAGTTTTTCCATGGGTGCTGTTGCTTGGCTGTTGACTGGCAACCTTGTTGCTGGTCAACGGTCAACAAGTCAACCATATTATATATAAAAAAAAATTGTTTTAAGGAAAATCTGATTTTCCAATCTTGAGCATAAATCCAAAAGTTTCCTAGTTTGCAAATGTGTGAATAATAATGATTATTGCCATATTTAAATAAGTAATTGAATGAAAATAATAAAGTTTCCTAAATAATTACTAGCTTAATTGTTAAGCTTTATGATTATTATGGAAAGTTTTTATTTGCTTATTAATTGTTAATAAGTAAATAGTATGTATTTATTTTATTTTGATATTATAAATGCGTGGATGTTTAATGTAATATGTATGATATTATGTTTTGCATGATATGACTAGTATGGCCCAAATTAGGATAGTAAATACGATCTGCGAATCGTTAAATTTGAATGTAAAATTAAATACGATCTGCGAATCGTTGTATTTTTGTAACTTTATATTTTCGTTATTTATTTAATTCAAATTATGTAATCAAGCATGAGGATCCAAGGAGTTTCAGGATGGTGATCCATGGAGATTCAAGGGAGGATTCATGAAGATTAGTTATTTTCCTAAGTATAGGGGTCATACTAGATCATTTAATTATTGCTTTTATAATTCTCTTGCATTTATTTTGTTTAAATGCTTGCTTCTAAGTTTGTTTGTGGTTAATTGATTCATGTGTTCACTATTAATTGACCATATTAGTAAACTTAGATCCCCAAAAGTAATATTGAGTTCAATTGCTTTTCCAAACAACACCTATAAAGCCTTAGATCATGAGTAATAGGTTCTGCCAAAGCAGGGTGTTGCTCATAGTTCCGGGGATAGTAGGGTAGGTTTTTGAAACTTACATGTTAATGTTTGGTTTAACTCAACAAAATCATCAAAAGACAAAGTTTTGGGTTTTGAAGCTAATAGATAGGAGTAAACAAGGAGTTGTTAACCTGTCTACCAAGAATTATAATTAGTTATAATTAGTAAAGTGTTTACTTACCTCAACTACTATAAATTGAAGGCAGGGCCAAAGTCCGTTTGATTGTAGTGGGAGGGGATCTTGGTTATTTCTTTATTCAATGGGGGACTTTCATTTTGAATAAAGGGTAGTAGTTAATCAAAATTTGTTTAATTGATGCTTTTGATAAATATTGATTGAATCTTGCTTTATTATTCTTTTATTGTAGTTATCATGTCTCGTTCTAACAACAATATCAACACCAACAATTCTACTTCTAATTTGCGCTCCGTCCTTTCGAAGGACAAAATGAATGCTGAACGTTTCATTGCAAGTGAAAGGGAAATGAGAATCGTTCTCAGAACTGATAAGTTCAACGACTTTCACATGCAAGGGGAGGAAGCAACGATGCAAGAGATGCATGAAAGGCTAACTCAGAATGAGCGAAACATCCCTAACCAGCCTAGAAAAGAATATGAGGATGTTCTTATGGTTAGTAAAAGGCAATCGCTCAATAGGATTGAGATTGCTATTAAGAAGGACGAAAGCAAACAAGTTGCTAAGTCTGAAACTTCTGAAAAGCAAAAGACTACACCAAAACCAAAAGTTGCTGATGAGCACTATTGTTACACCTGTAACAAGGTTGGTCATTGGAAAAGTAGTTGCCCCAAGTATCTGAAGGATCAAAAGAAAGGAGTTTTCTAGTTCAGATATGTATGTTATAGAAGTTAACTTGGCAACTTCTGCTTCTTGGGTATTTGATACCGCTTGTGGTTCGCACATTATTTGTAATATGCAAGGCCTCAAAAGAAGTAGAACATTGGGAAAGGGAGAAGTAGATCTTCGCGTTGGCAATGGAGCACGAGTTGCTACATTGGCAGTGGGAGTATATAGTCTGCTTTTACCTTCGGGATTAGTTTTAGAACTTAATAATTGTTATTATGTTCCCGCTATCACAAAGAACATTATTTCGATTCCTGTTTTGGATTCCGAAGGTTATTCATTTACAATAAAGAACAATTGTTGTTCTCGCGTATTTGAATGATATGTTCTATGTCTCCGCTAAGTTATCAAATGGTTTATATGTGCTAGACTTAGAAACCCACATCTATAACATAGACAAAGAAGAAACATAAAACAAATGATTCAAACCCTACATACCTATGGCATTGTCGATTAGGCCACATAAGTTCAAAGCGTATTGAGAAGCTTCATAAAGATGGAATTCTCAAATCATTTGATTTCGAATCATTTGATACTTGTGAGTTTTGCTTAATGGGGAAAATGACAAAGTCACCTTTCACGAGTTCAAGTGAAAGGGCCAATGACCTTTTAGCCCTCATACATACGGATGTGTGCGGACCCATGAGTACGTTGGCTAGGGGAGGGTACGATTACTTCATTACTTTTACCGATGATGTGAGCAGATTTGGATTTGTTTACCTCATGCGGCATAAGTCGGAATCCTTTGAAAAATTTAAGGAATTCCGAATGAAGTACAAAACCAACTTGGGAAGAAAATTAAGGCATTACGATCCGATCGTGGTGGTGAATATTTATCTCAAGAATTTGGTGATCATTTGAAGGATTGTGGAATACTTTCACAATGGACTCCGCCAGGAACACCACAGTTAAATGGCGTTTCTAAAAGAAGGAATCGAACTCTACTTGATATGGTTCGATCCATGATGAGTCTTGCTGATATTTCTATTACATTCTGGGGATTTGCGCTTGGAACAGCAACATTCACACTTAACAGAGCACCATCCAAAGTAGTGGAAAAGACACCATATGAAATGTGGACAGGAAACGTTCCAAAATTGTCTTTTCTAAGGATATGGGGTTGAGAAGCTTATGTAAAACGTTTACTTTCTGATAAGCTTTCACCCAAATCCGATAAATGTCTTTTTGTGGGTTACCCAAAAGAGACTAAGGGATACTACTTCTATAAACAAAGCGAAAACAAAGTGTTTGTTGCTCGTAATGGTGTCTTTCTGGAAAATGAGTTTATTTCCAGAAAAACAAGTGGGAGAAATGTATATCTCGAAGAAGTTCGAGATGAGCAACAAATGGATGAGGTTAACACCTCATCAGAGGCGGCCCGGCATGAAAATGCTCAGGAGGTGGTGCATTCAATTCACGTACCTTCTACCGTCCCACTTGGAGATACTCCATGCGAAGTCACTCAACCTAGTGAGGTAGAAACTTCTTCTGTTGTTCCCCAACGTAGAACTAGTAGGACCATCATTCCGTCAAAGAGATATATTGATTTCCTTTTGAGTGAAAGTTCGAAATAACGATTTTAGAATCGGAAGAACCTACTAGCTACAAAGATGCTTTGGATAGTCAAGACTCCGAAAGATGGCTTCGAGGCCATGAAATCGAAATGGATTCCATGTCCGAAAATCAAGTATGTGACTTGGTTGATTTGCTCGATGGGGTAAAACCCATTGGATGCAAATGGATTTTCAAGTTGAAAATGGACAAGGATGGAAATATTAGTGTTTTCAAAGCAAGATTGGTGGCGAAAGGTTTCAAACAAATTCATGGTATTGACTATGATGAAACCTTCTCACCAGTAGCCATGCTGAAGTCCATTAGGATAATCCTTGCGATTGCTGCCTTTCATGACTATGAAATATGGCAGATGGATGTCAAAACCGCTTTCTTGAATGGGTTCTTGAAAGAGGATGTGTACATGACACAACCTCAAGGTTTTGAAGATCTAGAAGATCCAGGGAGGGTATGCAAGCTTAAGAAGTCCATTTATGGACTAAAGCAAGCATCAAGGAGTTGGAACCTCGGATTTGATGAGGGCGATCAAGAAATTTGGCTTTCTCGTAAATAAAGAGAAATCTTGTGTATACAAGAAGTTAAGTGGGAGTAGTATTAATTTTCGGTCTTGTATGTGGATGACATACTTCTCATAGGAAATGATAAGACCATGCTTGAGT
Organism: Beta corolliflora; assembly: GCA_947648045.1. Lineage (NCBI taxonomy): Eukaryota > Viridiplantae > Streptophyta > Magnoliopsida > Caryophyllales > Amaranthaceae > Beta > Beta corolliflora. Next base: position 1,629,169 of record CANSZD010003689.1, read on the forward strand.
CGATCAAAGAATGGCTTAAAAATCGTTTCTCTATGAAAGACCTAGGTGAGGTTGATTACATATTGGGAATTAAGATCTATAGAGATAGGTCAAAAGACTCGATTGGACTTAGTCAAGAGACTTATATTGATAAGGTTCTTGCAAGGTTCAAGTTGGAAAACTACAAGAGAGGATATGAAAGTAAGCAAGGTTCATAATGAGGATCACGTAGCAGATCCTCTGACTAAACCGCTTGCTCAACCTAAGCATGAGTGTCATACTAGGTCTATGGGGCTTAAGCATATGGGAGAATGGCTTTAGGTTGTTTACTTCATGTTTACAATTGTAAAGACATTTATTATGCTTGGAATGTTTATCAATAAAAATTTGTTTCTTATTTAATCGCTTGGTTTAGTATTAAATAAAATGTCCAAATAATTTGTGTTTTCAAATAGGATTATCGAAAACGTTTTGATAATGGAACCCTATAAAGTGAACTGAAATCACAATTTATTTAAAGTCCCTAGTCTAAATCACTAAATTGGACATAAGTGATTTATTTAAAAGACTAGTATATAATTAATTGATAGCGCAGTTCTATGGGCTATGGAGACATAGAGATGTCTAATTGATTATATGGATGCATAGTTGATACATTGAGACTTGACCTAATTAGATTCTAAAAGTAGAATCAAACTACTATATTTAGTGAATTCCTTAGACATGAGTATGTCTTAATAACCACAATATAATTAGTTTAACTTTGACACTGTTAAACGCCGCGCCGTAAAAGGAGGTTATAAAGGCAGTGATCAGGTGGGCTAAGAATTGAGTGGGAGTTATGGTCATACAAGAGTGGATAAGTCCTCCTATTAAATAGGAATGGTGTCTGGGCCTCTTGATGAGTGAGAACTGGAAAATTGCATGGCCATACGGAATAGGATTAAAGAGTTAATCCTTATTTGAGCAGTTCGAACTCAGCGATCAAGGAACATAAATTTGAGAATAACATTGTGTTATCAAAATTGACATTAAGTGACTTAAGGAATTTAACATCACGCTCTTATCTTCGGACAAGTGGGAGATTGAAGGAATATGTTCTTAGACATCCCGGCAATTACTAAATATAAATAGGAATAATATTATGAAGATAATAAAGTTAATTATTTTAGTAATCTTATTTTCTTGCTAGAGAATAAATATGATTAATAGGACAATATTGATTGGGCCTATAACTAAAATATATTAATCCTATGAGGTCACACATTGTAGCACAAGTTGGACAAAACAATCCAAATCCATTTAGGATTAGGGTTGGGCCGGTCTAAAGGGGAATAGGAGGAGAATTAGTTCTCCTAACTAACCTATGACTCTTCTATTATATATAGGATATAATATTAGAGTTTAGGTGATCAATTCATTGAATCAGTTTCTTTTCACAAGAGAGAGAGAATTGAAACCCAAATCTATTCCCTCTAATCGGCGCCTATACCACCAAAAGCAAGGGATTTTTTCTCTTCCGTTCTAGCAGACGTTGGTGTTCAACTGGTGCTCGTGGACTGATTAGAGGAGCAACACTTGGGGCTCTCGGATCTTCAAAGCTTGCATACAACAGGGAAATCACACTACAAAGGTTTGATATTTAATCCCTATTGAATGATTCATATGTTTGATTATGTTTGCGATCCTATGATAGATGTTAGGAAATTGTTTCCTGAAATTCCGCTATATGCATCTATATATTCCTACAATTTAATCATGTAAAAGACTAAATATCAAACCGATTGTCATCAAATGAGAGAAAAAGGACATTTTTTTAACTCCACTTATGTGGGCCTGACGGCCGACACCCTTCCATCTCTTTTGATTGAGGTCAAATTGTTTCGGTACTTAACACTCATTAATTATTGCCTTCCTCAACGTCAATTTGGTTTATATCTCCACATCAAGATATCGACTAGTTTTATTTGTGAAATACAAAAATGAGAAAAGGTGAGGAGTGTTGTGAGAAATATGGAGAGAGAGAAGCTATAGAAATATATCAGAGAGTATTGTAATTCGTATTGATGTAAAACTGATTTCTTACACCGGTATTTATAAGCAAAAACTCTACTGTTTACAATTACAGATTCAACATTAGCGGAAGAAATTTACGGTGGGAAGAAAACTTACCTGACATGCATTAAATGCATGCAGGAAAAGTGGACTTCACAGGTGAACAATGGAATCTAGCATTCCACTGTTTCTCAACACTCCCCCTTGAATGTCCACTGATAACTCATAATAGACGTTGTCTCATTAAGAACCTTGTTAGGAAAAACCCTGTGGGAAAAATCCATAACTAAGGAAAGAGTACAACTATTATGTATCCTTATATGCTTAAAATTAACTGCCTCATTAAAAACCTTGTCAGAAAAAACCCGGTGGGATAAAAACCTGATCGAAGGGAAAAAGAGTGCAGCGCATATAATACTCCCCCTGAATTTAGCGTACATCACGAAGATGACGCATTCCAATTTTTCGGACTAATTCTTCAAATTTCTTCGCCGGAAGGGATTTGGTGAATAAATCTGCAAGATTCTCATATGATTGGATTTGTTGGATGTTTATCGTCCCTTCCTTTTGGAGGTCATGAGTGAAGAAGAGCTTTGGTGATAAATGTTTAGTTCTCGTCTCCTTTGATGTAGCCTTCGCTTACTTAGGTGATGCATGCGGTGTTGTCTTCGTAGATGATAGTTGGATTTGTTGTTATTGTTTCCATCCCACATTCTTCTTGGATATTCTTGATCATTGACCTTAGCCATACACATTCCCTTCCCGACTTCATAAAGAGCAATTAATTTCGCATGATTTGATGATGTGGCCGTCAAAGTCTCGCTTCGTGGATTTCCAAGATATTGCAAGTACCTCCATAAGTGAATAGATACCCGGGATTGAGACTTAGCCTTTTGTGGGTCGATAGGTATCCAAGATCTCGCATATCCAATGAGTGACGCATTTGGTCTCAACCGGTAGAATAATCCAAGATCTTGTGTTCCTCGAAGATAGCGTAACAAGTGTCCGATTCCATTCCAATGTCTCTTCGTTGGTGCATTTGCCGTATCTAGCTAACAAGTTTACTCGAAAAAGCTATGTCGAGTCGAGTATTGTTAGTCAAGTACATTAAGGCACCAATCGCACTTAAATATGGTACTTCGAGACCAAGAATTTCTTCATTTTCTTCTCGTGGTCCGAATGGATCATCTTTCACATTCGAGAGAACGCACTATCATTGGAGAACTTATTGGGTGGGCTTTGTCCATGAAAAAACGTCTCAGAATTTTTTCTGTATAGTTTGATTGATGGACAAAAATCCCATTTCTCAAATGTTCTATTTGCAAGCCAATGCAAAATTTTGTCCTCCCGAGATCTTTCATCTCAAACTCTTTCATCAAGTACTTTGCGCTTACTTCGAGTTCTCTCGGGAGTTCCAATAATATTCAAATCATCGACATAAACAACAATGATGGCGAATCCCGATTTGGATCGCTTTATGAAAACACAAGGACTCGATTTGATAATATTTGAATCATTCTTTCAATAGGTATTCACTAAGACGATTATACCACATTCTTCCAGATTGTTTTAACCCATAGAGTGACTTTTTCAATTTTATTGAAAACATCTCTCCTGGGCATGTGATTTTCTCGGTAGTTTTAGTCCATCGGGGACTTTCATATAAATATCTCGTGTCAAGTGACCCATATAAGTATGCAAATCACTACATCCATTAACCTCATTTGCAATCCTTTTGAAACCGATAAGCTTACTGTAAATCTTAGTGTAGTTGCATCAACTACTCGGAGAATATGTCTCATCATAATCAATCCCGGCATTTGCGAGAAGCCTTGGGCTACTAGCCTTGCCTTATATCTAGTAACTTCATTTTTCTCATTTCGTTTTCTCACGAATACCCATTTGTACCCAACTGGTTTTACATCTTTTGGTATTTGGGTCATTTGACCGAATACCTCACGTTTTTCAAGTGATTTCAATTCTGCTTGTATTGCTTTTTTTCCATTTTGGCCAATCTTTTCTGCGGCGACATTCATCTACTGTATTTGGTTCTATATCATTTTCATCGTATGTCATTTCAACCGCTATGGAGTAAGCACAGATTTCATTCAAGACAACATCTTTTTGATTCCATTGTTTCTTTGTAGAAACATAATTAATTGAAGTTTCATTGTTGTCTATGCTTTCATGTTCATGTTCTTCTGGAACATGCTAATCTTCATTTTTGTTTTCATCATGCTCCTTTGGAGGATTTATATTAATTTCGTTCGTTGTTTCTCCTTGCTTTTTCATTTTTCTCGGTTTTGACTTCTTGACTTCTTGTTCACATGAATTTGTTCTTGGGTCCAGAAACGACATTTGCGATGCGTTCCATGTAATTTCTGTTTTTATATTTTGTGGGTCCACTTTCTCTCCCCCTAAGGATGGGAATACTGACTTATTAAAATGACAGTCAGTAAATCGAGCCGTAAATAAATCACCAGTTGTTGGCTCTAAATATTTGATAATTAATGGAGATTCAAATCCAACATATATTCCCATCCTTCTTTGTGGACCCATTTTAGTACGTTGGGGAGGAGCAATAGGTACATGTACAGCGCACCCAAATTTTTTCAAATGTGAGACATTCGGTTCTCGACCTGATACTAATTGTAACGGTGAGAATTTATGATAGGCTGTCGGCCTTAATCTTATCAATGCTGCTGCATGTAATATAGCATGACCCCAAGCAGAAGAGGGCAATTTTGATCTCATTATTAATCGTCTTGCAATTAATTGTAGTCTTTTGATTAATGATTCAGCAAGACCATTTTGTGTATGTACATGAGGCACAGGGTGCTCTACAACAATCCCAATAGACATGCAATAATCATTAAAAGTTTGGGATGTAAATTCCCCAGCATTGTCTAATCCTTATCCTCTTTATTGAATAATCGGGGAATTGAGTTCTTAATCGAATTATTTAAGCCGAAGTTTTGCAAATGCAACATTTCTACTTGACAAAAGGCTCACATGTGACCATCGAGTAGATGCATCAATTAATACCATGAAATAGCGGAATGGTCCGCATGCGGGGTGAATAGGCCCACAAATATCTCCCTGTATTCTTTCTAAAAACATTGGAGATTCAGTGGCAATCTTATTTACAGATGGTCTAATTATCAATTTGCCAAGTGAGCATGCAGAGCATGATAATTCATTTGACCGAGGAATTTTGACATTCTTTATAGAGTGTCCAATTGAATTTTCAATGATTCTATGCATCATTCCTGTGCCAGGATGGCCAAATCGGTCATGCCATAGAGTAAATAATTCTCTATTATCTAACTTCTGGTTAGATATCATATTAATTTCAATCGGACGTATATCTATGCGATATAGTCCCGAGGAAATTGCTGGTAATTTTTCATAGATGTATTTCTTGCCGCATTTTTCTGCCGTGAGGCATATAAATTCCTCTTGATTCACTGTCATGGTTTCCAAATGGTAACCATTCTGACGTACATCTTTGAAACTTATGAGGTTTCTTCGAGATTTACTCGAATATAATGCGTCATTGATTATCAATTTTGTCCCATTTGGAAATATAATACAGGCTTTCCCAGAGCCTTCAATTAACTTGGCTATCCCAGATATTGTGCTAACATTTGCCTGGAATATTGTAAGTTTTGAAAAATACTCTTTACTTTTCAATATGGTGTGTGTTGTCCCACTGTCGAGGAGACATTGTTCTTTGGATCCAACTTCTGGCAAATCCATATCATCATAAATAATAAATATGAAGATCAGTATAAGAAAATGCATATTTTATTGATAATCAAAAGAGGAAATACATGAAAATGATTATTGAAGTAATTAAAATAAACTAAGCATATTAATGCATTGCAAAGTTGTTTTCGGCTTCAGCATTATCCATAAAAAAATCTGAAACATCAAGGCTGGGCATGGATGTATTAGCTTCATTAACAAAATTTGCTTCAACATTTTTCCCTTTGTTCTTTATTGAAGCCTGGTATAGGTCTACCAAATGTTTGGCAGTACGACATGTGCGGCCCTAATGCCCAGTCATGCCACATCTGTGGCAAGTGTCATTTCCTTTATAGGACGACTGCCTCTGATTTCCAGATGATTGTCCCCAATTTCTATCAAAATTTTTAAAATTGTTATTTCTTGGGGAAAATCGACCTCTGCCACGTCCACGCCCTCGGCCACGGTAATTACCACGTCCTCTCCCACGACTGTTGTAATTACCGCGTCCATCTCTATATATAGCATATGCTTCAGGTGGATCAGAGCTTTCTATTGCATTTATTTCATGTGTGGCTGAAGACCCCGTAGGTCTAAGATTATGATTTTTCAGCAGAAGATCATTATTTTGTTCAGCCACAAGTAGTACTGATATTAGCTCAGAGTACTTTTTGAAAGCTTTGAACCTGTATTGTTCTGCCAATATTATATTAGAAGCGTGGAAGGTGGAGAGCATTTTTTCTATCATCTGCTCTTCTGTGATGGGATGATCACAATATTTCAACAATGATACAATTCTAAACAACGTTGAATTGTAATCACTGACTGCTTTAAAGTCCTGGAATCTCAAATTGAGCCATTCAAATTGTGCCTTTAGAAGGAGCACATTTTTGTGATGCCCATATCTTTCACTCAGGCTATCCCATAGTTCTTTGGAATCCTCCACAAGGAGATATTCAGTTTTTAAACTTTCATGTAAATGATGCCTGAGAAGGACTAAGGCTTTTGCCTTTTCTTGTTCAGTCGCCTTTTTAACTGATGTAGTTGCATCACCTTGTTGGGTTGTCACACCCTTAATTGTATGTTCCAGTCCTTGGGCCTTTAAATTCATTTGGGCATCCACTGTCCATTCTAAAAACTTTTGCCCAGATAGATCTAGTATGTTAAATTGTCTTTTCACTAGATCTCCCATTTTAACTACAAACATGTAAATATTTAAAATTAGTAAATGATAATAAATCACATATATTATCTCCCCCTGATTTATATCATTATAATGATACATAAACAGTACAAACAAAAGGTTAAAAATACGAAAATAGCGTACAATATAACGAAGCAAAAAAATGCCAAAAATGGAAAAAATACAATGAGTGAGAGAAACAAAAAACTTCCTAAAAACGCACTTAAAGACAAAAAAAAAGATGCCAAAAATGGAAAAAAAAAATGCAACGAGGGAGATGAAACAAAAATTTGTCTCCTACTTGTGTATGAGGAGATAGATCATGAATGCCATAAGAAGAAAAAAGAAACCGGCTATAAGGAATAAGTATAGCCGTATCATCCTAAAGAAGAAGAGGAAGGTGGAGGACGGTTGTCGTCGGCGTGGAACATGGTGGCCGGAAGGTTGAGGAAGAAGAGAAATTTTTTTTTTGTGAGTTTGGAGGAAAAAGTTGGAAGAGGATAAGAGATGTGTGGTAAAAATGGGGCGGATAATCCGCTTTTATAGAGGGTTAGCCCTAACTGTGCAGTTCATCTACAGTTAAAAATATACAATGCAATAAAATTTTAAGATTGGCAAATATATATTAGAGCAAATTATATGTACTAAATTTGTCTACTATTATGCATGTTAGTAAAATGGTGATATAATATATGTAACTACAAATGCAAAAAAAAAATAGAAGATTAGAGACAATAATATATAATAGTATTCTGAATGCTTGTTGCCTGCATACATATAACATTATTGCACATATAAGAGATAATAATTTTATCACTTCACTAGGCCGTCCATATAGGCGGCAAGTTAAAAAAAATAACCCGTCCATATAGGCGGTTCAAGAGCAAAAAGAAATAACATAAAATAAATGTCCTTGCCCTCCATGAAGGTGGCTTTATTATCAAATTATTTATTTTCTGGGTTAGTGGCATGATGACGTTTACTACTAGTCTCTTCATGTTCATCCCTATCTCTTTTATTACTTGGTGGAGGTTGATTTTCAGTTGGTTGTATAGGAGGGTTATTATTAGTGTTGGGAACAGGGGTTTGTGGGTTTTCTCTGGTATGGGTATTTGTACCGTCGTTAATGTTACTGGGTCGGGGCTGTCTTACAGTTCCCCTTGCTGGGTTGGTAGTGAATGGCACATTGTTTCGCTCTATCCAAAAGTAAACACCCGAGACAGAGACATTGTGTAAAACAATGTTAATCCCGTTACTTTGTTGATCCATGTTTGGATAGTAAAGGTTTGGGCTTGAAAAAAATTTAGAACTTGAAACAGAATGGATGTATACCTTTATTTTTTTTTCGGTAGCAAACTCGTGCTGATAACGTGTTGTGAGGAATATGGAGAGAGAGAAGCTATAGAAATATATCAGAGAGTATTGTAATTCGTATTGATGTAAAACTGATTTCTTACACCGGTATTTATAAGCAAAAACTCTACTGTTTATAATTACAGATTCAACATTGGCGAAAGAAATTTGCGGTGGGAAGAAAACTTATCTGACATGCATTAAATGCATGCAGGAAAAGTGGACTTCACAGGTGAACAGTGGAATCTAGCATTCCACTGTTTCTCAACAAGGAGAACTTTGTCATTTTGGTTGGTGAACCCCGTAGCCAGGTGCACCTGAAACGAAAGTATACCACATCTCAAACGACACAACAACAACAATACAAGAAGAAAAGAATGGGGGCACCCCTATTGAATTGTTGTTACTTGTTAGTAGAGGTGGCCATCGGGCGGGCCTAACCGAACCCAGCCCATGAACCGATATGCAAGAAGAAGGGTCCGGATCGGACCGCCAGATGACCAGGCCTTAACCAACCCAGAATCGGACAACCAAACGAGTTCTCATGGGCCAAATTAATGTGTGAGGAAACCGGTCCGGTCCTAGCCCTGAACCCGGACCGTGAACTGCACTCAGCCTTGAATCGGACCATGAACAATACTCAACCCTGAACCTGCTCGTTAAACCGGCCGAGAAAATGCATAAAAATACTTCATCCTCGGCCCAGTTATCAAAAAACACTAGTGTATATGGATAGTTTTGAAAAAATTATTTATTGTAAATACTAGTGTAAACGCCAAAAAAACAGTGAACCGGTGGGCCAAACCTGAACCGGTCCAGTCCGACCAGACCCCTGAATCGGGCCTGAACCAGTTTAGGTATAAGAAAATCCAACACTGAACCAGAACCGAACCAGACAGGTTAGTTGGCCGGTCCAGTTTAGGTTCATGTTGAGCTGAACCGGCCCGACCAATGAAGTATGAACCATCCCGAATTGGCCCAGCTCGACCCGTGGCTATGTCTACTTGTTAGTTTCACAGGGTGATAGTGCTATGCCGAGCATTTTTTGTGTAAAGACTAAAGGTTAGCTTGGAAAGTTGTAAAACTTGTCCTTACTTTTTCATGCGCATGGTAATCGACTAGCTATTTATTGCGCGGTAGTATGATGGGTTGTGGCCTTGTAGGCCTATTTCCTTATGGGGGTAGTACAATTTTATGAATAACCCACCATCCAAATAACAGTAATATACTACCCCAAATCCCTCCTATGTTCAAAAGTAGCATTCGGGAGGGGGATCACAATATACTAGCAAAAAAGGGATCACAAAAAAGCACAAAATAACTATCACAATTTTAAAGGATTCAAAGTCATTCAAAATCATCACTAGATTGCAAATACTTTGTGATTTTTCCCTTTCAAAATGAATATTATAATATAGCAACTGATTTATTATGTCATATAAGTTGTTTTTTAATACCAAAAATGTTCACCGAACCTTGGTGAGCAATGATGAATAAAAAGCTACACGTCACAATATGAAAACCACTTAAGTTCACAGGGAGACTCCAATATTATCACGAATTTGAAAACTAGAATAAAAGTTCATCAAAATGTGGCATTTAAATTAATATAGGAGATGAACAAAAATCGTATATGACAAGAGTTGACTAGTGTAGCACGATAGTGAATAAATTGTCCAACCACAAGGAGACTTCTTACAAAGTGAATTGTGATAGTTGAAATGTATAGAATTTGATAATTCCAATAGAGTTTAGGATTTTTTTAATTAGAATAATACAAACTTTCACCGATTGGCTTGTAATAATATAAATTTTCGATTATTATTGAATATATCAAACTTTATATCAAAATTCCTAGAGTAGGTCATTCTAACCTAGAACCTGTAAAACAGGTTAAAAAGTTAAAAGAAATTAAGAAAATAACATTTTCTTTAACCCTCCTCCCCCACCCCCACCACCTACCTGAACGCTTGGACCAGTGCCACTTCAGCCCCTCTCCCACGCTCCCCCGCCCCTCCAACCACTCCAGCCCCCTTCCGTGCCACCTCCGCTGCTTCTTCTCCTCCTACGCCTCACCCCTCTGCCTTTCACTCTGTGCTCTCACCTTAACAATGGAGTCCACTTTTTCCCATGCTTTTAGTCTCCTACCCTTCCATTTTCTCTCTCCATAGCTGACACATCTCCACCTCAAATCCTCTCTGGACTCACTCCTTAACCAGTCGAGCTCTGACTCGCCGACTCGCATCCGCCATTGATCTCTCCAAACCCGCTCTAATTCAAGGTTTTTGCTTGCCGCTACGCTGCGTTTCGGCCTTGTTTTCGATCTGGAGGTGGCGGAGGAGTTTGAGGATAAAACGGCAGGTGGAGGTGGTGATGGATCGGAAGGTGGATTTCCAGTGGGTGGAAATTAAAATTAAAAAAGAGAGGGAGGGGAGGGGATTTCGCCATTGATTGGAAGGTGGTTGTTGTTGTTGTTGCCTTGAAAAAACAGAGAGGGAAAATAATGAGATATAGAGAGAAAAATAGTGGTGGTAGTTATTTTTGGGGTGGGGGGGGATGGGATGGGCGTCTTTCCAGTGGGCGGGGTAGGGGTAGGGGTAGGGGTAGGGGTAGGGGTAGGGGTGGGGGGAGGGGAAAGGCAGGGCGGGGGCCATGGTGGGGAAGGGGGAAAGAGATAAGTGGAGGGGAAGGAGGAAAAAGGAAAAGTCTTTTTTTTTGTTTTTTTAATTTTTTTTTAAAAACAACCAATGAAATAACAACATGTGGCCTGATCAGTACCACGTTAGCTAGTGACCTCCTACAACAAATCCTAGAGTTTATATCGCTTATTATGTGTGAAGAAGACTTGTTACTTGAATTAAAGAATGCTATCAATCAAAGTTTGGCTTTAATATAATTCCGTTAAGTATAAAACTATAAACCAAGGTCAATTGCACATAAAACTTAAGAGAAAAAAAATTAGAGCAAATTTCTAGCTTTTAATTATAGTTTGAACATTAATATCTTTAATTATAAATAGGAAAATTTGCCAAAAAAAAACCTTTTACGAGTTTATTTTTGCGAAAAAAAACCTTATAAAGCATTTTTTTTGCGAAAACAAACCAAAAACTTAATTATTTTTGCAAGATGAAACCTGAGACCATTTCCGGTGTTGACCCTTATCTTTCCGGCGTTGACCCTAGCAATTTCCCTTCTTCCTCTATAATCACCACCTAGCCACCACTACCAACACATGCCGCCAGCCCCCACCCACCCCTGCCACCCCTCTCCCTATTTTCCTCACTCATCCTCTCTCTCACTTCCCATGGTTCCCACTTTCCGTTTCATTTGTGGTGGTTCGGGGTGGCGCAACGGTGGGGGGATGGATGAAGGGAGAGGAGAGGGAGGGTGAGGGGAGGAAGAAGGGAGAGGAGAGAGGGTAGTGGGGCGAAGGGGGTGGGGGCCGCCGCCCGAGGGGTGGAGGGAGGGGTTGGGGGCCGCCGGTGGGGGTGGGGTGGGGCCGCAGTGGTGGGGGTGGGCTGGGAGTGAAGTGGGGGCTTTAGGGGTGGGTGGGGCGGCAGGTGTTGGTAGTGGTGGCTAGGTGGTGATTATGGAGGAAGAAGGGAAATAGGGGTGGTCAACACCGGAAAGTCTATGGTCAACACCGGAAAATGAGATTAGGTTTCATCTTGCAAAAATAATTTACATTTTGGTGTGTTTTCACAAAAAATGCTTTATAAGGTTTTTTTTCGCAAAAATGAACTCGTAAAAGGTTTTTTTTGGCAAATTTTCCTTATAAATAAGTTAACTTAAAAAAATCAATTTCAAAAGGCATGTTGAAAACAAATCTAGTAAAATCTTTTTTGTGACTCTTTCCTCTATTTTACCAACAAAAATATATAGTATTAGGGACATTTGACAATTGACTATCTTATATGGTCAGTTTGATCGATTGTTGACTATTGATTATAAAGCGTTTAGTAAAATCAACTATTGATTTTGATTAGTGGAAAATGTGAAGCAAGAGCCTACAGATTAAGTTACTAAAATTACTTTATTCTTCTTCTTATTGTTATTATAATTATTAAAAAAACTATAACAAACTAAATTAAACTCAATAAAGTTGAACAAAACTAATTAAACTTAATAAAGCCGATTTAAACTAAAGTGAACTAAACGAAACTAGAACATAAGTCTAAAAAAACAAGGACTTATCACTTATGAGTTTGAATGTTAGATACTAGTATATAAATTTTATCACACTCAAAACTACTTTATTGATCATTGCTCATTTAAAATCATCCAAATAAGCAAAATTTATTAAAAACCAAGCAAGACTTAGCCTAGTGGTAAAGGTTTGGCCTTATGACTTCAAAGTCATGGGATCAAACTAGGGGTGAAAGTTCGGTGTACGGTTTGGATTAGGGTCTAATCCAATCCGATCCGAACAAATTTTGGATTTTAATTTTCCAATCCGAATCCAAACCAATTAGAGTTTGAATCCGATCCAATCCAATCCGAATTTCCATACTCTAGATGGATCCGATCCGAAAATCCGATTTTCTAAAACTTAGTTTTTCGATGAAATAAATTAAGCACAACAGCAGCCTAGTAGATTTAGGAAATGAGGAATTAAGTGTTGTTAGGATTTTAGGGGAAGGGTTGAAGTGCTACGCCTAATGGGGTATGGACTAGGTTTTTTTAAAAAAAAAAATTCAGTTAAGCACCTAAACCCAATCCATATACATAATACAAGGCATATTAGTATTTGGTTATATTGGATTTTTGGATCCAATTACCCTCAATCCAATCCGATCCGAAAATCCAATTATTCAAAAAAATTTCAATCCGAATCCAATCCGAACACAGTTCGAATCCGATCAGAATTACTAATTCGGATTGGATTGGATTGGATTTTATCCGAATAACTTTCACCCTTAGATCAAACCCCATTATGGGCTCTTTGGGAGTGAGGTTTCCCTTACCATCCCCCTCCCTCCGAGGAGTCTAACCTGCAAACCTAACTGGTTATACCTGTGCGAGGTATCAGTGACCCAGCCAGATGTATGAAGAATAAACTCTTGGTACTGCCCATAATCGGCCTCCACCCCCCAAAAAAACAAACTCTTGAGTCTTGACACACCTGTGTGCTCACCCCCAAAAAAGTGCCAAAACCCCGACTACTACTTACTCCCAAAAACCTTGCAAGCTCTGACAATGGAGGTGGACGGAGAGATTAATGGAGAATCTGTGGGAAGATGTCTTAGCAGCTTTGTTGATGACGGCACCACTGAAAGCCACCGTTACTTTCTTGCTCGAAGAACAACTCTAGAGATGCTCAAAGATAGAGGATATGCTGTCCCTAACTCAGAAATTGATCTCTCTCTTCACGATTTTCGCAACATTTATGGCCCTAAACCCGACCCTGATCGTCTCCGCATCTCCACTGCCCTTCGATCCGACGAGTCCAAAAAAGTACTCTTTTTATTATTTTCCTTTTTCTCTTTCAATTTCTCCTTTTTCAAAAAAAAAAAAAATTTGTGATTTTGTCTTTTTTTTTGTAAATGTTTGGGAAAAATAGTTTTTTGTAGTTTGTGGGTTTTGTTTATTATATCTCAATTTGCTAGCTTTGGGTTTAATTATGTTGATTATATTTGTTTAATTGTTTACTGTTAAGTGGCTTGAATATTGAGTATTGACTGGTGGAGTAATTTCTGGGTTTAAACTTTATACTCATGTTGCATTGCTTGCATGTGCCAATTGTTCTACTTGGAGGAGCTTGGTGAACTTTCTCCTCTTTTTTTTTTTTTTTTTTCTTTTTCCCTTATTTTTTTGGTGAATTTAATTTGGGAAAAAAGCAATTTTTTTTAATAAATAGATATTCTTTTGGTTTGCTTAACTATGGTGGGTGTTTTTGTTTAAGTATTAGGAGGTTGATCAAATATGTATAGTTGTACACTAGGTTGCATAGAGACGGAGGCGGGTACGGGTTTGGATTCGGGTAGGGGATAGAAAACGGCGAGATTTCAAAATTTTAGGAATGGGTACGCGTCAGGATACATATCGTATCGGGTATGGGTACGAGTACGAGTATGTGACCTAGAAGAAGTACCCGTGCTACCTAGGTTGTACATTTACTGTCCTTAGAGTGTACTGGATTTACTGAAGTTGCATGATCGACTGGTCGATTTGGGGGGCTGATTGTACTCAAAATGCTTACTGCTGCTACTTTTACTGAATTTGTGTCAAGTTTTTATGTCCTGATACTTTTGTAGAAGTAATTGGGAGTGTACAGTAGAACTCTAGCTTTCTTCCATGCCACATTTCGGCCTCGGGTGCGTGTTTTATAAAATATATAGACGATTGTATAGTGATGTACACAAGATTTTGTTCTGTTTAGAAGGTGTTCTCTGTTATATGAGTTGATTTAAATGGAATACTCGATTGTCATCAAAAGGGATCATATTGGATGTGCTATTGGGGAAGTGATCAAATTCAAGGAAGAGGTTTGAATTTGATTGCTGGAATTGTCGGGTCATTTCTTGTACTGTGGTCTCTTTTGTGTGATATAATGCACGAGAACGTTATTTATTTTGTGGTAGTAACACTTTATTTGTGTAGTAACAGATAGCTCTACTTGTCAACCGACAATGAATTTGTTTCAAGCACTTGGCATTGTTTGATTTGTGCTATGATATGATGGTTAGTAGGTTGATATCTATACCCATGTCCCATAGCTAGAATCTAGATACATATCACCACTGCATTTGTTCTTCTGTAAAATCTAATGAGCTGACCTGGTGAAGCTCATCAACAAGAAAAAGTTTTATCTATTTTGTGTACACCTTTTGCTATCAACACAGGTCATTTACCAGGCTAACTTCAATTTAAATGCAGATCCTGGTGATTTTCTGTGGGCCTCAACTGGTCAAGGTGAACACAATACGTGGCATTGGAGCTCAGATTGTTAACAGAGAAAGTTTGAGTGGCTTAATACTGGTATTGCAAAGTAAAATAACAAACCAAGCTCAGAAATCTGTGGATCTATTCCAATTTAAAGTTGAGATATTTCAGGTAAGTTTGTTTTCTGGGAGCTCTATATGCTGTTCTGCTGCATGTAATCTCGTAAGCAGAAGTTCTTAATAGAAAATAATAATGCTATATGTGAGTTTTCACCCTTTGAGTTTATTTATATTTCCTGGTTAGAGTCTGGTTCAAAATTATCCACCTCATGCCCTGGTAATCATATCTTTTCCACATTTCTTCAGATAACTGATTTGCTTGTCAATATCACAAAGCATGTTTTGAAGCCAAGGCATCAAGTGCTGACCCCCAGGGAGAAAGAGAAGCTCCTAAAGAAATACAATTTGCAAGAAAAGCAGGTATGAAGCTTATCTTCAGTGGATATACTATGGGTGATGATAATTTTCATATACAAGTAAACGTTCTAAATAATGGATCCTCTTGCCTTGTGGCCATGCCATTTTTTTTATTTTGAACCTAAGAAATGCTGTATGCTTGTCTGTGCTAAGCATGTTTGGGGCTAAGGTCAGTATATACTATATAGTATGATTAAATGTTCGGAATATGATCAAATGTTCCAGCATTATAAGAATCAAGTGGTTTAGTATTAGTCAACGTCCTTAGCATTTCTTAAAAGTACTCACAAGCTTCTTCATGGAGAATACACCTGTCTTGCCATTTGTGTGTTTGTCGTGAATAAATTTGTAGAGAAATATATATATATATATATATATATATATATATATATATATATATATATATATATATATATATATATAGAAGTGAGTTCATATGAGAATGCATACTTATATGAGAAATGAGAATGGATTTTACGTGCTATAACTCTAATGAATAAGTGATATAACTCTAATGAAAGAGTGATGTAACTCCAAAAAGAAAATATCAGAAGAAAAAAAAAATTCAAAAAAAATAAATTTTTTTGGGCTCAAAATTTTTTCGGGGGTATAACTCTAATGAACATGTGTTGTAACTCTAATCTAATCGTGTGGTTGAGATTCATTCTCATTTCTCATGTAAGGAGGCATTCTCATGTGATCTTGCCCCTATATATATATATATGTATATATATATATATATCTATATATATATACATATATACATATATATATATATATATATATACATATATATATATATACATATATATATATATACATATATATATATATACATATATATATATATACATATATATATATATACATATATATATATATATATATATATAATAAGGCCTTAGGTGATCAGCTTTCATGGGACCTATCATTTCCTTGTTTGAGTAGAGCCATGTTTGACATGGAAGACGTAACTTATTTCACTATGTATGAGTTTGACTTTGGGGGATCCAAAACCCTAGAAATTGTGAGAAAGAGGTCATATTTTTAGGTTTGGTACGCTTTTTTGCTTAGCGTATTGATTGAAGTAATGTATCTCTGAGGAGAAGATACTTGCTCGATTTTAAGTTTTATTACAATTATCTATCAGTTTGCCTAGTGTACTTCTACTGTAAGTGTCACAATATGTCAAAATCATTCAAAATTGGTAACAGGAAATATCAATTTGACATGTAAAATTGCGTTGTGATATTTGCTTTGATACATGGGGTGCATTGCTTCAGCCTAAAATGTGAAGATAGTAATTAGCAAAAGTGAGAAAGAAGAGGATGAGAAGGGGGGTAGGAACAAGATGGAGGGAGGTAATAGGGATTGTTAAGGAGAGAGGAAAAAACATAAGAGTACCAAGAATGCTGTATATAGTAAGATGAGAGCTTAGAATAAATTTAAAGTCTACATCAGTACTTCTAAGGACGCTCGTAGATGCTATAGCTGTTGTTTGTGGAGGATTGTGGCTTGACCTCACAATATATTGACATCTTTCTTCATCCTTTGGAAAAGGCTTGTCATGCATCTTTTAAATGATTGGTTACCTGTGATCTTGCTATATTTTGTAATCACAAAACAACTAATTGCATATTGTTCTGTCTTTTACTACGTGTGTTTTTTTTCCTTCCCCTTCTTCTTTCAGCTTCCTCGAATGTCAGTGAAGGATGCAATTGTACGATATTATGGACTTGAGAAGGGGCAGGTACTCAAGGTGACATATAGTGGTGAGATCACGCAGTCTCATGTCACGTATCGTTGTGTATCGTAATGATGATGGAAGAGATATCTGGTTTCTCTGCTCTCTTTTTTCAGGCGTCATTTGTTTAGTCTTGCAGTTTCATCGAACATTGTACTGTTTGATGCTGTGGGATATTGTAGACGTGAATCCTTCTGGAAACTGAAGGGCTGTTCTTGCCATTTTCTGACTTGCGGTCTACAAGTTTTTGTAAAGTTGCTTTATTATCTTGTTTCGTACTATGATTGTTGTAGGAGTATGGTATATTTTAATTTGACTCACTGTGTTTCAAAAAATTGGACCAATTGTTCACTGAACTTTAACAACTCTCATAAAAAAAAAACTTATGTAAAATGTCAAAGGCGCAATGAAAATCCTGAAATTTCAAGCTGCTGAGATGAAAATACATCAGATGTAAAGATATTGAACTCAAAATTACACAATCAATGAGGGCAATGCCGCATTGTAAAGACAAGAATAATGCCCGCAAGATGACGCTGGTACCAAAGCTTCTCTCTAAGGGATCTCCCCAAGCTCCATTGCAAAGCAATATATTGAAGTAATTTCGGATAATTTACTAGTAGAAATGGTTTAACACGAGCAAATAAAGCGTTATATATCTAACAATCAGCCTAGGAGAATTTCTCGTAGATATGAGAAAGATCGCCACAGAATAAGCAGCGTCATTTGTCTGCTCTGTTACTCATGCACACCCAGCCAGCTTGACTAGAAAAAGAAGACAAAACTGCAGTATGTTGGATGTTATCTGTATCAAGAAGATTACCACATTCGATTTTCTATCACTGCAGAGACTATGGCCTTCATTGTATCCTGCAAATACACCAAGAACCATCATTGCACATATTATGGTCTCACAAAAGAACATTAAAGTTCCAATAAATTAATAGAGGTGCGAAGGAATGACTCAGAATTATACCACAGCATGGTCTTTCAGACCAAGAGAAAGCACCAACGACCTGGATGAGCCAGCAGCACTGTAGAAACAATAATAGGTTTGTGAATGCTCAGAACAATTTCCTAAAAGTAACAGTTTGGAATGCATGAAAATTACTCCTTCCCTCCGGAATAAATGAAGCTAAGTGGAATCCAATCAATCCCAAATTTACAGAAAGGGAAGTAACAATTCTCAATCTTAGTAGGCTACAATGTTCCCCCTACAATTAATTTACTTAGAGAAGCTCTTTACCTTTTAGTAACCTCAAGATTGTGCATTCCATATCAAGGGTTGTAATTGGAACAGCTTTAAATTTTAACCTCCGCTCTAGTAAAATGTACTAGTTCTTTAGTATCTCATTTCACCTAATTAACGAGCCTAAACTGTGCTTATTAGATCTCCATGCCCAAATTGTGGTTAGATTGACAGTTTTTGTTCCTTTTCTTTCAAGAAGGAATGAAAATGAGTTGTCACAAGCAATTACATTAAAGGCCGATAGGAGGAAAGCTTATTCAAGAAGTTTCAATTTGACAGTTCAACTAGTTGCATGTAGCATATACCAAGAACATCACTCACATTAACAAAGCCACATTGGGCTACAAAGTTCAAGTATAGATGATGAGATCAGAGATTGAGGGGACCTGAGTATCACCCCTTAATGCATGAATGACTAGAGCAGAGACTAGAGAGTGTTGCCTTAGGCCTCGACATATCAAAAACCCCAATACAGAGCAGCTACCCCCCCCAACAAACACACACACACCAACCCCGGGAAAAAGGCAGTTTAACTCTATATTAGACACTGGAAGAGTTTGCTAATTAAGTTGAAAACTGGGGTGAAATCCATGTAACATTAATAAAAGTAGTTCTAAAAGAGTATTTCCTTCCCTCAAATTACCTAGACTCTCCATCCCGTATTAATATGCACACTTGCCTTTGACAGAGATTGAAAAAAATAGATAGAGAGTGTTGCCTTACGCCTCAAACTACATATAACCTGATCCTACCTCTTTCGATAGTTTTCTTCTGCATGATGTTAGTAAAACAAAGTTCTATTAATGGAACTTCAAAAAAAGAGATGTATAGTTCGAACTTTGATTCAATCATGACTAGTTTGAAAAGAAAGATCAGATTACTGAAATGTCGGGTGTTTAAGGAGTAAGATCTTGCATTGAAACATAAAGACAGTTCTTCCACCATCAGGGATGGACTTCAGCTTCTCATATTCTTTAGTGTTTCACAAGCTTCATCAAGAATATATATGAAGGTCCTAATTAAATATTACTTTAAATGACTGGCAACCAAGGTATTTCACAATGGTTATTATGTCTCTACTCTCTACTTTTTTTTTTATAATGGTAAGATGAAAAAGCACTAGGAGACCCTCCGCTCGAGGGGAACTCCTAGTGCGTCAGTTACAAGAATCTTAGATAGAGCAGGAGCGTTACAAACATCTATTACAAAAGAGGACTAAACTAGGTGACCGATGTTAGCCATCCAATCAGCCGCCTTCTCTGTAAATATGAACAATGTGATAGGAGTAAGTTGTTGAAGCATAATCTGGATATCCTAGACAATGGAATGAATCTGCCATGGCGGGGACCAGATGCCCTTAATTGCATTTATGACAAGGAGGTTGTCGCCTTCAATGTAGACCTTTTTAAAATTGTGGTTTATTGCATAAATAATAGCCTGATGAACGGCCGAAGCTTCAGCCACAAAGATCGAAGAGGTGCCGAGGTTAGAAGCAACAGCATGAATGACGGTGGCCATGCTGTCACGAACGATGAATCCTGTTGCAGCAGAGGAGCCTTTGACAGACCCATCAAAGTTGATTTTGATGAAGGATGAAGTGGTGGTTGCCATGCAACCAGGATAGATGAGGAGGTTGGGGATTGGGAGGGGGGTAGTGGTCCTTGCGAAGGAGATCCATTAGCTTGGAGGGAGTGCTGACGAGTACGCCACTCAAAGTGTGCAGTTGAGCTACGATGAATTACTCTATTAACGTTCCATGAGTCATTTGAAAAAATAATGGCATTGCGTTCCTTCCAAATACTCCAGAGGAGGAAAATGAGTTTAGGTAACATTTTGTGAGACTTTAAAGCGTCTAACTGACAAAGAATGTCTCTACTCTCTATTTAAGTTTGCTGGTAATCAGTTTGCTGGTAAACCAAGAGATTTTTAATGTTACAAAAAAAGAAACATGTTCGTCTAAAAAGAAGGGGAGGGGGTTGCGCTTATCATCAAAGAAGGGACGTGATAATTGAGGTTAGAAAAAATACTCCAATAAATTAAACAAGGATGATGATAGAGGGTTATTTTGTCCAAAACCCCTAAAGGTGTCAAATCTACCTATTTAGGTATTTCCTAATTCCTATCATCTCTCTCCCATCCCCTTCAAATCCAGATAAGTCTAAAGGAAGTAATGTGCTGGGCTCCACTTGGCTATGCTCTATACATAGTGCTATTGTAGAAACACTTCACGACTTCAGACGTAAAGCATAAATAGGCTTAGGCATGAACATGTTTCTGTCGATTCAGATATAAGGTCAGAATTTTTTGTTACAATGGTAAAACACGATTTGTTCAAAGTAAAAGCACAGCAAGTAGTCTAATAAATAAAAACAAAATACAGTCATAGGGTGAGCATGACAACCTACACAATCCCAAAATTAGGATGGAACATGAACCACTTATCACGTAACTTTTCATATATGTTTTTCACTTTTCACAATACTCATATAAAATGGATAAGAATTGATTTTTAAAAGGTTTAGCTATTAAGGAACAACTAACAAAGGAAGAATTTACCTTATATGTTCAATCAGCTGGCGAGCACATGCCAATAGCATTGGCTGCATAGACACCATTCTCACTCATTTTACTTACCCATGAAATCATTAATCATTTGAATAAGAATTACTGAAGCAGATTACCTCATCTCGTTTGCCAAAGAGGATAGACACATTGAATGTTGGTTGAACTGATACACCTTCCTCCTTTCTTGCTTGCATTAATGTTCCCATACTTCCAAGCTGAGTCACAATTACCTGTTTCCATACCTCTAATTTAAATTATCATTAACTGATAATAAACCAATAATATTGAATTTGAAAGGCCGCAAAACACAGAATGCCACAAAACAGAGCAAGATGAGTCTAATACTCACAAGGAAATGGTCTTCATAGCGACAAATAATCAGATCTGTTTTAATTCCCTGACAAACGAAATGCAAGCACACAATCAAGATGACGGTGTCAAAACACCGACATGAACTAAAGTCCAAATAACTTGTCCGATAATAACTCAAACTGGCATTCCACAGCTACTAAAACATACCACTACCAAGTAACTTAATCAAGAATACGTTTCAATCCCGACTAGATTACTTTAATTTTGCAAGCAAAGTAAAGCACCATGCTCGTGTTATTGTTAATGCTTCAAGTTCTTTTACTGGATTAGTGAACGTCATAACATATGGATGCATGTATAAGCAGAGTGGATATTATACCTATATATAACCTATATCTCTTCTGAGCAGCATCCAACAGCCCAAAACAGATGACAAAAACGAGAGAGGACTAGAGAGGTAGGTTGTAGGCAATATTACCCAAAACAATCGAAATTAATAGAAGATTATTCATAGACTTGCAAGTAAACATTTTCAAATGAGAAAAGTAATAGAAGGAACACCAGTCAAGAAGTTTTGGAAGCAGGAACACAGGAGGGAAGCAAGAGGTCTGACAAGTAAAACTTATAGAAGCCAACCCACATTTATGAACAATGATACATTACTCACTCCATCCCATATTGTTTGTTCCATTTCCCATTTCACTTTTCAAAGCGGGTGACAATGTAGACATAAAAAAGTGGTCGGCAAGTGTAACCCACCTATGAGAAAATGTCGAGAGAAAAGGCTTACCATATAAAAAAATGGTGTAAAAATATTAGGAAAAACAATAAAGGAAAATGGGGCCGGAATTTGTGAGGAGGAAGTACATGACATGCCATAATTAAGAATTAAGATGTAGCACAAAGTTGAAGACAACTTCACTGAAGCACACATCATGAACAAAGACAATGTATGAACAAAGACAATGTCGCAAGCAGTACATGGCATGAGATTTACAACAATAAGGTACTCAAAGTTTATCTTTATTTTGCTCCAGGAAAGAAATTGAGTAGTATTTCAAAATAATGCAACTTTATTACTTTTGGCATTAGCTTAAGTTGCTAAATTCTTGGGTGAACCTACGGCATGTAAGTGAGCATGCTACATTATATTTGCCTTGATATCTAGCTAACAAGGTATGTGGACAAATAACAAAATATATTATGTAGTTTAAGTAACACTCTTCAGAGAGAGAGACAGAGAGAGAGAATGAACCTTAACATCAATGCTAAGCTTCTTATGGGGTACAGGAAAGCCAGCTGATGAAGTGTCCATGACAATGTGAAAACGCCTTGCCTTGAAGATGGGGCATCATGATTCAGTACAGCAATTAATATAATTGAAAGACAACTTCTCACCCTGTACTGCCTGAGTATAGGTTCTAAAATGCACATAATTGAGCCCAAAGTGATACAAAACGGAAGATTGTAAGGGAATTACCAATCGAAAGAACGATGCTGATAAGCAATGGGTTATCAGCTATGCTTCAGAAACCACGCACTCACGCAGCATAAACCATTATCAAAAGCATGGTTTAAATGCGTAATTTTGAAGCATATTAAATTCCTATGAAGGTATTCGCCAACAACATTCAATCTTTCGAAACCCATTGTTAGTTTAAAGACTATAACCATATGACTCCAAAATGTTGCTTTCATTACTCGTTTATATGTAAAACAAAAAGAATCAAAGTGCAAGAGAGATTGTCAAATCATTCACATCCAACAACAAGAAAAATTGCGAAAAACATCAAATTATATAACCGAAATTCCTCAAAAAATCCTAAACAAAGTAATTCAATCTATAAATTGCACAATTTCACACCGATCATTCGACGAATAATTAGCATTACTGAGTTCCCATTAAAAAGTTCAAAAAAAAAAAAAAACCAAGCAATTCAGTATATAATTAGTCCACATACATACTAGCTTAACAATACATATTAGGTTAATTATCAACATAAGAAAATTCCTTTAAAAAAAAAAAAAAATTCAACATAAGAATTCACCCAATCCCCTCAAAAGAAAAAGGAGCCCTAATTGATAATAGTTCGTGAACAAATTCAAACATGAAAACCAATAACAAATCAACCCAGGAATATAAGTTATTAACTAGCATGTTTATAGAACTACTACTTATTTACCGAGATAACTCATACCCAATAAGAAAAAAAGGGGAAATAGAAAGTGAAAGAGAATTACTGAGCAAACAACAGTGATTGTCGACGAGAGTTGCAGAGGAGAGGGAGCTTTCAAGTTTCAACTTACAGTATAACCTTTGGTACTTTCAAGTTATAATTACTATACTCGAGTTTCAGAGGAGAGAATTACTCTTTCTTTTTTGGAAAAATTGTCAGAAAAAACCTTATAAAAGTTACATTTTGTGAAAAACAACCTTATAATTTTTTTTTTGTGAGAAACAACCTTTGAATGCGTTTTTCTTGTGAGATCAGACCTTGGTGCCATTTTCCGGCATTGACTAACGTTTTCCGGCCTTGACTTTTTTTTACTCCCCTTCCGTTCCCTTTTTTTTTTTTGTTGGAGTTTAATTTCCTTCTAATTTCTTTCTTATATAACCACTTCTTCTTCCCTTTCTTCCACACTTAACCACTTCTTCTTCTCTCTCTTCCACACTTAACCCCAAATCTGAAATTTCCCAAACAAATCCTTAAATCTGTTTTGCTCCTGTATTTTAGGGTTCTTCAATTGGTTAGTTAAGGGTTCTTCAATTGGTAAGTTTAGGGTTCTTCACTTGGTAAGTTTAGGGTTTATGATTCCCTTCCTTGTTAAAGATGTTGTCTTTGCCTTCCTTTTAGGAGCCATTTTCATAAGATAAAAGAGGAAAATGAAACAAGAACCAAAATTAACCAAAAGAAGAGAGATATGAACCTTCAGAAAAGAGAGGAGAGAGAATCACTGAAGAAAGATAAATGAATTACTGAAGAGAGAGAAATTAACTCAATTTACCTACTTCTTGTTGCAGAGTTGTAATCAATTAACTGTTCTTGCAGAGTTGTAAATAATTAGCCTTCAATGCTCTTCTACAGTTCCAAGGAAGTCAATGAGAGGAGAGAGAGAATGGGTTTTTAGGTTTGAAACAAGGTTGGTTTATAAGAACGAAATTGGAGGGAAAAATAAGAGGGAAGGGGGGTAAAAAAAAAAGTCAAGGCCGGAAAACGTTAGTCAATGCCGGAAAATGGCACCAAGGTCTGATCTCACAAGAAAAACGCATTCAAAGGTTGTTTCTCACAAAAAAAAATTATAAGGTTGTTTTTCACAAAATGTAACTTTTATAAGGTTTTTTCTGACAATTTTTCCTTCTTTTTTCATTTGAAGGTATTATGTATGGATAGACTACAAAAAAAGTCGTATGAAGTCCTACTGTCCTAATAAGGTGAAAAAAAAAAGGAAAAATGGATCAGAATACCCCCAACTTTGGCCCGTCCGCTTTTAATACTCCCAACTTTGAGTTATTTTTAAATACCCCCAACTATTAGGGAGGTCCGTCAAAAATGCACCCTGACCTAAAAGCACCGGTTCAGCAGGTTAAAAATGTCACGTGTCGTGCTCTTATTGGTTTTACTTAATTTTTTTTGTTTTTCTTTTTTATCACCCCCACCCTTACCATTTTCTACTCCCACCCCACTGCCACCCCTCCCCTTCCTCACCCTCCTCAACCACCCGGTCCCCCTCCCCTTCCTTTTTCTCCCTCCTCCCCCACCCCTTCCCACCGAGAAACCCCCTCCCCCCACCCTCCCCTTCACACCACCCCCGAAACCCGCCAGCCCCCCCCCCCACCACCCACGCCACTTTCCCTCACCCCCACTACCACCCTTCCCACACCCCCCCTCCCCCCCACCACCCCGTCGAATCCCCCCTTCCCCTAACCCCCTTGGAAACCCCCCCCCCGCCTTTTCCCTCTATTTGATGTTTGATTTTAGAATATATGTAGTTCATTGTTTGAATTTTGGTTTATGCAATTGTAATTGGCGAAGCAATTTGTTTATATAATGTCATGTTGCGGGGAGGTTGAAACCGACATTTTACCTTTTTAGCAAAAAGAAGATTGGATTGAGTCACTTCACCCGTTGCGGATGAGGTAGTTATTGGTGGGTTGTCGAAAATCTTTTTCATAGAGTGAGGGGTATGGATTCGGTGAAGAGTTGGTTCCATAAGTTTCAACCACGCGATAAGTTGAGGTCTTCATCTAGAAAGAAGGATTATGGAATGGGGGAAAGGAATGCTTTGCGCCAACATCGATGATGAAACGCCATCGAATGTCACACGCAGAAGGTTGATGTGTTGTGGTGTTGTTGTAATTGGGTTAGGGGGGTTTCGAAGGGGGTTAGGGAAGGTGGCGTAGGTGGTGGGGGGGAGGGGGCCGCCGGGGTGGTTGGGGGGCCGGGGGGGTAGGGGGGCTGGGGGTAGGGGAGGGGGGTGGGGTGTGGGAAGGGTGGTAGTGGGGGGTGAGGGGGTGGTGGGATGAGCCGAGGAGGGTGGGGGGTGTGGGGGGTAATGGGAGTTTTGGTTTACAAAAGCTAATAGAGAAAAAATAAAAGAGAAATAAAAATAAAAAAATTACCTTGTTAACAGGTTACAGGTCATCTGGGTGCATTTTTGGCGGACCTCCTCAATAGTTGGGGGTATTTAAAAATAACTCAAAGTTGGGGGTATTAAAAGCGGACGGGTCAAAGTTGGGGGTATTCTGATCCATTTTTCCAAAAAAAAAAAGTTGAGGTTTTAAAAGGTGAAAAATCTAGAAGATGAGTTCTCACACCCTAAATGTATGATTTTTGTAAGTGTTAGATGTGTGTATGGATATAACAGTGAGTAACAGGATATTAGATCTTTCAAGCACGTATTAGATACGCTTTTCTATAAGTTATTTACCGACCCACTAGGAATAACAGAGTATCACGGTAATATTTATGAGATACGAAGAAGAAACATTGAATCTTGGTTGTTAACAAGAAACAATCCCAACAAGAGTTTGTAGTCTGATTTTGTTTAGAGAAAACACAAGAGAATATCATTCTCTAAGCAAGTACCATGGATGATTTCACACTTTAAGCAAGCATGAATAATCTCTCTATAACCCATTCCACATGTGATATGTCCCTAGCTATATATACTAGGGAAGACTTACAGAAGAAAAAACGCAACCATATACGAAAAGACACACACCATTTCACGAAAGAAATACCTCGTCAGGAAAACTGACGAATAGGAGCCAGCGCTCCTCTCTGGAGCGGGCGCTCCAGGCAGGAGCCGGCGCTCCTCAGCCCTGTCAAGGAAATTGGTTCAAACTCCAATTCCCTGACAATTCTGAGTGTGCGCTCTACTTAGAGCGAGCGCTCTATTGACTTGCCTTTTCGTTATTCCTTTTTTCTCATCACATAACATCAATGGACACATTTAAACTATAAATGTTCCAACAATCCTCCTCCATTTATAGTATAAATGCTTTGAATCCGTACACTTGCAAACTACACAAAATGAATAACTAAACTTGTGCATAAATGAAAATGTCTTAAATATTGAATTTCCACTTAGTACAACACACTTTACAAACTTTCGATTGAAATGATTGACTTAGCATTGAATCACTCAACCATATGAAAAATTGAAGATGCTATACACACAAGCTTACACAAACAGCATTGTCACATTCGACTCCATTAAAGGCCTTGAGTCCATATCCACATTCATGAGTGTTCCTAGTTAAGCCCCAAACTAGGTGAAGCACCCAAACTTCTTACTCATATAGGTAAACCTTCTATAACATGCTCTCGCAACCGAGCAACTAACCAAAGGTTTATTAAGAAATTAATCAACCTCCAACATTGCGAAAAACAAGCACTAACCTTGGGATGTAATAAAAAAATATTACAGTGCTCCAAATTACAAATAAAGTGGGATCCTCATTGAATTCAAGATCTTGCGTTGTACAAGACGTGAATTGAGTTTTCTTCATTTGCAATTTACTTAATAAAGGCTTAATACACATCCCTACGTTTATATAACATAGCTTGACAACAACTTTGGCCAAATTCATCAAGTTAACAAAACATATAAAAGTTCATTAACACGACTCCATGTTTATAAAATCACAAACACCACATAGTCGCAATCCAATGTGTTGTGACTTGCCGTTATCAACATTATAACATTCAAATATCAATTATGAACAAATAACATGTTAATACTAAAACAACCAAATAAATTAATATTCTTCCCCATTTTAGTATTAACAAATGAACATCTTATCTATTTAAACCAAAACTATGTATATGAAAACAACCACGTAAGCACACTTCTTGGATCACAAGGAATTAACCTCCTCCACGAAGAACCTCCTCAATGAAGTACCTCCTCCAAGAAGAAATATCATCTTCTTGTAAGAAACAAATCCCTAAACCAAGACTTAACTCACGCTAAATTATCCTTCTCAAACCGATGAGCATATTTATTTTCACATAATTCCGTCTATTAAATAGATTAGATCAAAGACAATAAACCATTTTTTCCAAGACATTTAATAATTTCAATTAAAACAAAATCGGTAAAAATCATATGTATACAACACCAAATTTAGACAAAATTTCATTGTCCCCAAATTTAATACATAACCAATTTATACAACCGATTTTCTCAAAATCATGAACTTAATGATGTCATAAATTGAAATAATTAATTATCATGTCTTTCATTATACTTTATTCAAGTATAACACATGTCACTTTAAAAGTGAAAAAACTATGAAATAATAACATTCCATAAAACATAATCAATTTCTATTATAAATTTTTATAACATGTTAATACTAAAACTAAATAAATAAATTAATATTCTTCCCCATTTTAGTATTAACAAAACAGATAAACACTTATACTAGTGATTACCACAAAATCATTGAAATAGATCAATATTTTGACTTTTCCAACTTGTAAATTATAAACATCACCCAACTTATATAAAATTGAGAAGTACATTTATTAATCATTTTAACCACATGTCTAAAATATAAATATTCTAAAGAACATAGAATCACATTTATAACATATAGACAACACATGGTGAAAATGAAATTAAACACATAGTCCATACAAGGACGGCCTACTAACAAATAACATGTTTATAATTTCCACAAGTTCATGTTCATGTCAACAATTATATACTCAACAAATTATAATAACACATTCACTTTAATAAAATAAAAATTATAACTTGTCCATGAGTATATAATCAAAAAACATAATTAGTGATAGTAACCCACTAACTATAACATGATCAATAAATAAACTTAATGATCATCATATAAATACTCAAACCAAAATCATGAAAAATAACATGTTAATACTAAAACTAAACAAATAAATTAATATTCTTCCCCTTTTTAGTATTAACAAAATAAAAAATTTCAGATTTTGGGAGAGTGAAATATCAACATGAAAAACATGTGATTCCCTCGCATACTCATGCATGGTCAAATATTGTAAACATGATGTAATATGTTCACACCAATAATTAATACTTTGATTAAAATTGCTCAAACCAAACTTGACAAAAAACATGTTAATACTAAAATCAAATACATATAACAAATATCTTCCCCATTTTAGTATTAACAAAGAAAATATTAAGTTCTGATTTAGTAAATAAAACAAGAAACCTCTTACTTGAAATTCCTTCAACCATGCAAGTGAGTATTGTGAAAAACATCATTCCCGACCTCTTGTCTTGTAACATTCTTCTTCTCTTTCCATTAATAATGGCATTCCAACTTCAGAAAATTGAAACATCTCACCTAAGGAAGATCCAAATACCCAAGGATTAAATAACTTATAGATTTTAGAGGTGTGTATGGATATAACAGTGAGTAACAGGATATTAGATCTTCCAAGCACGTACTAGATACGCTTTCCTATAAGTTATTTACCGACCCACTAGGAACAACAGAGTATCACGGTAATACTTATGAGATACGAAGAAGAAACATTGAATCTTGGTTGTTAACAAGAAACAATCCCAACAAGAGTTTGTAGTCTGATTTTGTTTAGAGAAAACACAAGATAATATCATTCTCTAAGCACGTACCATGTAATGATTTCACACTTTAAGCAAGCATGAATAATCTCTCTATAACCCATTCCACATGTGATATGTCCCTATATATACTAGGGAAGACTTACAGAAGAAAAGACGCAACCATATACGAAAAGACACACACCATTTCACGAAAGAAATGCCTCGTCAGGAAAACTGACGAATAGGAGCCAGCGCTCCTCTCTGGAGCGGGCGCTCCAGGCAGGAGCTGGCGCTCCTCAGCCCTGTCAAGAAAATTGGTTCAAACCCCAATTCCCTGACAATTCTGAGCGAGCGCTCTATTGACTTGCCTTTTCGTTATTCCTTTTTTCTCATCACATAACATCAACGGACACATTTAAACTATAAATGTTCCAACAGTAAGTTATGATGCTTCGGGTGGATTACAATTATCAAATATATTATTTTTTGAAAATTTTATAATTAATTTTATAAACTTTTCGTAATTTGTTATCTTGTGTGAGATTGGAAAATAGACGTTATGATTTATGACAGATGAAGTTGTTTAAAAAAACTTCTGAATTGGGGATAAAATTTACAATTTCAATGGAAATGTGGTAAAAGAATGTTATTACCTTAATAAAAGTGTTAGAAATCAAAAAGTTTTTGTATGTTTTTATAGTTACATGTATATAATTATAAAGCTTTGTTATGTTTTACTTTGAAACATTAAACATTAAAATTGTAATAAATTGGTAGTTAAACTCTCACATTTCATTTCAAATCAGGTCATGTGTTCGATTCTTAGTAGCTACACATTTAAGAAGTTGAGTTCTTAAAAAGGTGAAAAATCTAAAAGATGAGTCCCCAAACCCCAAATGTATGAATTTTATAAGTTATAAATTATATTTCATATCTTTAAAATACATTCAACATGTTGACTTTTGTACATGCCTATGCACTACTTTGACGGTTAATATCTTTAATTATTGATTAGTAAAATTTATACAAAAATTGATAATTTCAAAATATATCTGGAGACTAATCCAACAATATATTATACTAATTTTTAGCTCGAGCTAAGTCACAACATTATATGTAAGAACATTATTTTCTATGGGTCAACTTTGAATATATTATATAGTAAAAACTTCATGATTAATTCCAAATCTTTCCAAATTTGTTTCTATAGTACTTCCCCTTAAAAGAAGATAGTTCCTTTTTCTTATATTACATACTTCCTCCGGTCTTTATTAGTTTACTCCGTATTTCTTTTTGGGATGTCCCTTATTAGTTTACCCATCTCTTTTGTTTCTATTTTTGGAATGAGACCACTAACTTTCCATCACACATACATTCAACTTTAATATAAAATAATAGTTTCTCTTTCTTTCTATGTCCCACAACATTATTTCTCCTAAAACTCTGTGCAAAAGAAACGGGTTAACTAATAAAGACTGGAGGGAGTATTTTCCTTCCCAAAAAATTTCACAAATGATTTAAGCGGTAAAATTTATAATAAGAGAGTGACACATGTCCCATTTGGTTTTAGTATAATATAATGATTTAGGCGGGAAATTTTATAATGAGAGGAGTCACATGATCCCTTTGGTTTTTGCTTTAGTATAATGTAATAGATAGATGATATCATTTGTATTTATACATTAGTTTTGAAATGCAATCAAAATTAGTATTTGAATAGTAGTGCAATTTTTTTAATGTTATATGCATTCGAAAACGGAGGTAGAAAGAAATTTTGTGAGAAACTACCTAAGTAAGCCATTTTTCTTTGTGAGAAACTACCTTACTTTAAGAAAAATGTTGTTAACAATACCTTATAAAAGAAAATTATTCTCTAAAACTCAACCTTTTGCTTGATTATGAAGTTTGACTAAATTTCCACCATTATTAACCAAGCAAGAACATGAGTTGACAATAGGAGGGAGTCATTAATTATGCTTTAGAAGAAAACTTTCCTTAACTGTTAAAAGTTACATCATTTGGGCTTGTTAGAAGCAGACCTTATAAGAAGGTTGGATTATTCCCAAATAATTAAAAGATAAAGACCCTGTTTGACAATTAGCGGATAGCTGTTAGCTGATTGTATTAGTTGATAGCTGATTGTATTAGCTGTTTGTATAAAGGTGTTTGGTAGA
The DNA here is from genome assembly GCA_947648045.1 of Beta corolliflora. Classification (NCBI taxonomy): domain Eukaryota; kingdom Viridiplantae; phylum Streptophyta; class Magnoliopsida; order Caryophyllales; family Amaranthaceae; genus Beta; species Beta corolliflora. Next base: position 1,660,955 of record CANSZD010003689.1, read on the forward strand.
TACTCCCTCCGTTCTCTTTTGTTCTTCCTATTTTGACTTCCACGTTTGTCAATGCACGTCTTTGACCTTAAATATCTTTCATTGTGTATTAATAAAAATTATAATGATTAAATATTAATAAAGTACTCATTGAGACGAATCAAACAAGACCCCACATGACTATATTTTTTATCATATGTTGAAAATAATTTAGAAGATTCTCTTCAATTGTGAATAGTGTCAAGATTCTAAATAGGAAGAACGAAAGAGAACGGAGGGAGTAGTTGATAGATGATTGTTAATTGATTGTGTAAAATGACTAATAACGACATTGGCATAATTTTCACTATTGTACTTTTGTTGTTTATAAAATAAATATGTTTTGTAAATATATAATAAGACATACTAATAATAAATAATTTAACCACATCTAAAAATTCAATATTATTTTAAAATTTTTAAGTATTCAAATTTATGAATTGATAATTTGCAAACATTAATAAGCACATGGGCAATCCATTATTGTACTTTTTATTGTTTATAAAATAAATATGTTCGGTGAATATACATTGGGAATAAGACATACTAATAAATAATAATTTAAACCACATCTATAAAATTCAATACTAATCATCATTTTAAATATGGAGGTATTTTAATTTCTTTCCTATGAGTCCTATTCGTTTTCTTACTTGTATGCTGTATATTTCTCGACTTTATGTACTTGAAGTTTCTTTTTGCTTTTAGCATAGGAAAAAGTAAATAAATTTTCTTCACCTTGAGCATTACAGAGAATATAAACACTACATGATTTAAATATTCAAATTTTATGAGTTGATAATTTACAAATATATTAATTTTAAATCATTGTGCATATACATAAACGGGTTTTAATTTGTGATATATGTTAGGTTTAGGGATACTTGGGTAAGGGTATAATATTAGAGAACTTTAGGACATAAATGTAATTTCCCCTTTCATTCTCAAACCTCTAATATCAAAAAGCTCCTCCCCCAACTTTTTCAAAAAGAGCTTTTTGATCCCAAAAAGCTATTTCAAACCTTTTTTTTACCAAACACTCAAATTAGAGGATTGACTAGTCAAATCCTGTAAAAAATTCAATATTATGAGAAGGTAGCGTAAAAGTAGGATTATTCTATCAATTTTTTTCCAAAAAAATCTATATAAATATATTAAAAGGCGTTCCTAAACAGGAAACGGCCACGCGGCTTTCTCCCCGGCGCTTTTTACTCATGTAATCCATGTACAAAAAAAAAATTAGAAATCGTAAGTATGAACTTTGATCCCGTGACCTCATGTTCATATACTAAAGTCTTAACCACTACACCAAGTGGTATTTAGTGTTATCATTTTTAAGTACAATATTAATAAATGAAAATTTTCCTTACCCGGGGCATAGCCCGGACTTAATAACTAGTTATTATTTATAACAAATGTACCCATAATTTCCCGAAGAAAACATAGACACAAAAAGATAATTACTCCTATGTACATAAATAAATAAAAGTAACTTCCCCTCAAAAAAAAAAAAAAGTAACTATGTTTGAAAGTACAATAATTTTTTTTGGTTTTTTTTTATGTAGTACTCCTATGTTTTACGAAATTATACTTGAAAACCCCCAAAATTCAAATTTCATGCCCTTCCTTCTCATTATCAGTCATCACTGATCACCCCCACAATACATTTTCCGTCTCACTCACCCTCAACATTCCTACAAAATTTACCGGAAATCATTTCAGTACTCATTTCCGACTAATCACCCACTTCCAGAATTTCCAAGTAATCACCGAAAGTCCACCCTTTCCATCATTAAATCAGGTACATTTTTTTTTTCAATTTATCACTTTAACCTAAACTCCAATGTCACCCATAAATAATTTCTATAATAATTAAACGATTCAAAATTCCAATTCCATCAATTGGGTATCTGGATAGAAACTGTATAAACTCAGATTCAAAATTTATTTTAACCTATATGAACAAAATATGTTAACTTTCAATGTGTGATTGACTAATTGTGTATAGTTTAAATTTGCGCTAAAGTTTTTTTTTTTTTTTTTTTTTGGGTTGGTTCATTGGTGAAGAAGTATGAGTGATTTGGTATCTGGGTCTGATCCGTCGGGCAGTGGGTTTGATGCTGCCCGAATTCAGGAAGTAAAAGCATGGCTTCTTTCTCAGTTTGATGCTGTTGGCAAAGATGTGCCTGAATTTGAATACACTCCTAGAAGTATTGCCCATTTGCATAATCTTGCTTCTGTTTCTCAAGCCAAGACCCAAGCTGCTGGCATTGTTGCCAATGATTTTCGACAAAAGGCGGCCGAGTATCGTTCTCAAGGTTTTGGTCTTCACCCTTTAACTTATATATATATACTTGATCTTTGTACTCCATTTTGGAGTGGTGGAATGATTATTGATTTTGTTTCGTGTTGGCTAGAGTTGGTCTCATAGGATTACTTATAGTAATTGGTTTCATTTGCTTGGTTGTTGAATTGTCTAATAGTGATGTTTATGCACTTCTAATCTTCGAGATATTCGATGTGATATGTGAGGCTAGGCAAGGGGAATGCTTAAGTTTGTTATGTTTGGAATGGTGTGTAGGATATTTTGGGGTATATTTATGTGGAAGGATTACTAGTGCAAATAAGAATAAGTATTAGCGCATATTTAAAACACTTAATATTACCCACTATTTATTCTTGCTCACATGATACAAAGGAAATGAGCATATAGCTCTTTCTTTCTTACACTCACAAAGAGTAACTAAACTCTTAACTACACTCACAAAGAAGTTCACGGTTGGGCACAATTTGCAACAAATATACAACACCTATTTATACTACTACACTCTACTATTGCTTTGACTGCTTTCACACTAGCAATTAATGCTTGGCAAACTTTTTCAACTAAGGTGTGTTGTAGCCTTTAGGGAGGGGGTATAGGACGGTAGATTTTACAATCTACATTTAGAGTAGCAATATTTGACCAAAGTAGGAGTTGTATTCTAACACTCCCCCTCAACGACTACTTTCTCAAAGTTAGTCTCGACGTCATACCAAGTTGTTTTCGAAACTTTTCGAACTTTGGTCCTCCAAGACCTTTTGTGAATATATCTGCAACTTGTTCCTCCGTATTCACTTGTTCCTCCGTATTCACTTGTTCAAGTTCAATCTCACCCTGTAGAACCTTCTCCCGGACAAAATGATAATGTACCTCCACATGTTTTGTCCTAGCGTGAAAAACAGGATTTTCCGCTAAACGTATCGCGGATTGATTTATCACAGCATAACTTGATTCCCCGATCAATTAGTTGATGCAGATCCTTGAGTAATTGCGTCAACCACACACACTCTTGTGTTGCCATAGCCGCTGCTCGATATTCTCGCTTCAGATTTGACAATGACATCAGTTGGTTGTCTCTTGCTACACCAAGAGACTACTCGCAACCCAGTTGAACACATAACCGGTAGTTGACCGACGTGTGTCAAGATCACCCAAGATAGTCGGCATCACAAGATCCGACAACTTCAAACTCTTTATCGTTGCGGTACTGGATTCCGTAGTCAATGGTCCTTTTTACGTACCTCAATATCCGTCGTACTGCCTCCAGGTGACGTTTCATCGGTTTTTGCATAAACCGACTAATCACACTCACTGCATAAGCAATATCTGGTCTGGACAATGTGAGATAGATAAGACTTCCCACCAATTGTCTATACATTGTCACATCTTCTAGATCCTTGCCTTCGACTGAACGCAACCTTGTATTAACCTCCATTGGAGTTGACATTGGCTTGCAATCGACCATCCCATATTTTTCTAGAAGATCACGGGCATATTTCTGTTGGCATAGAATATCCCATCCTTAGCCTGCTCCACTTCAAAACCAAGAAAATGTTTTAATTCTCCAAGCTCCTTCATTTGAAAACGTACTGAAAGATTAGCTCTTGTTTGTTGAATCTCCTCTTCAAAATCTCCTCTTCAAAATCTCCTGTGATGATAAGATCATCCACATATACAAGAACTATTGCCAACTTTCCATTTTGAGCTTTCACAAATAAGCTCGAATCAGCTGGTGCTACAGAATAACCACTCTGTAACAAAAACTCCGCTATCTTTCCATGCTTTAAGCCATAAAGCGCCTTCTTCAACTTGCATACATAGTGTGGATAAGACTGACTCTCGAAACCCGTAGGTTGATCCATGTAGATGTCTCTATCCAACTCACCATGTAGAAATGCATTTTTGACGTCCATCTGCCGGAGCTTCCAAGAATTACTAGCTGCAAGTGCTAGTAAAACACGAACCGTAGTAATCTTGGCAACTGGACTAAACGTTTCATCGTAGTCTAGCCCATATTGCTTTGAGAAAATCCTCAAGCTACCAGTCGTGCCTTGTACCTTTCAATGGTACCATCAGGTCTAGTCTTCACTTTGTATACCCATTTCCAAGTCTCGTTCTCGTTCTGGTGCAGAGCTTGAATTTCTTCTTCCATGGCTTTTCTCCAATCTCTGCTTCGAGCTGCCTCAACATAGCTACTTGGCTCTTTTATATCCTCAACCATTGCAAAGCATTTGCATATCTTGGATTTGGCTTTTCGTGCCTTGTAGACTGCGTAGTCTTTGGGTGAGGTTCTTCTTCTTCAAAATCTTCGGTTTGACTTGGCCTTTCTTCTTGGCATTTCTATGATGTGCTCCCGTTTGCCATGGACTTTTCTCTTTTCTATTGATGTTGGTTGAGATATCTCAATCTCAAGACTACCACCATCTTCGACTAGATCGACCTTCATCTTTCTCATCTATCTTTTCTTGAAGCTTTTCCTCGATCTCCTTCGAGTCTGGCAATAATACCGCTTGTGGTGACCACCAAGATGATGCTTCATCAAACACCACATTTCGTAACACGTGACATTTATCAGTTGTTGGATCACAACACCTCCAACCTTTCCTCTGATCATCGTATCCCACAAAGATACAACGAATAGCCTTTTTATCAAACTTGCTACGCATATGCTCAGGAACAAAGACGTAGCATACACATCCGAAAACTCGGAATTGACTCACAACTGGCTTCATCTTTCTTAGCTTCTCAAATGGTGAGACAAAATCTAGTCTCGCCTGAGGTAATCGATTTGTCACATGTGTCGCCGTTTTCATACACTCGACCCAAAAACGTGGTGGTACGTTCTTGGCATGTAACATACTCCTGCATGTCTCAGCAAGATACCGATTCTTTCTTTCAGCTACTCCATTTTGTTGTGGACTATTTGGACAAGTGAGTTGGCGTCGGATCTTGCAATCTTGCAAGTATTGGGTGAATTCTCTGGATGTATACTCTCCTCCATTGTCGGTACGTAGATAATGAATTTTGCCGCCAACTTCTTTTTCTACTGTTTCCTTAAACAACTTAAACTTGCCAAATGCTTCTGATTTCTCCTTCATGAAATCGACCCAAACATACCTTGAAAAATCGTCAATGAAAGTGATCATGTAGCGTAAGCCACTCACTGAATGTTGCTTTACTGGACCAAACACATCTGTGTGAACCAACTCCAAAGGTTTCTTCGATTTGAACTTTGAATCATCATACGGAAGTTGATGTGCTTTACCAAATTAACATCCAGCGCAAACTATATCTTCCTTGACATCTAGTTGAGGAAGACCCTTGAGCATCGACTTCTTCATCATCACCTTGAGGTTGTTGTAGCTCACGTGACCCAAGCGTGCATGCCATAAATCAGCTATTTCATTTTTCCTCGCCTTATCTACATATGCCGTTTGAGCAGACATCACGTAGACTGATTCAAGACGTCGTCCCTCCAAGATAGGAGAAGAATTTCCTTCCATCGTTTTGTACACCTTTACGTCACGAGGGCCGAAAACAACATGGTTTCGGATGCCACAGTCGGGAAACCGACAATGATTCTTTGTCATACCGGGAACATGGTAGACATTATCGAGCTTGAACTTGTTGCTAAATCGTGGAATCACGACGCCTCGCCAATACGGGTTATTGGCAATTCTCGAGTTCTTTGTTATCACAACTCGACCTACTCGGACATGCTCGGAAATTTCTCTTTGTCTCAGTCATGTGATTGGAGCAACCGTAATCGATGATCCAATCATCTTTATAGTTGATCATCTTGTCGTTGACTACGACAAGTGCAGCCTTCCTCTCGGTTCTTTCGCCGGGCGACGCTACCTCCATGTCGAAGATTTGCTCCTCTTCAATTGCGTAGGATGCTTCGTACATCCCACTCGACTTCACTTTGGCTTTCATGCTCCACCGAAGTCGCAGCATTCCCTTCGCCGGTTTAGACCAACAGTCTCGAGCATAGTGTCCCTTCTTCTGTAGGTTATAACACACGACATCTCGCCGTGTTTGATTTTTCCCTTTCTTCTCGTCCTCGTTGTCGATCTTGTCGAGCTCCCCCTCGATGGAAGCCTCCCTCTACGTTGTCCTTTTTGAACCCCCCGACCGTCCTGTTTGACTTCGCTAGGTTGATTACTCGACTCGCGTGTCTTATCACCTCCCTTATTTGACTTCTTGTTGCCAAAAAGAGCTTTCTCTTCATCCTTGACGTGAAACTCCGGACATCCGATTTTCTAGAGCCTCTTCGTTGGCACAACACATTTTCAAACTCAATTAGAGATGGTTGTGTAGGCCAACCTCGGATTGCGTGACAAGACTACTATATCCGGGCTTTAAGCCGCGGACAATAATCCTGCCCATCCTCGTCTCTGTGATGGGATTTTCAGGATCTAACTTTGTGATTTGCTCACACAAAGTTTTAACTTTGGTGAAATACTGGTTCACCGTCATGTTGTTCTGCTGGATCGACAACAACTTATTCTCGAGAAGCTGAAGTTGAGCATCGTTCTTCTTAGAGAACAAAGCTGCAAGGGTGTCCCACGCCTCCTTGGGTGTCTTCGCATCCTTGATGCGGTATAACAACTCGTCCTCGACGGTTGCTGCTAGCACGTACATGGCTCTACCGGCCCTAATCTTCCACTTCTTTAACTCTTTTGAATCGGTTGGTATTGTAACTTCACTACCACCGACTATACCCCAAAGATCTTGTCCCAACAAATAGAATTGCATACGTGTACTCCACGCATCGTAATTTCCATTGTTGAAGTTTCTCAATATTACTAGATGAACTAGCAATATCCGCCATTTGTGACTTGGTGTTGCCCTAAGAATACACAAGTAAGCTTGGTCCCCGACCAACAAGCTTCACGCCCCTGATCGTGCACTAATGGAAAATCTCCTCGCAATACGGTCCCCGACCGTTAAGATAGCCAAAAATATTTTGACTATACCGCTGCGATATATCGGTCCCCGACCGATAATTTTGCCAAAAAATGGTCCCGAAAAATTTAACGGAACGAATGGCTCTTGATACCAATTGTAGGATATTTTGGGGTATATTTATGTGGAAGGATTACTAGTGCAAATAAGAATAAGTATTAGTGCATATTTAAAACAATTAATATTACCCACTATTTATTCTTGCTCACATGATACAAAGGAAATGAGCATATAGCTCTTTCTTTCTTACACTCACAAAGAGTAACTAAACTCTTAACTACACTCACAAAGAAGTTCACGGTTGGGCACAATTTGCAACAAACATACAACACCTATTTATACTACTACACTCTACTATTGCTTTGACTACTTTCACACTAGCAATTAATGCTTGGCAAACTTTTTCAACTAAGGTGTGTTGTAGCCTTTAGGGAGGGGGTATAGGACGGTAGATTTTACAATCTACATTTAGAGTAGCAATATTTGACCAAAGTAGGAGTTGTATTCTAACATGGTGGAATGATTATTAATTTTGTTTCGTATTGGGTAGTCTCGGTCTTGTGGGATCACTTGTAGACGTAGTAATTGGTTTCATGTGCTTGGTTGTTGAATTGTCTAATAGTGATGTTTATGCACGTCTAATCTATGAGGTATCTGGTGTGATATGTGAGGCTAGCCAAGGGGAGTGCTTAAGTTTGTTATGTTTTATTTATTTATGATGATTTTGATGGGAGTTTTGAATACTTAGCTGCAAGGATTAGGGAGTTATTGGAGAATGTGGGTTTGGCTCAAGAGAGTTTGCCATCCAGTGTAGTGGGTTCAGCGCAGGTTTTGGCGAGTGTTGCTAATTTGTTGAACATAAGAGACACTGAATTGAGCAGGTGAGTTTTAATATGGTTTGATTTTGTTACTTGGTGTTGAAAGGTGTTACTACTTACTAGAATAATTTTGTTTCTAGTTTCCTTGTGTCAATGGGAGATGTTTCTCTGAGAAAGTCTGGAGTAGAGGAGAAGAGGGCAAAGGTACAAAAAGAGTCTAAGGTGCTCCTGGATTATACTCGGAAGGCTATAGCAAGGCTAACTTACTTGAAAAGGTATGCTGCCAGTGACATTCTTCAAAAATGTTGAGCGATTGTAGTAGAGTATTTGATTTTTATTTTTGTAGATATATGGTTGTTTTTGAAATTTGGCTGATTTCTTTATTCTGGGTAATACTATTGATTTGTAGATGCTTTGCATTCTTTCAGAGTACTTGCGCAGCTGGAAGATGAAGTTGCTCCTTGTGAGGCTCAGATTGAAAACTGGAAGACTAACTTGCCACTCCTGGTTTCAAAAGAGCGAGAATACAATCAGAGATATTCCAACTACAAGGTATTGTACATCACTTGCTGCAATTAGACCTAGTGGTTGCCTTTTTTTGCTGGGGCCATAAAATGCCAATAGTGGTCTTGTTGGCTTTCTCTGATTGCTGTGATGCTTGTCTGATATGTGAAATTGAAGTGCTTCATTGGTCTCCACATATGACATCCAATCAAATATATGAATTGTTATTCAGTATACCGTGTTGCATGAGGTAACTATGTCATGTGTGCTCTACTTGATGATTTTGCTTCATTTTCTTTGTGAAATGTTTAGCTGGAGGCTTAGGCTGCATATGTTGCTTGATGTGGCTTTGTAAAGCGATGATTTTCTTGGCTTTTTTTGGGGGTATAAAGAGTCACAAAAGTCAGTGATGTACCGAATTTGATTCTAGGACTTGGTTATTAATCCCCAAACATTTACCAATCAAGCTAGCTGGCACGTAAGATAGTGTTGGAATATGCTATTTACCATGGGGAAAATACATGTAATTTTGGTTATTTATTTCTTATCTGAATTCTGTCAATCACAATGGGTGTTAATTATTCGAGTATATGAGATGGATGATCATGTCATATACAATTGGATTAACGAATCAAATGAGTGTTTAGAACAGAAAAAATGAGGGAAAAAGGAAGAGTGCTGAATTATTGTGGACTAATTTCTCCATTTTGTTATAATGTATAGTAGTTTTCATGACCCAGCATAATTCAAAATTTGACACTTAAAAAGGAAAATCCAAAGTTTACTATCAAAGTTTTTGCTGTCTTTTCTTAATCTTACTGGTCAGTGATTAAGGTGTTTTCCTCCCCTGTGTGAGCAGGCGCTACTGAATCGTGTGGGTTACAGCCCTGACATCAGCCATGGGGTACTGGTGGAAATGGCGGAACACCAGAAAGAGTTGGAGAAGAAAACTAAACCAATTCTAGATACATTGAGAAGTTACCAGGACTTGCCTCCTGTAAATCTGAATTCTCTTACAATAGCCTCATACTTGATTTGAGTTTCTTCTATGATATTCTTAGTTAATTTGCTCTTTTTTTTTTTCTTCACTTTGCTAGGATAAAGCATTGGCTTCCCTTGCAATCGAGGACAAGAGAAGACAGTTTACTGCTGCAGAGAAGTATCTGGAGGAGGTTTTGCAGTCTGCGCTTGCCACAACAGATTAATTTCATCTCTAGCATCTATCGGGTTTTGGCGAGGCTTAGTTGGTCACTGTTGCCACAATCTTTAGTGCACCTTGTTGTAATTTGATGCAGTACTACCACTGATATCTCAAAGTTGATATTGAGAATTTATTGTTATTCCTCACATTTCGTGAGCTCTCGTTCTTGTTTAGGGGTTGTGAAAGCGTTACATTGTTAATGCAGTGCAATGGTTGGCTGATTGCATGAGAACCTTGATGTGTAATTGAGTGCTGTGGTGTTTTAGTACGTAGAAGTTATGTAACCCCCAAATTCATGATAGTAGGAAATTAGCCTTAAAAGCCGAATCAATAGTAGTTGCTTGTATGATAAGGAAAATTATGGTTTACTCAACTTTTACTGTATGTTATATTTTGCACATGATTTTTTGTTGCAAATTCAGCGCTGAAATTAACCCCCAACTGTGCAATTTATTTAGCCCCTATGTTTTGATAAGACTATATTAGTTTGCCAACTTTTTCTTATGAGTAATTGACTCCAATTTTTTTAAACGTGATTTATCACAAATTTTGCTCCTTCAATATATTAAAAGATTGTTATATTATCTATATATACTAACAACCAATAAGATAGTTATATTGTCTAAATATACTAACAACCAATATGATTATTATATTATCTAAATATACTAACAAATAACAATAGTAGGATGTTACTCCGCTTTTTTTTTTCCTCTACTTGATGATGATTAGTAGTGTTAGTTAACTTTTACTATTGGCTAATCTATTGCATCATATATAATCAGTTCCAAACATAACAACATAAGCATATTTATTGGCATTCACATATTGTTTTCCAGGAAGAACGAGATAGTCTTCCTGATTTGTGAACCAACAAAACAAACAATCAGTCTATCATTTGTTTAATTTATTTGTTACGGATTATCGTGCATAATAGCAGATTAAATCCTAAAAAACTTATATGGACTTGGTCCACACTAAATTAGTGTGGATCTAATGCTAATTCATGTGATTTATGTAAAAAAAGGATCACTATATAAAAAAATAAATATAAAAGATAAATAGATATAAATTATAAACTTTGACTATGACAAAAAAAAGGTTACTATGTCACAAAGTGAAAATTTCATCATGATAAACTAATGTGAGAAAGAGTTACTATATTAAAAAAAACAGTCACTATGGTAGATAATAACGGTATAGTGTAACTTAAAATTTGAAAAGGTTACTATATGGAACTAAAAGGTCACTATGTTAAATAAGTGATTTTGGTCTACAATAATATTATTGTGGACAAGGTCCACACAAGACTAACTCTTAAATCCATTAATCAATGATCCCAGTTTCTTTTTTCTATCTTTAAGTAGAATAGTACTTATAACTTAGACTTATTAACAGATAAGGTAATCTAATCATGGTAAGATTAAAGGGTTTTGTATTGGACAACACTATCCAATAATCCGGTTTAGTTATAATTATAACCAAAGAATATAGTTTAATGCTAATATGCCTTAATTCAATCCTAAATGTTATCCAATATAGTTTTTCTATTCTTATCATACAACAACACTTATAACAAAACCGTAACAAACTCGGTATTAACTGATTTCCTAACAAGGTATTAACAAGGTTGTATTTATGCCTTCAATTCACAGTCCATTGTGTTTTTTTTTTATTCAGATGAGGCTAAGAGCCAGAACAACGAAAAGACAACAAGAACAAAAACACAACAGCAAAAAAACCAAAGAAAAAACTAAGAGGGAGGAACCTGGCGAGGCACAGCCACTCCTCTAACATCCTCTTCTAAAATCCTAGAAAGCTCTAAAGGAACATTATCAATGAATGAAACTCTAGTGGTTTGAGCGACTCCCTTATTGGCTAGCCAATCCGCCGCACGGTTACCTTCTCGATACACATGAATTACCTTAACTTCCCAGTCCGACTTTAACAACATCTCTCTGCAATGCGTTATATCATGAAAATAATCACCAGGCACCATAGATTTGTTGTTCAAAAATTGCACACAAGTCGCACTATCTAGTTGGACTTCCAGATTCTTGATTTGTAAATCACGAGCCAGCTCCAAGCCCTTCATTACCGCCATTATCTCAGCCTTCAATGCGATGCAGTGGCCAAAGTTCAGAGACATACCCGATACAAAGTTCCCCAAGCAGTCCCTAATAATAACACCTCCCCCAGCAGGTCCAGGTGACCCTTTTGCAGCACCATCACTATTGATAACATACCAGTCAGCGGGTGGAGAATGCCAACGAATGAACTCTTGTACTCTCTTCTCTTTTTTTGTGCGCTCTTCATCAGCTTCCTCCCAACCCCTTCTAGCTTCATTGTAGCGAATTTGGATAAAAGCCCCAAAGTCAAGAGGGATTTCATTCCTTCTATCAAACACATAGCAGTTACGCCATTTCTAAATCCACCACACCACCACTCCAAAAAGGGTATGCCATTTTTCATCAATAACATCCGACATTTTGCTAACATGATCTTCAATCCAGTCTTTGAGATTAGATTGGTAGAACTGCACATACCTTGCTGGGCCATTAATTTTACGCCAAACTGCTCGGGCAGCCGGACAATCTTTGAGTATATGCAAGGTTGATTCGTCCCCGTTCCCACAAATATAGCATCTTGGATCATCTGTCATACGACGTTTGTACCTATTTAAATTACCAAGTACTCTGTCGCGGCAGGCAAGCCATAGGAATGCTCGCAATCGCTGCTGCACAGGTGCATTCCAAATAGCATCCCAACATTTTTCATCCAAAACATCGCTTTCATGCCTCATGATACTCAGTGCAGATCGAATAGTGAACTTCCCTCTTTTCGCATCTTGCCAGTACACCAAGTCTGCAGCCTCAGGGTCATTTTTTAGTTCATAGGCTTGGATTATTTTAAGAGTATCTTGGTGCAAAAAGGGAGAGATTACATCCCACTGCCACCCATCATCATGGTCCCAAAGCTCGGCCACCGTTGCACCCAAAAGATCATCTGGAATTGGTTGAATGGCCAGATCACTTAATGGTTTATTTGAGACCCATTTGTGATCCCAAAAGAGGGTTTTGTGACCATTGCCCACGACCATCCTTGTACCTTCACAAAGGATTTTGGCGTTGTCCGTGATGCCTTTCCAAACGTTGGAAGCGCCTTGTTTTGGCATGAACATATCAATATCACACCTCCCTTTGCAATACTTAGCTCGCAAGACTCTAGCCCATAAAGCATTGGGCTCAACTAGCATTCTCCATCCAAGCTTTGTCAAGAACGCTGCATTCGTTTGGCGTGCCGAACGAATGGCAATACCTCCCTGCTGAACGGGTTTTTGAAGAGTTTCCCAAGCAAGAAGGTGAGTGCCTTTTTTATCTTCATTACCACCCCAAATAAACTTCCTAGTCTTCTTGTCAATTTCATCACAAATAGTACGCGGAATCTTGGCCGTTTGCATGGAGTAATTAGCTAAGGTAGAGAGAGAGTAGACTTGGCTAAAGTAATCCTACCTGCAAGAGATAAGTACTTAGTCTTCCACCCAGCTAATCTTCTGTCAATCTTTTCACAAAGGTGGCTAAAGGTATCCTTAGTTACTCGACTTGTCAAAGTGGGCATACCAAGGTATAACCCAAGGTCTGTAGTAGCAGACATTGCTAACGCCTCGGAGATATCGCTTTGAACTTGTGGAACAACATTTCTAGAGAAGAAAACCCTTGACTTTGCAAGACTAACACGCTGCCCCGAAGCCTTGCAAAACTTGTTTAAACACTCATGAATTGTATGGGCTTGATCGATATCCGCTTCCGCAAAAAGAATTATATCATCTGCGAAAAAAAGATTAGATAAAAGAGGCCCGTCTCTACTTGCTCTAATGGGTTTCCATTTGTTTGCCACAATTGATTCTTCAATGGTTTGATACAACCTCTCCATGCACATTACAAATAGATACGGTGATAGAGGATCACCTTGACGGATACCCCGGCTTGGCTTGAAACTTTGTGAGGGTTTGATACAACCTCTCCATGCACATTACAATGGTTTGATACAACCTCTCCATTCACAGTCCATTGTGTGATTGCGAAGTTGTTGAATATTAGTTGCTTGTTGTATGATAAAGGAAGTTGTGGTTTATTTACCTTTTACTACTACCTCCGTTCCTAAATACTCCCTCTGTATTTTTTTATCTTTCTCACCTGGAATCTTGTCACTATTCACAATTAGAGAGAATCTTTTAAATTCTTCTCAATATATAAGAAAAAAATATAGTCATGTGGGGTCTTGTTTGATTCGTCTCAATAAGTAGTTTATTAATATTCAATCATTATAATTTTTACTAATATGTAATGAAAGATATTTAAGGTTGAATAAGTGCATTGGCAAACGTGCAAAGTCAAAGTAGGAAAGATAAAAAAATACAGAGGGAGTAATAGTTACACTCACACTTTTTACGCATGTCGATGCAAAATTTTGAGTACTAATATATCTAATTTTGTATTTGTAAAAATTATAAGAAGTTGATATTATAAAAAAGCATATCGAGACGAATCAAATAAGACCCCGCATGACTATATTTTTCCTTACCCATAAATCACAGATGATAGTCAAATTGAGTTTTGTGAATAGTGTCAAAAGTCAAAGTGTAACTATTATTTAGGAATAGAGGTAGTATGTGTTAAGTTTTGCACATGATTTTTTTATCGCAAATTTATGGCTAAAATTAACCCTCTGCCCCATTTAGGCTCTGTTCTTTTGGACTGAATTAATGAAAATTCAGTTCAGGTTTATTCAGTTCAGTTCAGTTCAGGTTTATTCAGTTCAGTTCAGTTAGTTTCCTCTTACAGTTTTCATTCACTTCAGTTCAGTTCAGTTCAGTTCAGGTTTATTCAATTCAGTTCAGTTCAGACAAATTCAGTTCAGTTTAATTCAGACCAAAAGAACATAGCCAAACTGTGCAATCTATTTAGCCCCTATGTATTGATAAGAGTATATTGGTTCGCTAACTCTTTCTAATGAGCATTTGACTCCAATTTTTTTAAATGTGATTTATCACAAATTTTGCTCCTTTAATATATTTAAAAATTATTTTATTTTTTGGTCCAAAAAAATATCCCTTTATACCTTTTTTAAAAAGTTACTAAAAACACTATTTTGAATATGAGATTATTATCCCCTCAAAAGCTCCCATTAGATTTTTCGAAATTAAGGTTTTAGGTTAAAAAAACTCTCCCAATCCTTTATTTACCACCCCAATATCAGAGGTTTTGACTAGACAATCCTCTAGATTAGGTTAAAATCTCTAATTTATGCCCAATTCTCTATTTGCCAATTAAACAAGGCCTATATATATATTATTTACTTGAGAGTTGAGGCTAGAGGAATAATTTCCTCTAAGCTATTACGTATATTAGTATGTTATGATATTAAAATTATACTTTTTTTTGGAGTCTGGTAGTAGTCTACAATTAATTGTATATCATATTTCGCTCAAAATTTATTTTTTCGAGGTTTGTAAATTGTGCATCTTACGGGTGCTATACTAGTAATAATAATGATATATATATGATCAATATTATGAAGGGAATATAATTGATTGTTGCCTAAGAGTATCCCATCACTTTCTTATACATGATAAATATATATCCTTTGATTTTTTGTGATCTTCCCAAATCCCAGTAACTTCAAGCTCATATACAAAAGTCTTAACCAGTAAAGCAATTTATATTTAGTGCTACATTTTAAAGTAAAATATTAATAAATGAAAAATGCCATTTTCGGGCTAAATACAAGTTTAAATTAATTAAGTGAATACAGTTACGAATTGGTAAACCAGGCGAAGTGCTACACCACTTTCTTATATAAACAGCCAATTTTGCACGATAACCATTAATGGCTTGTGAATTGTGATCTTTCGAGATCTTGCCAGCAATAAGTTATTTTTTATATGATTGTATTTTACTATTTTATTTATTTATTTGGTAGCAACCAACCATAGGGGTTATATTATCCATTCCAACCAGACACATATATGTATAGGTGATTATAATCTTTTCAGAAGTGCGAAATACTTGCCAAATTGAGAATGGCGAAGCTACTTCTGGCAACAGTATTGTTTGTTGTCGTTTTTGCATTTCTTGTCCTCGAAGTCGCTCCTCAAGGTAATGCTTTATTCTATTTTTTCAAAGGAAAAAATGGCCTAGGCATATATATATATATATATATATATATATATATATATATATATATATATATATATATATATATATATATATATATATATATATATATATATATATATATATATATATATATATATATATATACGTGTGTTTAAGTTCATATGAGAACCACTTTTACGGTGAAAATCATGAATCGCTCATTTTTATATGATATATTATTATCATCATTATGTTTTGATAGAATGATAAAATTATTATTGACAGGTTTGTCTACAAACATACTCTCATTAAAGATTTTGTTATTATTATTTATACAAACATATGATAAAAAAAATTATGGTCGAACTTTGTTCTGGGAAACTTTAAGCAATGAAATGTATGAAGAACAAAAAAAGAATGGAGGGAATATTTAATTGATTACTTCTTACAATTTTTTTTATATAAATTAAAATTATGTAGGCTGAGAAGAAAACTAATAAGAAGGGGGCTTAAAATACAATAAGACGGATCACACGTCTTTTTCTTCAGAGATAGATATGTGCATCTTTTGAACTAAATGTACATATCTTTTTTTAGCCCGAAAGTAAATTTTTCTTTTAAAAAAAAAAAGATTAGCTCAACAATATCTGTAGTTGCACATTCAATTAACAGCAAAAACACATACCGTTCTTCAAAAAAAAGTAAAGAAAAAAAAATAATTCTCCTTATTCTTCTGATTTAAACTTTAAAGTGCCTTTTAATCGCATGTACTACAGGCATGTTGCAACATCAAAATGTTTATTATTGTCTTCACACATGAAATTTAGGTCAGGTTTAGATTTTATTTCGGATTTATTTTTGGATTGTGCTAAAAAGTATCAGAAATAGTGTAAAATTTAATATTACTACAAAATATGTGGGTCGAACTAGATCACATTTGAGTTATTACAGTTTGATTCAGGCTAGGTTAGGGCTTCTCTTAATAACTTCATGTCAAATTATTGAATGGGATTAAGGATTGTCAGCTCCAACATGAATAACTATTTTATAATATACTCTATGGTACTCTATGTATTTTGTTGCGAAAGCAATTACTCCGGCGATAAGGTAGAGGTGATCAACATGGGCCCGGCCCGATAATAGGCGGGTTTTGGATACGATTTTTTATCCCGGTCTGATATTTGGGAAAAAAAATCGGGCCGCGGGCAACCTAAATATGGAAAATTAAGCTAAATTTTGACCCGGCCTAAGACTCGCTTGGCCCCGCCCGAAATATCGAGTTTTGGTGTGGAAATTTCGGCCGGAGGCATTGGCCCGAAATAGACTACTTAGCCAAAGCCCGGCCCGACCCATGATTACCTCTATGATAAGGTGCAGGCACGACCTAACCATGTCACTCTCAATATTTTAAACTTTTTCAAATTAATGTAAAAGATCTTGAAAATTTTCTAAACAAGGTTATTTTGGTACTTGGTCCTCACTCCCTAAAAATTTCCAAAAAAGGTCACAATCCTAAAATAAATTTCTGGTTACACCTGTATGTAAATTGGATTAGGAAAATACAAATGTATACAATATCTAGATTCTAGACTAGAGTATAATGCCATAACATATGCTCTTTGTGTATCATATTAGAGTATCATATGCTCTTTGTGTTATTTTTTGTTATATCCTCTTTTGTAATTAACGTTAAAATTAGTTTTGAATTGAAATTCCAAAATAACCAAACAACACATCGACTTTGAAATTATTATGTACTATATAGAATTACTGCCTTTTCCCAAACAGGTAATTTGGAATTGAATGTAGGAAATTCAAATTCTATAATTTAAAGAAAATTGGAATGAAATCTCCTATAAGAAAAAAAAAACAAATAAAAAAAATGTTCTCAAATAGTACTACATAATGTTAATTAATGTGAAATTTCCGACTAAGGAAAATATTACAATTAATATAAATTAAAAGAATTATATTAGAAATGACCTACCTTATACTTGTGTTTAACCTTTGCGCCAAAAACAAATGGATAATCTTTCAAAAAAAAAAAAAAGGATAATGGAAGTAATTTTCTACTAGTAATTAATTTGATGATCAAATCAATGTTAAAGATTTTTTTGTTTCTTTTGTTAATATGTTAGATACAGCAGCCCTGAAGCTTTGCACCAGGGATAGCAAGAGCATGCAAGGACATTGCAACAACAATGAAAAATGTGACGAGGCATGTATTAACGAGAAAACATCTGGTGGATTTTGCAAAGATGAAACTCCGCCGGTTTTTGACCAAACTAAGTTCGCTAAATGCATTGAGGAACAATCTCCGACTGCTTTGAAGAGTTGCCAAGAACATATATCATCTCTTTTGAGCACTGATGCTTTTCTACGCTGTCTTCGCACCAACAGGGTGTTAGATGCAGAGGAGCTAATTGAAGACTGCAAATTCGACATCACCGGTATCTTCCCTCAAGGCCGCCAAAGGTGCACTTGCACGTACCTTTGCTGATCGATCATCGATCAGGATCGGAGTAGGACTTTGCTGATTATTCAAGAACAAGATAGACTGCTTGATGACTTTATGTTTTCAGGGACCTCTGATCATCTAATGTCTTTCTACTTTTTATTCGTTAGTGTATTTTTTTTGTTTTATGAATAGTTGTTTATGCGTAAATGATGTGACGGCTCACCCTCAAAGGTAGCCCTTGTATTCTATTTATACTAAAATAAGATTTACATTATATAACATATATACCCTTAGGTATCTACTATTACACCCCCTCAATCTGTGCAGGGGAACCATGTGCAGATTGGAACGTAGAAACTCAAACCGCTGACTAGACAAATTCTTAGTAAAAATTTAAGCAATTTGTAAATGAGTTGGTTATTGGTACATAGTTAACAACTAGAATTTTATTAGTCTAATGTCTTGCTACCCAGGGCCGTCTTGAAGGTTTTGGGGCCCCTGTTCTAACATGAAAATTAAGCCCTCAAATTTATTAAAAATAAAGATTGAAGGTTGGGGTATTAAAGATGGAAAGTTGAAAATTCAAAGATTGATCCCTCAAAAATTTATAAAGGGTGAAAAATGAGGGTTATTTCCTCAAATATGAAGTATATTTTAGGGCCTTTATATTTTTAGGGCCCTTATATTTTTAGAGCCCTGTGCCGTTGGACTCCTTGCACACCCTCATACCCCCTGTTGCTACCTTTTATTCATTAGTGTATTTTTTTTGGTTTTATAAATAGTTGTTTATGCATGTATTAGTGAATTTAAGTGTGACTGTGTGATATGTTGAAAGAATATGAAGTTTATGTTTCTATGTAATTTGCATTTTGATTTTTTGAGACTACTCATCCTAGCCGACTAGCCGTAATGGGATAAATGGATAATATCAGTCAAACGCTTATAGTCCTTTCTTCACGGAAAGCTTTAGCTCATTAACAAAGTGACTCAATTGATCCGGCCCATTACCGACCCGTACCGACCCGCCCAAGTATCGGGTTTAGTTATGACCAAAGAAACAGTACTAATGTACATTGTACAATGCGCCTCAATCCTATACATCACGGAACTCGGTTAATTTAGTTTACTTCTTCTTATCAATTATCATACATGCTAGTAACAAAACCGAAATTAACTCCGTATTAACTGATGTCCTAGGAAGGGTTGGAGTGAAGGGGCAAACAAAAGAAACAAGGTTTTAGCTTCACCGAGTTCGAGTTGGAGTTGGAGTAGGAGTAGACTTCATGCTCTTAAAAGCTATAAATACAACCTCCCCTCCTAACTCTTGCATTACCGTAAAAATTATAGAATTACTTGCATTACATATTCGGCTAGTCTTTGAGCGATAATAATGGCTAGTATAAAGTTGTTCTTCTTCGTGATTCTTTCTCTTTTCTCTTCTGTTCCTCGCGGTCTCCATGCACTCCCTCCCCAAGTTGATGCAATCTATCAGTTTGGAGATTCGATCTCGGACACGGGTAATTTGATTCGTGAGGATCCAGTTGGATCACATTCAGCCTTTGCACGACTTCCTTATAGTCAAACTTTTTTCCATAAACCCACTGGTCGTTGCTCTAATGGACGTCTCATGATCGATTTTATTGGTATGTCACTCATGATAATTAAGATCATCTAGCAATATCTTTTATATTAATTGTTGTTGATTTCATATATATGTTTAATTAGCACCGATAATGGGTCAGTGTACTATAGTGAATTAACAGTAATCATGATTTTTGTATATATACTTAAATCTTTAATTCATTAATCATCATAATCTGTACATAAATTTATTTATTAATCGATGTAAGATGTTATAAGGAAGGAAAAAATAATCTCTATTATGTGTCATATATATATATATTTGTATTGGTAGTCCAAGGATAGTAAACGCTAGGAAATCGGATATCAACGTTAGATCTTATAAAGAAGAAGAAAAGTTTTTCTGTTGGTAATTCAAGGATAATGAACGCTAGGAAATTGTTATGATGTGTTTTTAAAATCTACTAAAGTGTGATCAGTTGTGAATCTTTATATGTAAATAGAATAATATAAATATATGGCCATAAATTTTTACTATCAAAATTCTTGCAACCTTGGGATCTTGTGCAAAAATATTCAAAGATCCTTGTGTAAATATAACATACTTATTCCATAGCTGTTTTACGACCTTACGCAAAAACAAAAAAGATTTGATTTATATACGGAGTATACACTTGCATTTAATCTATGTTTCAGTAGTGTTAAAAGAGTAATGTGACTCTAAATTTTGTTGTTTGTGTTGTTTATACAACATACAAGTATACTTAATATCTTTTGTTCTTTTCATGTGTTGCAGCGGAGTACTACAAGTTGCCATTTTTAGATGCATATCTTAATAAAGCTGGCAACTTCGAACACGGAGTAAACTTCGCCGTTGCGGGGTCCACAGCTCTCACCACATCAACATTAGCTGCTAAGAACATATTATCTCCTGTTACAAATAGTTCACTACCTGTTCAATTGGGCTGGTTTAAGTCTCACCTTCATTCACTTTGTAAGCATTCTTCGATCGCAAACACAAGCTCGCGAACGCCCTTTTCATCATCGAAACAGGTGGTAATGACTTCAACTATGCCTTCTTCCAACAAAAGTCACTCCAAGACGTTCAACAAATGGTAGACGAAGTTATTCAAGGCATAACAAGTGTTGTAAAGGAAGTAATTAGTTCAGGTGCAACTCAAGTTGTGATTCCTGGTAACTTCCCAATCGGTTGCATGCCTATCTATCTCAGCGCCTTCCAAACGAATGACTCTAAGATGTACGATGAGCTTCACTGTCTTAAAGGATTGAACGAATTCGCCACGTTTCAAAACGATCACTTACAACAAGCTATTAAGAAGCTTCAAGAGCAGCATCCAAAGGTTGCTATTGTTTATGCTGACTATTACAACGCCTTGAGGGAACTCCTTAAACACGCAGCTTCACTCGGATTCGAGAAGGATGAAGTGCAAAAGACTTGCTGTTGAAGGAATATGTCCTTAGACATTCCGGCAATTACTAAATATAAATAGGAATGTTATTATGAAGATAATAAAGTTAATTATTTTAGTAATCGTATTTACTTGCTAGAGAATAAATATGATTAATAGGACAATATTGATTGGGCCTATAACTAAAATAGATTAATCCTATGAGGTCACACATTGTAGCACAAGTTGGACAAAGCAATCCAAATCCATTTAGGATTAGGATTGGGCCGGTCCAAAGGAGAATAGGAGGAGAATTAGTTCTCCTAACTAACCTATGACTCTTCTATTATATATAGGATATAATATTAGGGTTTAGGTAATCAATTCATTAGTCAGTTTCTTTTCACTAGAGAGAGAAAGAGAAACCCTAAATCCTATTCCTAAAAACCGGCGCCTATACCATCAAAAGCAAGAGATTTTCTTCTCTTCCGTTCTAGCAAACGTTGGTGTTCAACTGGTGCTCGTGGAGTGATTAGAGGAGCAACACTTGGGGCTCTCGGATCTTCAAAGCTTGCATACAACGGGGAAATCACGCTACAAAGGTTTGATATTTAATCCCTATTGAATGATTCATATGTTTGATTATGTTTGCGATCCTATGATAGATGTTAGGAAATTGTTTCCTGAAATTCCGCTATATGCATCTATATATTCCTACAGTGGTATCAGTTTTGCCTAATTCATAATATTCATATGATCATATAATTGTATGCAAAGTTATTATTTTTATTCAATTAAGGGAGGATTTATTTATGGCTTGAATTTGCATAATTGATATTTGATATTAATTTATTGGAAATTGTAAATAATTGATTTAATTGTGATTTATGCTCAAATATTTTTATAAAGTTCCGAATTTTTGATATTATGGACGAAATAAATTGGTTATTTCACTCTAAAATTTTCGGATTTTTATAAATACTTTTGTTAGATTTAAAATTATTTATGTTTAATTCGATTAATCATTGAAATAATTTGTTAACAATTAAAGATTTGATTTTAATTTGTTAAATAAATCTAATGCTCATCACCCACATAGATCTAAAATATTATGATAGCTGGAAATAATTTTCGGATTTTTTCCATAAATTTTTGAAATTTAATCATATTATTAATGAATTATGGTTAAATTTTAAGTTTAATTTGATTATTCATAAAATTTAAGGATAACAATTAAAATATTTGATTTAATTTGTTATGATAATTCAGTAGATCATCCTAATAATTATTTTCGGATTTTTCGGATATTAATTGTTAATTTTCTGAATTTTTTGGATATAATTTGATTTTTACCCTAAATTTGAATTCTTGTTGGATTTAATGTTAATAAAGATTATACATTGAAATCTAATCTCAATAAACTTACAAATTTGTTTAAGATTTGTTGATGGATTCAAAAATTTTCTGCCCTAATTTCGAATTATTAAAACCTAATTAAATCCTTAATCTTTAAACAATTGTTGAATAAAGATTAGTTTAATTTTAATGTAAATTGTTACATAAAATTAAAAGGAACCCCACCATGGCTGGGTTGCACCACCAAGAATAGGTGGAGGCACGGTGGTGGCGAGAGGAACCGGAAGGAGGGGAGAAGGGGTGTCGGCTGCGGTGGCGAAGCAGGCGCAGGCAGCGTACGTTTGACGTGCTGCCGCGTGCTGCTGCGTGCTACTGCCGGATTTTTGTTGCCGGTACTTGCAGACGGCCGGGTCTGACCGGCGGTGATTGGATGACGCGACTCCGGTAGGCGGTCCTGATGGGCTGCTGCTGGTGCTCGTGTGTCGTGTGGTGATGGAGTTTGTGGCTGCTTGTGCAGCGTTGCAATGAAGGCTGGTGGTTTTCCAGCGTGAAGTTGGCTGTTGACTGGCAGCCTTGTGCTGCTGGTCAACGGTCAACACTTATAAAAAAAAAAAAAAATAAAAAATTGTTTTGAGGAAAATCTGATTTTCCAAATTTGAGCATAAATCCAAAACATTCCTATTTTGCAAATTTGTGAATAATAAAGATTATTGCCATATCTAAATAAGTAATTGAATTAAAATAATAAAGTTTCCTAAATAATTTCTAGCTTAAATTTGTTAAGTTTTATAATTATTATGGAAAGTTATAGTTGCTTATTAATTGTTAATAAGTAAATCGTTTGTGTTTATTTTATTTGATATTATAAATGCATGTATGTTTAATGTAATATATTTGATATTATATTTTGCATGTTATGACTAGTATGGCCCAAATTAGGATAGTAATTACGATCTGCGAATCGTTATATTTGAATGTAAATTAAATACGATCTGCGAATCGTTTTGTATTTTTGTAACTTTAAATTTTCATTATTTATTTAATTCAAATTATGTAATCAAGCATGAGGATCCAAGGAGTTTCAAGGATGGTGATCCATGGAGATTCAAGGGAGGATTCATGAAGATTAGTTATTTTTCCTAAGTATAGGGGCCATACTAGATCATTTTAATTATTGCTTTTATAATGTTCTTGCATTTATTTTGTTTAAATGCTTGCTTCTAAGTTTGTTTTGTGGTTAATTGATTCATGTGTTCACTATTAATTGACCATATTAGTAAACTTAGGTCCCCAAAAGTAATATTGAGTTTAACTGCTTTCCCAAACAACACCTATAAAGCCTTAGATCATGAGTAATAGGTTACGCCAAACGGTGTGTTGCTCATAGTTCGGGGATAGTAGGGTAGGTTTTAGAAACTTACATGTTAATGTTTGGTTTAACTCAACAAAATCATCAAAAGACAAAGTTTTGGGTTTTGAAGCTAAGAGATAGGAGTAAACAAAGAGTTGTTAACCTGTCTACCAAGAATTATAATTAGTTATAATTAGTAAAGTGTTTACTTACCTCAACTACTATAAATTGAAGGCAGGGCCAAAGTCCGTTTGATTGTAGTGGGAGGGGATCTTGGTTATTTCTTTATTCAAGGGGATTTTCATTTTGAATAAAGGGTAGTAGTAATTAAAATTTGTTTAATTATTGCTTTCTTGATAAACATTGATTGAATCTTGCTTTATTATTCTTTTGTTGTAGTAATTATGTCTAGTAACAACAATATCAACACCAACAATTCTACTTGTAATTTGCGCTCCGTCTTTTCGAAGGACAAATTGAATGCTCGAACGTTTCATTGCAATTGAAAAGGATTTGGGAATCGTTACACCAAAACCAAAAGTTGTCGATGAGCACTATTGTTACATCCGTAACAATGTTGGTCATTGGAAAAGTAATTGCCCCAAGTATCCGAAGGATCAAAAGAAAGGAGTTTCTAGTTCAGATATGTATGTTATAGAAATTAACTTAGCAACTTCTGCTTCTTGGGTATTTGATACCGCTTGTGGTTCGCACATTATTTGTAATATGCAAGGCCTCAAAAGAAGTAGAACATTGGGAAAGGGAGAAGTAGATCTTCGCGTTGGCAATGGAGCACGAGTTGCTACATTGGCAAAGTGGGAGTATATAGTCTACTTTTACCTTCGGGATTAGTCTTAGAACTTAATAATTGTTATTATGTTCCCTGCTATCACAAAGAACATTATTTCGATTCCCGTTTTGGATTCCGAAGGTTATTCATTTACAATAAAGAACAATTGTTGTTCGCGTATTTGAATGATATGTTCTATGTCTCCGCTAAGTTATCAAATGGTTTATATGTGCTAGACTTAGAAACCCACATCTATAACATAGACAAAGAAGAAACATAAAACAAATGATTCAAACCCTACATACCTATGGCATTGTCGATTAGGCCACATAAGCTCAAAGCGCATTGAGAAACTTCATAAAGATGGAATTCTCAAATCATTTGATTTCGAATCATTTGATACTTGTGAGTTTTGCTTGATGGGGAAAATGACAAAGTCTCCTTTCACGGAGTTCAAGTGAAAGAGCCAATGACCTTTTAGCCCTCATACATACGGATGTGTGTGGACCTATGAGTACGTTGGCTAGGGGAGGGTACGATTACTTCATTACTTTTACCGATGATGTGAGCAGATTTGGATATGTTTACCTCATGCGGCATAAGTCGGAATCCTTTGAAAAATTTAAGGAATTCCGGAATGAAGTACAAAACCAACTTGGGAAGAAAATTAAGGCATTACGATCCGATCGTGGTGGTGAATATTTATCTCAAGAATTTGGTGATCATTTGAAGGATTGTGGAATACTTTCACAATGGACTCCGCCAGAACACCACGCTTAAATGGCGTTTCGAAAGAAGGAATCGAACTCTACTTGATATGGTTCGATCCATGATGAGTCTTCGATCTTCCTATTTCATTCGGGGATTTGCGCTTGAAACAAAGGCATTCACACTTACCGAGCACCATCCAAAGTAGTGGAAAAGACACCATATGAAATGTGGACAGGAAACGTTCCAAAATTGTCTTTTCTGAGGATATGGGGTTGTGAAGCTTATGTAAAACGTTTACTTTCTGATAAGCTTTCACCCAAATCCGATAAATGTCTTTTTGTGGGTTACCCAAAAGAGACTAAGGGATACTACTTCTACAACCAAAGCGAAAACAAAGTGTTTGTTGCTCGTAATGGTGTCTTTCGGAAAAGGAGTTTATTTCCGAGGAAAACAAGTGGGAGAAATGTATATCTCGAAGAAGTTCGAGATGAGCAACAAATGGATGAGGTTAACACCTCATCGAGGCGGCCCGCATGAAAATGCTCGGGAGGTGGTGCATTCAATTCACGTACCTCCTACCGTCCCACTTGGAGATACTCCATGCGAAGTCACTCAACCTAGTGAGGTAGAAACTTCTTCGTTGTTCCCCAACGTAGGTCTAGTAGGACCATCATTCCGTCAAAAAGATATATTGATTTCCTTTTGATCGAAAGTTCGAAATAACGATTTTAGAATCAGAAGAGCCTACTAGCTACAAAGATGCTTTGGATAGTCAAGACTCCGAAAGATGGCTTGAGGCCATGAAATCTGAAATGGATTCCATGTCTGAAAATCAAGTATGGGACTTGGTTGATTTGCCTAATGGGGTAAAACCCATTGGATGCAAATGGATTTTCAAGTTGAAAACAGACAAGGATGGAAACATTAGTGTTTTCAAAGCAAGGTTGGTGGCGAAAGGTTTCAAACAAATTCATGGTATTGACTATGATGAAACCTTCTCACCAAGAGCCATGCCGAAGTCCATTAGGATAATCCTTGCGATTCTCGCCTTTCATGACTATGAAATATGGCGGATGGATGTCAAAACCGCTTTCTTGAATGGGTTCTTGAAAGAGGATGTGTACATGACACAACCTCAAGGTTTTGAAGATCTAGAAAATCCAGGGAGGGTATGCAAGCTTAAGAAGTCCATTTATGGACTAAAGCAAGCATCAAGGAGTTGGAACCTCAGATTTGATGAGGCAGTCAAGAAATTTGGCTTTCTCAGAAATGAAGAGGAATCTTGTGTATACAAGAAGTTAAGTGGGAGTAGTATTACTTTTCTGGTCTTGTATGTGGATGACATACTTCTCATAGGAAATGATAAAACCATGCTTGAGTCAGTCAAGGAATGGCTTAAAAATTGTTTCTCAATGAAAGACCTAGGAGAGGCTGAGTACATATTGGGAATAAAGATCTATAGAGATAGGTCGAAGAGGCTGATTAGACTTAGTCAAGAGACTTATAATGATAAGGTTCTTGCAAGGTTCAAGCTGGAAAACTCCAAGAGAGGTTTCATTCCCATGCAACATGGCATAACACTTGGCAAGACTCGGTGTCCTTCGAGTCCCGATGAGGTCAAGCGTATGAGTAATGTTCCCTATGCTTCGCAGTAGGATCCATTATGTATGCCATGATATGCACTCGACCGGATGTTGCATATGCTTTGAGTATATGCAGGAGATGCGCACTGGATTGCGGCGAAAAACATCCTTAAGTACTTGCGAAGGACTAAGGATAATTTTTGGTATATGGTGGAGATGAGGAGTTAGTTGTTACTGGATACACATATGTAAGCAAGGTTCATACTGAGGATAATATAGCATATCCTCTGACTAAACCGCTTGCTCAACCTAAGCATGAGTGTCATACTAGGTCTATGGGGCTTAAGCATATGGGAGAATGGCTTTAGGTTGTTTACTTCATGTTTACAATTGTAAAGACATTTATTATGCTTTGAAATGTTTATCAATAAAATTTCGTTCTTATTTAATTATTTGGTTTAGTATTAAATAAAATGTCCAAATAATTTGTGTTTTCAAATAGGATTATCGAAAACGTTTTGATAATGGAACCCTATAAAGTGGACGGAAATCACAATTTATTTAAAGTCCCTAGTCTAAATCACTAATTGGACATAAGTGATTTATTTAAAAGACTAGTATATAATTAATTGATAGCGCAGTTCCATGGGCTATGGAGACATAGAGATGTCTAATTGATTATATGGATGTATAGTTGATACATTGAGACTTGACCTAATTAGATTCTAAAAGTAGAATCAAACTACTATATTTAGTGGATTCCTTAGACATGAGTATGTCTTAATAACCACAATATAATTAGTTTAACTTTGACATCGTTAAACGCCGTGCCGTAAAAGGAGGTTATAAAGCGCGTGATCGGGTGGGCTAAGAATTGAGTGGGAGTTATGGTCATACAAGAGTGGATAAGTCCTCCTATTAAATAGGAATGGTGTCTGGGCCTCTTGATGAGCGAGAACTGGAAAATTGCATGGCCATGCGGAATAGGATTAAGGAGTTAATCTTTATTTGAGCAGTTCGAACTCAGCGATCAAGGAACAAAATTTGAGAATAACATTGTGTTATCAAATTTGACATTAAGTGACTTAAGGAATTTAACATTGCGCTCTTGTCTTCGGACAAGTGGGAGATTGAAGGAATATGTCCTTAGACATTCCGGCAATTACTAAATATAAATAGGAATGTTATTATGAAGATAATAAAGTTAATTATTTTAGTAATCGTATTTACTTGCTAGAGAATAAATATGATTAATAGGACAATATTGATTGGGCCTATAACTAAAATAGATTAATCCTATGAGGTCACACATTGTAGCACAAGTTGGACAAAGCAATCCAAATCCATTTAGGATTAGGATTGGGCCGGTCCAAAGGAGAATAGGAGGAGAATTAGTTCTCCTAACTAACCTATGACTCTTCTATTATATATAGGATATAATATTAGGGTTTAGGTAATCAATTCATTAGTCAGTTTCTTTTCACTAGAGAGAGAAAGAGAAACCCTAAATCCTATTCCTAAAAACCGGCGCCTATACCATCAAAAGCAAGAGATTTTCTTCTCTTCCGTTCTAGCAAACGTTGGTGTTCAACTGGTGCTCGTGGACTGATTAGAGGAGCAACACTTGGGGCTCTCGGATCTTCAAAGCTTGCATACAACGGGGAAATCACGCTACAAAGGTTTGATATTTAATCCCTATTGAATGATTCATATGTTTGATTATGTTTGCGATCCTATGATAGATGTTAGGAAATTGTTTCCTGAAATTCCGCTATATGCATCTATATATTCCTACAGCTGTGGGATCGGCAACAACGAATATAACTTTAACATGACAAGCATGTGTGGATACAATGGAGTTCCGGTTTGCAAGCATCCGTATGAGCGCGTGAGTTGGGATGGAGTTCACATGACTCAGCACGCATATAAACTCATGGCAAGATGGTTATTGAAGAAGAATATTATCCACGGCATCTCAACTCGAGTTTAGACGTCTTTTTCATTTTTTCTTAGATCTTGATCAAATAATATTAGTCTAGAGTTTTTCAGAATTTAAGATATATAGTTTTAGTAGCTTTAATATTAATGTTCCCGTGATCTTGATGTATTAGACTTTGATTAGCTTATATTCAATTTAATTTTCTTGTCTATATCCTCCGTTAATATGGTTTGATTTTGTTACTAAGCTGCTGAACATAAGAAATACTGAGTTGAGCAGGTGAGTTTTGGTCTGGTTTGATTTTGTTACTTGGTGTTAAAAGGTGTTATTAGAATAATTTTGTTTCTAGTTTTCTTGTGTCTGGAGTAGAGGAGAAGAGGGCAAAGGTACAATATATGAATTGTTATTCAATAATACCGTGTTGCATGAGGTAACTATGTCAATGTGTGCTCTATTCGATTACTTTGATCATTTTCTTTGTAAAATCTGTAGTTGGAGGCTTAGGCTGCATGTGTTGCTTGATGTAGCTTTGTAAAGCGATGATTTTCTTGGTTTTTTGGGTATAGAGAGCCACAAAAGCTAAAGATGTACCGAATTTGATTCTGGAACTTGGATATTGATCCAGGGGCGAGGCCAGGCTTGGTTGTGGAGGGGGGCCAGTTTATCAATAAAACAACTTTTATCAAATCCATGTGAAGAGGGAAGGGATAAAAATAAAATAAAAAGTAGGTCCCATGTGATAGAAGAGATATAAAAATAATTACCAAATAAGAAAACGTTGCAATTAACATAAAACTTTTAAAAAAGGAAAACATTGCAATTGCCAATTAGAATATAACGTAGGAAGTATACAACAAAAAACCAAAACATATTTATGAAATATGCAATGCACAAATATGAAATGCTGTTGGGTTTTTCCCTCTTTATTCACCAAAAATGTCACGTAAATGGGAAAAATCCACATTTTACCACCTACCCACTGTCGCTGCGTTAAAAAAAGAATACAGACAAAATCATCCTACACTTACGGTTTTACCCTCCAACCAATTAACCCTCCAACCAAAAAAAAAGAATACAGACAAAATCATTCTGCAACCCTTTCCTTCTTTTCTTAAGTTTCTCTCTCCTAAACTTCAAACCCTCATCAATGGTGGCATCTTCCTCTTCTTCTCTCTCCTCAGGAACCTAGCTCAAATAACACCCTTATCAACACTGAGCCTTCAGCAGGGGCCATGGCCCTCTTAGGCCCCTTAATAGCCTCGCCCCTGTATTGATCCCGAAACTTTACCAACCAAGCTAGCTGACATGTAAGGGTACTAAGGGAGTGTTGCAATATGCTTTTTTTTGTTTTTTTTTTTACCATGGAGAACATACATGTAATTTTGTTTATTCATTCCTTATCTAAATTCTGTCAATCGCAATGGGTGTTTGTTCCGGTATGGAATAAGTTATAGGGAGTGAACCGGTATCTCCTCTGGTTAATGAGCCGGTTTGATGTCCTGCAAGATAGAACACGTAAACTAACCTCGGGGGTTGATCCGAGGAACGCCCCTCCGATGCCTAAGTCAGTGAAGGGTAAAAACGGGATGTCTCAAGTAGAGTATGTTAGTATATGTGAACGTACCTTATGACTCAGATCATGGGGGTATTTATAGGAGCCGGTAGTGTCCTTAGCAAGGTAGGACACTGCCCCTATTGGTTGGATATATTTCTATCCTCTTCGATACTTATATTTAGGCCCATAGGCGCATTGGGTAAGCATCGGATCAATTTAGGCCCATTTGACGATGGCCAGTGATGATAGATACCCGGTAAGGTACATTGAGTAGACCGGTATAGATAATATGTTGGCATCCGGTTTAGGCCATACCCAGTAAAATGGGATTCCTTTAACTGAAACGACCATGACGGTCAATGACGGTCTAAATGGACCGGTAGGGAATTTCACAGCCCCCATACAACTAGCCCCCAAGCCGGTATGTCTGGTACAGGAATATCCTGCTTAATCAGCATTGAGCCGTTATGGATGGTATGAAAATCATGTTTTCATTCTGAAACCGTTTAGAAACGTCCGGAAAATGGGGTCAGTTGACGGAATGTGAATCGTCGCCTTGATCCTCGTGCTGATTTGACTAGAATGTCGTAGGCCGCTCACATTTGCTTCTGAGCCTAAAAACACGTGGCATCATCGGGACGGGAAGACGAAACGTCGCTCAATCCGAGCCACGAAGCTCTCTATAAATAGTGTTTTCTCGCCGCATTTTCACACTTTCACATCGCTTTCGAACTTTCAAGCAGTTGCTCTCACTATACTTTTCGAGACCCAACGTCCCTTCAGTTGCCAGCCTTTCGTCGTGACATTCCGAGCTGTGACCGAACTCTCTTACCGGTTATTTTCGGTGTCAGCTTCTTCTCTCTTTCCTTTTTTCCAGGTACTTACCGAAATTCTTCTTACTCAATTTCTGCCTTTAATCATGTCTTCTCATTCTGATTCACAAAATATTTCTGAAAGTCCCCAATCCTTGACCGATAGCGACTTTAATTCGATAGTAAGTCTCGCTAGCCCTATCATGTCTAATAATTCGCCGGTAATAAATCCTCCCAATGAACATAGGAGTAAATCTGGCCAGGACTATAGTACTTCCGGTAGGGCCCTTGAAGAGCCAACACTGCAGGCCCCTCCCCTTACCGCCATTAGGGCTTTTGGAGAAGCCATAGGAGTACCTCAGATCGTGCCAATACGGTACCATGTTGGGGATAGCGAACGGTCCTCGGTATTATTCCCGTCTATAGCCAGGGTACCTCTAAGGATCCCCGTAGTGAGCCCTCATCTCCCAGACCGGCAGAGATGCTAGGGGAGAATGCCCCCCAATCCATCTCATCTGATAGCTGTCGGGATGATGAAGCCGGCTTGGAGGATGAAGCGTCCTCTGTTGCCTCAGAAGACGTCGCAAGTGTTGTGCGCGACATGATGTCAGACGAGGAGTCGGCATCCTTGGAAGCCCATGAGGATGAAGAACCGCCAGAGGTCATCCCTGAGGATGATGACGAGACGTTAGATGACCTATACATGCCCCCCTGTGAAGCCGGTAGTCCTTCCTTTGTACAAATTGACAAGAGTTGGAGAAGGACGACATTGAATAACGACTTCTGCCGAAAGGGAGCCGAATACTTCGCCTTCCCTGATGGGTATGCATTGGTGATGCCATCCGAGGGATCTTAGGGTGACAGATTGCCCGTCTGGGCATGTGGCGGTTTATGCCCATATGTTAGATTTTGGGTTAAGGTTTCCCCTAGACCCTTTTCTAGTAAAGATCTTCAAGGCATGGAACATTTGCCTGTCCCAGTTGACGCCGCTTTCCTGACTTAATTTGATCTCCAACGCCTGGACCGTCCGGTATAAAAGATTTCCGAAAACTCTGAACCTTTTTCGGAAACTCCATTGGATCAAAGAAGACGGTTCAAAGAAAGGGCAAAAGGGAAAGGCAAAGAGGAAAAGGTCACGAGCCGAGAGGGAACTCGGCCGAGGAGGATGGATGTCCATGTACACCGGGCCCAAAAAGCTAACGGTGTATCCAAAGTTAACCTCCCTAAAAAACTGGCAACCCCGCTTCTTCTGGGTTCGAGTCCCAAGCACTTTTCCTCTTCGCCGGTATTGGACGAGGCCCCGTCCCAGGATGGAACACATTACAGACCGGCGTCTTACCCGCCGGGAGCTGGAGGCGTACAAATTTTTTGATTTTTTGACGCGTCGACCATGCCGGGACCAAAAGGTGGCAAGTCAATTCCTATGCCGCTAAATTGGCTGCCGCATACCCAGTACATCTTGGGCAATGCGCCCTTTTCAGCCCTTGGCTTTTGCCAATCTGATCCTCATGGTAACCATGGGTCCTATCGGCTCCGATTATTTTTGTACCGTATACATATTTTATTTGGTCGATCCAATATATCTCGATTTTATTTTCTTTGTTATTTCAGGTCGTGAGCATCTGATCCGGGAAGCTCTCCACCTCAACACCCACTTCATACCGATCAGCAGCATGCCTCCCAGGCCGGCCAAGAGGTTCACATCTATCCCCCCCAGCATCGGTGGCCGGGGTGGCAAGACTCGTGGTGCCGGCCGCGGCGACGGTGGTGACTCGGCCCCTCGGAAGATTGTCCAGCCTCCCCTGGTGAGGGTTACTACCGCTTCCGCCAAAAGGAAGGCTGAGGGGGAAGATGATGGCTCAAAGCGGCCTCTCTCTAAGGCTGCCCGCAAGGACAAGCCTGAGAAGGAGGTCCAAGTGGCCGAGAAGGACCCAAAAGCCAGACTGTCGGGTCGAGTGTCTGAAGTGGGCACCTCTTCTTTGCGGCCCAAAATTTACAGGCAGATGACCCTGGCGGCCATGATACCGGAGCTGGAGCATTTTGCTCGCCCGCGAAAAACCGGCTTCATTGAAGCAGCTGAGGTGGAGGTCCCGGAAATCCTCCGGAAGAGGTGGGCTCGGTCCCCTGTGCATGACGGTGAGCTTTTTCAACCTAAGCTCAACGTTCTCGATGACGAGTCCTTGCTGTTGGACCGTCCTCTCGAGGGCGGTAATTTAGGGTACCGGCTCCTGAAGGGCCTCCAACTGAAGTATGACATGCCGGTGGACCAAGTCCAGGCTGCCGCTGCCGTTCATGCTCACAACCTCGCCCTGGTAAGTATGTCATGCCCTGGACCAAGTGTCTTATCGGTATTACTCCATAATCATCCTGATTTAACTTTTCCTGCTTTTCTTGTGCAGACGGCGCATTCCGGTAAAGAACTATGCGATTTTTACCGGTACTTTCACCAGGCCACCCAAGATCAGCTTTTCTTGTGCTTTTCTTGTGCGATTTTGGTGAGGTTGAAGATCACCAGGCCACCCAGGATCAGCTGACCGCGAAAAATGCGGAGTTGGTGAACGTCACCAACGAGAGGAACAAGCTGAAGACTGATCTGGAGAAGGCCCGCACCGACCTCCGGGCACCGCTAAAGTGGAGGGGGCCGCGCAAGAAGCTCCTCCCCGAAGAGCAAGGACGTCGAGCTTCGGAAAGTGAAGGAGGAGCTCACTACCGCAAGGGGCCGGAAGCCAACGCGGTGGCCGAATACGGCTATCCGGTTGACTTTGTCAACCGCTTAGCCAACCGTCTGACAACGGGCCGGGCCGCCTATGCGGTGTACCCGGCACACTTTTCCGGATTTGGACTGGAGCCTGGTTGAGGAGGCCCATGGTCGCCGGGAGTTCGAGAACCCGGTGGAAGGCGAAGAACTTGACTTGGGGGTGACCGAAGCCGATATCGTCAATGCCGATCCCCGAGCTGAGTTCGAGGAAGCCGAGCCCGAAGCTACTGGTGATCAGGCTGATTTGGGGATCAAGGACGACCCAACTGACAATGTTGTCGTCCTCGACAAGAGCCCTGACGGCTCCAAACCCGAATCGGCTGCAGACGATGGCAAGGCTCCCGCCTCTGAAGTTGCCCCGATTGTTTAGTTTAGGTCTCTCTTTTCCCTACATCTTTCCGGTCTGGCCGTCTGTGGCTGGCCTGGTTTTTAATTCCTTTTGCTCCTAGGTTAGACTAGGCTGTAAATATGAATTTCGCATTAATGGAATTTATTTGAACAACACTCGTGTCGGCTATTTCAATTACCTTGTTTTTTATGTTTTTCCTGTATTTCCTTTATTCCGGCAGATCCACTAGGGTTCATAGACCGACAAATAGTTTTATCTTACTATTTTATTCCGGCAGATCCACTAGGGTCATTGACCAGTTATGAGGTAGGATATTCTCCCGTCAGCAGTGTATACCTTGGGTTGGCAGATCCTCGAGGGTCATTGACCATCCCCAGGCTTCCTGCACTCTTGGTTTTTCAAGGCGGCAGATCCACTAGGGTCATTGACCGCTAGGAAAATTTATACCGTCATGTCATCTTGACGGCAGATCCACGTAGGTCATTGACCGTCAAGGGACTTGTTTGTATTCCTTAATAGTCAGGATTAAAGGGATTATTTGTATACGCAATAAGTTCACAGAAATTTATCTTATTGAAAATGGACGATTACTAGTTCAAACTAATAAACTCTAAAATCGGCAACAATGCCGTGCTATTATTGTTATGTATCTAGGCTAAGAAACATGTTTAAACAAAATATTTCTTGAGTACGCTGGCATTCCAGCTGTTCTTGAGTTGCTTGCCGGACATATCTTCCAACCGGTAAGCACTTGGGACTATTTCCTCTTTCACAAGGTACGGTCCCTCCCAATTGGCCGTCAGTTTACCTTCGGCGTGAGCTTTTCCGGTAGCCGCAGTGCGCCTGAGCACCAGGTCTCCTTTCTCAATCGGCCGGCTTCGCACCCTCTTGTTGTAGGCCTTGCTTATCAGATCTTTGTATGCCACCGACCTGAGTTCTGCCGCAAGTCTGACTTCTGGTAAGAGGTCGAGATCCTCCCGGTGCAGTTTGTTGTTCAATTCCGGATCGTAGTTCAGGATCCGCCAGTTTGGTAGTCCTACTTCGACCGGTAGCACTGCCTCAGCTCCAAATGCCAGCCTGAACGGGGTCTCCCCTGTTGCTTCCTTCTCGGTGGACCTGTTGGACCATAGGACCGCTGGAACCATGTCGGCCCAGGCACCCTTCAAGTCATCTAACTTCTTCTTGAGGGCATTCAGAATTTGCTTATTGGCAGCTTCGGCCTGGCCATTACTCTGGGGATGGCACACGGATGAATATGCAAACTTGATGTCGTACGGTTTCAAGAAGCTCTTTATCGGGCCGCAATCAAATTGGACGCCATGGTCCATGACTATTCCCATGGGAATTCCAAACCTTGTGATGAGGTTTTGCCAGATAAACTTTCTAACCTGATTAGCCGTTATCTTTGCAGTCGGTTCGGCCTCAATCCAACTTGTGATGTAGTCTATTCAGACTATCAGGAACTTCCTTCCTCCAGATGTTGGCGTGAATGGTCCTATGATATCCATCCCCCACTGAGCAAAAGGGATTGGATTCATGATCGGGTGCAAATCGTTTGCCGGCTGGTTAATGACCGGTGCGAACCTTTGGCATTTGTCGCATTTTTTTACGTATGCCTGCGCATCCTTCAACATTGTCGGCCAGTAGAAGCCGGCCCTCGGGGCATTTAGTGCAAGCGTTTTTCCACCGATATGGTTTCCACATACCCCCTCGTGTATTTCTTCAATTATTTTTGTGGCCTCATGGGCCGTTACACACCTCAGGAGTGGGAGTGAAAGACCTTTCTTGTATAGTTGGCCTTGGAAAATACAGAACCAAAGAGCCTCTCTCTTCAGCTTTTTTGCCGCTATCTTATCAGTGGGCAAACTTTCAGTCATTTTGTACGCTAATATGTCATCGTACCATTCCTTTGTCTGCGTGACTTCGTTTACCTCCACCTTGACGGTCTCTATGCTCCTCTCTGGCAGCGTTTCTATCATGACGCTGCGCTTGAGATCGGCGGTGCTTGAGCTTGCTAGCTTCGATAGCGCATCGGCTGCCATATTCTCTGTGCGGGGGACCAGTACTACCTCGAAGCTCTGCAGTGGAGCCGTTATCTGTTTTACCTTCTGTAAGTACTTCTGCATTACCGGTTCCCTGGCCTCATAGGTGCCCTCAATCTGGCTTGATATGAGCTGGGAATCGGTTGTCATCCGTATTTTCTGCGCTCCGGACGCTATGCATAGACTTATTCCCGCTATGGCAGCTTCGTACTCTGCTTCATTGTTGGACGCTTTAAACCCAAAGCGCACGACGTACTCAAAAGTGTCTCCTTCGGGATTTGTCATGACCACCCGCGCGCTCGCCCCTGTTTGGGGCCGCCGAGCCGTCTGACGTAAATTTGCCTGTCTTGCCGCCGGTCCTCTACTTCATCATATGTGGTCTCAACTATGAAGTCGGCCAGAGCTTGTGCCTTGATAGCTGTTCGCGGCCGATATTCGATGTCAAACTCGGACATTTCTATTGCCCATTTCAGTAACCTGCCGGTTGTATCCAGCTTGTGGAGCGCCTTTTCTAGCGGCTGATTTGTGAGCACCTGGATGGTGTGTGAGTCAAAGCATGGGCGGAGTTTTCTTGCCGCTATCAGCACGGCATATGCCATCTTTTCCACCAACTCGTACCTCTACTCTGCCCCTGCCAAGACGTGGCTCACAAAGTATATAGGATGTTGCCGCTTATCCTTTTCCACCCGAAAGACCTTCGCTGCTACCTGTTTTAGCCGACACCGAGACATATAATCACTGACTTATCCCCCATCTCGGGTCTGGTAATAGTCGGTAACTTCTTGAAATGTTCTTTAACGGTCTCGAAGGCCTGTCTCTGCTCATCCCCCCACTCAAACTTCTTGTTTCCTCTCAAAATCTTGAAGAACGGCAGGGCCTTTTCAGCCGACTTGGATACGAACCTTGTTAACGCAGCCATCTTGCCGGTCAGCTTCTGGATGTCCCGGATACTCTTGGGTTCCGGCAGCTCGCTTATTGCCTTGATTTTATCAGGGTTAGCGTCTATTCCTCTCTCACTGACCATGAAGCCAAGGAACTTCCCCGATCTTACCCCGAATACGCATTTCTTAGGGTTGAGCTTCATTTGGTACCTACGCAGAGTGGCGAAGGTTTCCTCGAGGTCCGTTATGTGGGCTTCCTCCGTCAAGCTTTTGACGATGCTATCGTCGACATAGACTTCGACATTCCGGCCTTTCTGATTTGCGAATATCTTGTCTACTAGCTTTTGGTAGGTAGCTCCTGCATTTTTCAAGCCGAATGGCATGGCTTTGTATGCGTACACCCCGGCGTCAGTTATGAATACCGCCTTGCTTCTGTCCGCCTCTAGGAGGCTGATCTGATGGTATCCAGAGAAGGCGTCCATGAAGCTCAGCAGCGCATGACCGCTAGTGGAGTCGACCGGTTGGTCGATCCTAGGCAATGGATAACGATCTTTCGGGCGAGCCTTGTTGAGGTCTCCAAAGTCCACACACATCCGCCGAGATCCAAGTGGCTTTCTTTACCATGACCACATTCGCCGACCACTCCGGATAGTCGCGGGGCTCAATGAAGTTGGCCGCCAACAACTTGTCTACCTCTTCTTTAATGGCTGCGTTCTTCTCGGCCGAGAAGTTCCGCTTCTTCTGTTTTACCGGCCTTACTTCCTCATTAACATTTAGCCGGTGCACCATAAACGCGGGATCTATTCCCGGCATTTCATCCGCTGAGAACGCGAAGACGTCAGCATTGCTTCGCAGTACACTGATTAAGTTGACTTTGACATTATCGGCCAAATCGGCTCCAATTTTAACTGTCCTTTCTGGCCTTTCTAGCTCTAGGCTGACCTCCTCGGTCTCTCCCTTTGGGCTAGGTCTCGGCAAGTCTGCCGGCCTTCCCTCGAAGTTCTCCATTGATAAATCTTTGTTTGCTTTGTTCTCAGCTCTTCGCCTTTTTCTCTCTGATGGTGGAGACTCTGCCGGCCGCTTATGATTAGAGTTTTTAAGAGCCGTTAGATAACAGGCTCTGGCTGATTCTTGGCTCCCCTTCAGCCTCTCCGGCTTTCCACTATTTGACGTGTAGATCATCGTCAGGTGATAAGTCGATACTACCGCCTGAGCGTCGTGGATCAGTGGTCTTCCAATAATGGCATTGTAGGCTGCCGGTACATCAACTACCAGGAACTCAACCAAGAGATCTCGAGAGTGAGATCCTTCCCCGCCTTAACAGCGACTTAATGGTACCCTCCTCGGGACGACCGATGCTCCGGTAAAACCGATTACTGGGTATGAGACCGGCTTGAGACAAGATCTCCCTAACCCCATCTTCTCGAATGTAGGCATGTAGAGAATATTGGCAGAGCTGCCGCCGTCTACCAGAATGCGATGGACCATTGCTGTGGAAATCTGAAGAGATACTACCAGCGGATCATCATGAGGGTAGATAATTCCTTTGGCGTCCTCTGCTGTGAATGAGACGGATGGCATGAGTGGCGGTGCTGGCCACTTGCTGGTGTTGTGATAATTCACTTGGTGCCTTACCTCCTTAAGACTGGCTTTTGCACCGTGAATGCTTCCCCCATGGACTGGTCCTCCTGAGATGACATGTATCTCGGTGATTCTTTCCTTGGCATGCTTCTTATTGTCGTCCTCCTTTCTTGGTGACCGTTCCCGGTCAGTTCGGGCCTGATACTGCTTGAAATACCCTCTTCTTATCAGGTCCTCTATCCCGTCCCGTAAGTCTTTGCAATCGTCTGTGACGTGACCATGATCCCTGTGGAAATCGCACCATTTTGACTTGTCACGTCCTTTGAAGTACATTTTTCGGGGACGCTGCCATTTGTCGTCTGTTTTGTGGAGTTCGTAAATCTCGGCCCTAGACATGGTTAGAGGAGTATAATCATGATACCGGTCTGGCCTTCCTTCTTGGCCTTTCTTGACCGAGTTGCTTTCCTCCCCTCGTCTTCCCGAGTTGTCGGACTTCTTATCCTTCCGGTTTTTGTCCTTTTCTTTCTCCTTCTCCCTTTCTTTCTCTTTACCATCTCCTTCAGATCGTTTTGAGGTGGCCGCCTTATCGAACTCCTCTCCTCTGATGAACTCATTTGCTTTCCTGAGGACGTCAGTAAGATTGGTTAGTTTCTTGCGGCCAAGGTAGCTTCTGAAGGCGGTGCCCTCTTTCAGACCGGTCATCAGTGCCAGGACCGCCACCTCTTGCTGCAGGCTGGGTATGGTGACGGCCTCAGCATTCTAGCGGCCGATATAATCTCGTAGGCTTTCCTTCTCGCCCTGCTTGATAGACATCAGCTCGCCGGTCGTCCGCTCCCTTCGTTTATTGCTGACGAAATGAGTCACAAACATGGATGTGAGCTGCCGGAAATCAGCTATGGTTGCCGGAGGAATACTCTTAAACCATGTTTGTGCCAGGCCGGCCAAAGTTGAGGGGAACACTTTACACCACACAGAGTCAGTGTCAGTGTACAACAACATGTGTCCCTCATACGCGGAGATGTGATCCTCAGGCCGATCCGTCCTACCGTCATACTTGCATGTCGGCATCTTAATTTTCTCCATGGTCTCATGAAGTATAGATACCGGTGCTCTGCGACGGGCGAACTCGGTGTCCATCCTAGAGGGTTGTGATGAGTGTTGGACTTCAGTGTCTTGCTGGTCCTCATCATACCCATCCCCCACTGGCTTCGTGGGAGTTTTCGAATGCTCTGCGTGCTCTGTGTCATGTCGGCTTGGTTCGCCATGTCGGCCACTCATCAAGGACCGCATCTTTCTGACAGGACTGTGTGGCCGTATTGGGGGACGCTTGCTAGCGTGACCCGCTGGTGGTGCTTGGCTCGCCATGGCCTGAAAGACCTCGGCAGCGCTTCTGAGTTGTTCCGGGCTGAACATGTGTTGCAGCGCCTCGAACATATTAGGAGGTGTAGCCTCAGTGGTTCCTCTCTCCATTTCAGCAGTGGGTTTAGAAGATCCCACCACTGGCTGTGGGGTCTTGAACCCGGGAGGTGCACTCCCCCTAATAGTATTATTCTCATCAGTTTCCGGCATCCCGAAGGCCTGCTTAGGATCCATGAGGCGAATGAGTAGGCTGGATCGATCGCGGCTTAAGACCAAAGTATAGTTCACCCCTCCTTCTAGCGCCAATTGTTCCGGTATGGAATAAGTTATAGGGAGTGAACCGGTATCTCCTCTGGTTAATGAGCCGGTTTGATGTCCTGCAAGATAGAACACGTAAACTAACCTCGGGGGTTGATCCGAGGAACGCCCCTCCGATGCCTAAGTCAGTGAAGGGTAAAAACGGGATGTCTCAAGTAGAGTATGTTAGTATATGTGAACGTACCTTATGACTCAGATCATGGGGGTATTTATAGGAGCCGGCAGTGTCCTTAGCAAGGTAGGACACTGCCCCTATTGGTTGGATATATTTCTATCCTCTTCTGATACTTATCTTTAGGCCCATAGGCGCATTGGGTAAGTACTGGATCAACCCAGGCCCATTTGACGATGGCCCAGGTGATAGATACCGGTAAGGTACATTGAGTAGACCGGTATAGATAATATGTTGGCATCCGGTTTAGGCCATACCCAGTAAAATGGGATTCCTTTAACTGAAACGACCATGACGGTCAATGACGGTCTAAATGGACCGGTAGGGAATTTCACAGTCCCCATACAGTGTTAATTACTCAAGTTTAGGAGATGGATGGTCGATCATGTAATATACAATAATTGTACAAATTAATCAAATGAGTGTTCAAAACAGAAAAAAT
Source organism: Beta corolliflora (assembly GCA_947648045.1). NCBI lineage: Eukaryota > Viridiplantae > Streptophyta > Magnoliopsida > Caryophyllales > Amaranthaceae > Beta > Beta corolliflora. The sequence goes on from CANSZD010003689.1 coordinate 1,702,392, forward strand.
GAGGGGAAAAGGAAGAGTGTTCAATCATTGTCGATTAGTTTCTCCATTTTGTTATAATGTATAGTAGTTTTCATGAACCAGCATGATCCAGATTTTGACACTTGAAGGAAAAAACAAAGTTAGCATAAGATACAATACAGGTACGAAGCAACAGGTTGTCAACTTAGGATGCCATTTTTATTTCTGAAGCGGAAGAAATCAACTCAAATCATTTTCTCTTTGTATTTGAAGCTTATGTTACTGGCTGCTCCATGATCACGTCATTTGTATTTTCCCTATAATTGATCATCTTTCCCCGTATTTAAAAGAAGAAAAGAGAAAAAAAGTTGCTCATTTATGATTAGCCGCAAACATGCCTTTGAGATTTAAAAATAGGTAGTTACTAGGATTCGAACACATGATCTTTGAAATAAAATGTGAGTGTCTAACCACTAATCCATTACAATTTTAATGCTTAATGTTTCAAAGTAAAACATAATAAAGTCTTATAATTATATATGTCGTAATCATGTTAGGCATGTACACTTTTTTTATCTCTACCACTTTTATTAAGTAATAACGCCTGCTTACTCTAATTCCATTGAAATTGTTATATTTATCCCCAATTCCATAGAAGTTTTTTTAAAATAATTTATCATACCATAACGTCCATTTTTCAATTTTACACTAGACAGAATATTAAGAAAAGCTAATAAAATCAAGTATGATATTTATGAATAATATATTTGATAATTGTAACTGACCCGTGGCATTGCCCGGACCAAAATACTTGTTTATATAATAATAATAATAATAATAATAATAATAATAATAATAATAATAATAATAATAATAATAATAATAATAATAATAATAATAACAATAACAATAATAATAATAAATAATTTTAATAATAATAAATAATAATAATAATAATAAATTAATAATAATAATAATAATAATATAATAAATTAATAATAATAATAATCATAATAATAATTAAATAAATTAATAATCATTATAATAATAATAATAAAATAATAAATAATAACATAAATAATAATAATAAATTAATAATAATAAAATAATATAATTAATAATAATATAATAATAATAAATTAATAATAATAATAATTAATAATAATAATAATAATAATAATAATAATAATAATAATATTGTTTCAAGGAAAGAGTAAGTGAAACCTTGGGGTGGGATGGCCGGATGAGGAATGGATGTAGAGGAGTTTGGGGGTAAGGGTAGGGTAAAGGGAATTATTGAATTGACAAAACAAACACCAAGTAAGGGAATCAGCTCACTTGATTCCCTTACCCTTTCCTGAAAACCTTTAACCAAACGCCCCCCTTAGTATACATAAATAGTGACCAAGTCAAAGTACAAAAATTTAAAGAGTAAATCAAGGCGAAAATTTATGGTTAAACTTTGGTTATGCTATCTAGACAGAGATGTCACCAGGTTATACTCGTGCCAGGCTATTTTTATTATACACCCGGGTGTACCATGCTCATGGTACACCCAAGACTATTTTTTAACTCATTACTCATTGCTCATTTGAAACCTCCAAATGAGCATAATCACATAATAGGTACAACTCCAAATGAGCAAAAACTAGCCTTGGGTGCATGGTACACACGAGTGTATGATGAATGAACTCCTCGTGCCAGGCTAGAAGTGCCTAATTATGCTAGGCACATGACTAATTAGAGGCCCACGAGACAGCCCAAACCAAGCTAGTTTATCTATATATTCCATTATCCATCTATGAATTACAAAAAAACGATTATTCTTATATACTCCCTCTGTATTTTTTTATCTTTCTCACTTGGAATCTTGTCACTATTCACAATTAGATAGAATCTTTTATATTCTTCTCAATATATAAGAAAAAATATAGTCATGTGGGGTCTTGTTTGATTCGTCTCAATGAGTAGTTTATTAATATTCAATCATTATAATTTTTACTAATATGTAATGAAAGATATTTAAGGTTGAATAAGTGCATTGGCAAACGTGCAAAGTCAAAGTAGGAAAGATAAAAAAATACAGAGGGAGTATTTATTTGATACTCATCCGTCCCAATTTATAATTATAGTGCTTATTTCTCAATTTGCACGGAGATTAAGGTAACTAATCAGAGGCCCACGAGACAGCCCAAATCAAGCTAGTTTATCTATATATTCCATTATCCATCTATGAATTACAAAAAAACGATTATTCGTTAGTATTTTTTTGATACTCCACCGTCCCAATTTATAATTATAGTGCTTATTTCTCAATTTGCACGGAGATTAATTAAGGTAACTATCATGTGCTTTATATATTTGCAGTACTTGCATTGGAAAGTACAATACTAAATGAGGCTACAACTAACTTTTCATGTAAAAATGATGACAAAAATGAAATGTGGGTCATATGGTTACAACTTTCCATGTAAAAACTAGGACAAAACAGGAATAAAAATTGTTTAATGGGGAAATTTAAGAAATAAAGTACCATTTCAAAAATAAACACAAGAAGAATATTTTGGGACACCCAAAATAATATACAAACACTATAAATTGAGACGGATAAAGTAATTCGTAAAATTTTATCAAATTAAAAATAATTAGAATTAATATTAGTTAAGATCGATTAAATTTTTGAAAGCACAAACTAGCACGACCCAACAGACCCATATGTGTCAATAACAAGTTTTGGACACCTAACAATTTTTCTTAAAGTAGAGAATAGTATAATACCATAGGGCATAGATTATGCAAGGAAATTAATCTTCTATCATTGTAAGAAAACTCATCCAACAAGAACAAATTAAAAAAGCGCAAATTCGAAGGTGCACATGGTTGCACCTTCCTCTAGGTGTACACGGTACAAAACGGTACCGTTTTGTTATTTCAATGAACATTTGCAATTTTGGATTGAACATTTGTAGGACCCACCTCAATTCTCTTTCCTCAACTTTTTCACCTCATGTGCATTGCAAACCAATAAACATCCAGTTTATGCCAACGAACATTGTAGTATAATGAACACACGTTATTGTTGATTGAACATTTGCAATTTCGGAATGAACATTTATGAAAAATTTAGTGTAATAAACACACACTAGGGGAGAAAAAAGGAAGGGCTGCGCTGCAAGGACTGCGTTTTTCAAAAAATGCAGCCCTTATTAGTGAAGGGTTGCGGTTAGCCGAAAACCGCAGTCCTACAAGTAGTGAAGGGCTGCGGTTTTTAGGCTAACCGCAGCCCTTTATCATTAATTCGCGGGCTTTTTTATTTTGATAGGTGGGCTTTTAAATGGTTCAAATACTCAGCGCTAGGTTAATTGTCGTTCCGAACAAAAAGCCGCTCATTCTTTCCCTTCAAAAAAAAAGCCGCTCATCCTCTCTCCCTCATTCTCTCTCCTCTCCTCCTTCGTCGTTCGTCTCCTCACCTCCTTCGTCGTTCGTCTCCTCACCTCCTTCGTCGTTCGTCTCATCACCATTTCTCTCCTCTCATCCCCATTTCTTCACCGGCGACAGACGTTCTTGTCGGTGCTGTTCTTGTCGGCGCCGCGTCCCCATTGTCGGCGCTGTTCTTCTACTTCAAGCGTCTTCTTCGCCGCTGTTCGAGCGTCTTCTTCGCTGCTGTTCGAGCGTCTTCTTCGCCACGGCAACGGCGGGCGATGAAGGAATTGGGCGGGCCGTCACATCAGATCTAGGGTTTGATCTAGTTTTTATCATTTTTTTTTGTACTTTATTTGTTATTTGAGGTTTAGGTAAGCGTTTTATTTTGTATTTTAGGTTTTTTATTTTATTTTGTGGAATTAATTTGATGTTCTTGTAAATTTCGTTTTGTTATTTTTTAGATTTGTTTCTACTGATGTTTTGCTTTTTATTTTTTTATTTGCTTTCCATTTCTTTATTTTCCTATTGTCTACTGATATTTTGCTTCTCTTTTTATTTGTTTTCCATTTCTTTATTTTCCTATTGTCTATTTGTCTACTCTTTGGATCTAAGCGGTTATTTAGAGCAGTTTGTTTTCACTTTCATTTCTTCGACTGTAATTTTTTTTTGTTTGATTAGTTTAGATATTATGCATCAAATTATAAACGGTTTTTTCACCAGGTACCCCTGTAGTTTTTCAAAATTCATGGGGTACCCCTATTTTTAAACAAAAGCACCAGGTACCCTTTACATTTTTTTAAAAAGCAATAAATGCCCTTACTCCTTGACGGCGTTAAGTTGGCGTTAGTGAGTTATTACAATAATGGCCTCATTCATTTATGGCGCTACAACAACAGGACACCAAAAGGATTTTCGAAAAAAAACCCTCGAACTTCCAATCATCTACCTTGTTCCTCTGTTCTTCCCCTCCAACTGGGTTGGCCAAAAAATCTGAATTTTTTTTTGAGAGAGAAATAATCTGTGCCATATTCATCAATCTTTGTACTTGGAACTTGACGCGAACAAGCAGAGTTCTTTGGGTACCCAAAGGAAGTGACTTTTAAGGGTTTAGGGTTTTCTCTTTAAAATTTGGCAAAGGTAAGGTTTTTGGGCAAGTTAAGCTTGCTAATTGGATGATCTTCTCAAACAAAAACCACTTCCTTGGTGTGTTCAAGGACTTCTGTATTCAAGAGGGGTTTGCTGTGAGGGTTGAAAAAGCTGATAACCTTAAATTCACTGCTAGGTGTATCATTGAGGACTGTGAGTGGAGAATTCATGCATCCAAACTGATGGATGGCATCAGCTGGGCCATAAAGTCCATAACTGGTGAGCACAAGCTTTGTGGAAGAATGAAGGAGAATCCAATGGTGTCTTCTGTTTGGTTAACAAGGCATTTAGGTGATGTTATTAGTGCAAACCCTGATGTACCTGTGCACTCATTACAAAAAATGTGTTTGGAGAGGTATAGGATAAAGGTGAAGGAAAGGCTGCTGTACAAGGTGAAGTGCTTGACAAAGGAGCAGATGTATGGAGGTTTTTCTGAGTCCTATGGTTTGCTACCAGCTTATGCTTCGAGATGGTTAAGCAGACTAATACTGGTAGCTATGCTTTAGTTACTTGGACAGTCAACTCTTCAAACAGCACACCCAAATTCAAAGCTTGTTTCTTCTCTTTTGCTGCTCAGTTCAAGGGGTTCCTAAGAGGATGTAGACCTATTATTGGGTTTGATGGGACACACTTAAGTGGCTTCTACAAGGGAATCTTATTGACTGCTGTGAGTATTGATGGAAATAATGAGATACTTCCAATTGCATATGGGATAGTTGACACAGAAAGCAAAGACAATTGGTCCTATTTCTTTAGAAACTTGAAGTTGGTTTTCCAATACAAGGTGTGAACAAGGATGATCGGACATTCATAAGTGATAGGATGAGGGTAAAGTTCTGTACTTTTATAATTTTTTTCCTATATTTACATCCTAATTACATCCTAACAGTCTGCTATTTTTTTCTCCTCCTTGTAGGGTGTTGAGGGAGCACTATTGGAAGTGTTCCCTAAAGCTACTAGGAGAATATGTTGTCAACACCTATACTCCAACTGCAAGAATGCTGGATTCACTGGCCCTTCTTTCCACAAAAGCTTCTGGATTGCTGCTAATGCATACAACCTCTATGTGTACAAAAAAGCCATGGAGAAGATAACAAAGGTTGACCCTAAAGCTACAGAGTACCTGGACAAGGCAGAAGAACAGTGGTCTAGGCATGTTTTTGACCCTGTTGTGTGCTGTGATCACAACACAACAAATTTTGTTGAGTCATTCAATGCATGTACAAAGAATTTCAGAGATCTCCCTGTCCTGACTTTGTTGGAAGCGAAGTATAATGTACTGTTTTGTTCTTCTAAAGTGTCCAATTATTAGTATGCTTGCTTATGATTGGTATGGGTTCATTTACAGCTATTAGGGGTTGGTGTATGAAAAAGATGGGAGCTAGATTCGATAGGGCTGTTGATATGGAACCTAATGACCTCACTGACTATGCCATGAAGTTGTTGGAGGTGAGGGCCGATGAAAGCGGTGTTTTGCCATGTTGTTCAAGCTGGTGGAGGGGAGTTTGAAGTGTTGGATGAGCATGTTCACTTCCCCATTAGGCTAGACACTAGGATGTGTGGTTGTGGCAAATGGCAGGGCACTGGTATACCCTGCAAACATGGTTTGAGGGTTATTTTTGACCAGAGGCTTAACCCACATGACTTTGTGTCTGCCTACTACAAGGGGGCTGCATACAAAGAGACCTATGCAAGCCACATACACCCCATGTCTGACTCATCTCAATGGCCTGAGTTTGAACTCCCCATAATTCACCCTCCCCCATTCAAAAGAAGTGCTGGAAGGCCTGCCAAACAAAGGAAGAGAGGGCCAAATGACAAGAAAAAAGGCAAGAGGAGCAGCACTATTAAGTGTGGCAAGTGCAAAGAAATTGGCCACAATTCAAGGACATGCAAAGGAGGGGCAACACAAAAGCAAAGAAAGGAGACTGCTGCATCAGCATCACAATCACAGCCATCTGAGGGGACTGCTCAGTAGGGGAGGAAAAGAAAGACTGCTGCTGGTCCATCCACTTCAAAGGGTTCAACAAAAAAACAGAAGAAAGACAAGAATGCAGTTTGAGTAATTAGGGGACATAACTTCTTTTTTTGGGTTCAAATTAGGATTAACAATAATTTTTGGATGAAACATGGAAAAGTGCAAACAATATGGTCATATCTTTTTTGTAAAGCTACTAATATTATTGCAACTGGAATGTTATTGGCTACAAACTTCATGCTACATTACAAGTCTTGCTTCATTTTTCATTACAAAAAAAAGTAAAACAAACATAAATTAAATATGCCTATTTTGATTGCTCCTTGCATCATTTTTTGTTGTTGTTTGATTCTCTTCTTGATTTGCTTCATTTCCTCCATCAAGTTCACATTATTTGCTTCATCTTCCTCTTCTTGTCTGACGTTGTAGTTATGGTCAATCGTACCAACACACCACCTAAATGTGTTGCAATCATCGCACTTGTAGTACAATCTTTGTGGATTCATTGAGGACTCCGAGCTCCGAATTGCAAATTTTTTCCTACATTTGCAAGTTCTATTAGGAACTCTAATGTATGAGGATTCTAAGTAACTAGAAGTGTGAGATTGTGAACTCATAAGAATTATTGGAGGAGGGAGCAAAAACTTAAGTTTACTTGAGGAGGGAGCTAAATACACCCAGTAGGACTGCTTATATACCAATCCCAAGTCTTGCAACGGTCAAAAAATTGAATTCAGTTTAAAAAACTAACCGTTATAAAAAAATGAACATATTTGTAAAACCTTAGGGGTATTTCATGCATAAAAGATCAGGGTTAACGGTTCTCTAACGCCATTCCTCATTAATGGCATTTGGTACATTGTTCACAAACCTTAGGGGTACCTGGTGCATTTGTTTAGAAATAGGGGTACCCCATGAATTTTGAAAAACTACAGGGGTACCTGGTGAAAAAACCCAATTATAAATTATAATTTCGTTTTGTTTGATTAGTTTTGTTTGATTAGTTTTGTTTGATTTGTTTGCATCAGATGAAGGAGTTGTAATTTATAATTTCACTGCACAAACAAATTTAGGGGAAAAAAATGCAAAAAAAAAAAAAAATATTTTTTATTTTTATTTGGGTCAAAAGGGCTGCGGTTATGGTCAAAACCGCAGCCCTTTGTACAACGAAGGGTTGCGGTTTAGGCCCAAAAATGCAGCCCTTCCATATTGGAAGGGCTGCGTTTTTGCGTGTATACCGCAACCCTTCGTTGTGAAGGGTTGCGGTTTAAAACCGCAACCCTTCACTTTTAGTGAAGGGCTGCTACGGAAAGGGCTGCTGGCCAAAAACGCAGCCCTTCCGTTTTTTTTCCACTAGTGACATTCTTTTTGTTGAATGAACAATTGCAATTTTGGATTTAACATTTTCGACTTATTCCAAAATTCAGTATGTTTACGAATTTTTTTAAAATTCAAAATTGTCGCTGATTTTCAATTTTCAAATTTCAAAATATGTTCCAAATTTACTATTGTTCATTTCTCACTTCATTCAACCTATTGTTGATTCAAATTGTTAGTTTGTTCATCCAAGTTCTTCAAAATGTTCTTTCAAATTACTTATATGTTCATTGTGATGAATATTTATGTTGGTCATTATTATTCTTTGTTATGTACATATATGATTCTGCAATGAACAACATACTATCTATAATAAATAACTCAACTGAATAGTTATATAATTCTCGAAAAATAAATAATTACAAAAGATGGTAAATTCAAAATGTAGTATGTACCCAAAGGTAGAAATATAACCAAAATAATACAGTATATCTCATATGAACACCAGGGTCTTACAAAAGAATATTTATTGCTAACTAAGCATTATTGAGTTCATTAAGATCATATATTCTTGCTTCCAAACTTCCTGCTTTTCCGATTGATTTGATTTGTGAGAACTGGACACCGTAAAGTTCCTTAGTTGTCTGATCTTGTCGAACTGAATTGATACAAGAAAGAAAAGAGCAGTAGTTAAAACAAAATTCATCAAGTTTATAATACAATGAACATAATATTTCAAACACACAATATTGAACATATTTTAATACAATAAACATGTTCTTAGACACACAATAAATATATAATCAAATATAACGATTGTCTGACTAAAATGATTTTAATGAACATATGTTAATAATATAATGAACACTAGCCCAAAAATGCGCATTTTGTACATGTAAATACTACAATAAACATCATATAATCATGCAAATAACATTTGAATAAATACCACACATTTGTAGAAAAATATATGATAATAAATTAACCATTAATTCATATCATTTTATTGAATATATTACAAACACACAGTGAACATATGATTGAAATGCAACGAACATCTGACCAACATGTGTTTCAGTGAACATATGCTAATAGGACAATGAACATATGCCATAATTCATGTTATTCATGCAATTATATGTGTCAAACACACAATGAACATATGAACAAATGTACCTAACATCTGAACAAACACATAATAAACATACGACTAAATATAATAAACATATGACCAACACGACTTCAATGAGTATATTGTACTAATACAATGAACATATATTTACCGTACAATGAACATTACCTGGTTTTTGCTGACTTTTTTTTTCTGATGTCGAACTTGTTCATACCCTTCATTCACTAGGCTATCTCCTTCGTTCACTGGGACATCAATTGCAAGGTTGTTTTCATTTATTCACAAGCCACCATCAAGATCTTCATCAGAAAAGAGGGAAAAATAAGAAACGAAAGTGCAAAATGTAAAACAATGTTCTTTTTTCTTATCAAATGCATAGATCTAATACCTTATGTTGTCGATTTCGCTTTGCAACTCATTGTGTTCATCTTCATGTACGAAAATTGTGCAAGAAAATAAAGAATTTGAAGAGTTTGATGAGAGAGGTTAAAGAGATGTTGGAGGATTTGGGAAGAAGAGTGAGAAAGTCTCTGAAAATTTATGTGGGAAAATAAAAGTAATGAATTCAAAAAATAGGTTTTATTTTTTTCGGTGTTCATTGAAGATCAAAATATGTTCATTCTGTGCGTTATTAGTTTAATGAAGCTGTGTTTTATGTTTTTTTGACCTGCATTTTGACCCGTGCATACATCCCTCTATGTACACCCTTGTGGCTTGTGCACCTTGAACGGATTGAAAAAAAAAAAAAGGCCATCGAATTTGTTACTAGCATAAAAAATTTTGTTCTCCGGTTTAGATAGCCATCGAAATCCTATTTCCTAGTTGAGTCAATCAGTTGACATCACCCATTGCATCTTAGTCCTGCAGTAACTAAAACTTCGTTTTCAAGAAAACTCTGTTTAATCAGAGAATTCTCTTCTCTCTATTCAACATTGATCATTTAGTCTTTCTTTTCGCTTCAAATTCAATCAAAAATTTCCAGTAAATAAAACCCATTTGTTGATTAAGGTAATTCTAGTATTTTATTATTTACATGCAAATTACTCTCTTCTTTCTTTTCATTAATTACGTACCCATTAAAAAATAAATGTGCCGGGTTATAATTCTTGTTGATTATTTGGTCCTTAAATTGGTAACGAGCTTTCTTTATGGTAATGCAAATATAAGAATTGTAAAAGTTTCTTGATTATCCATTTTTATGTACAGTTAGTATGTACTTTTTTTATATTAATTTACGCTTGATTTTGGTTATTTATCTATGAATTATAGCGATGTTTGTGTAGAATTTTACCCATGTTAGTTTATTATCATAATCTTGAATTCTTGGATGAAGAACTTGTTAAATATTGTACAATGTGCACCAATTTAAGTATTTAACTGTGATTTTTAAAAATTGCATCTTTTGTGGAATTTGAAGCTTTACATATTTTGCATTCTTTTAAAATAAATTATTGCAATCTTTTAAAACAAATTATTGTAATTATTGTAATAATGTATTTTGTAATCAGGCTTATTGTTTCTTTTCTAAAAAAAAAAACTGATTTTTAGTAACCCAATTTTGTTCTTTTCAATGGGTAAACTTTTTGTTAATTTTTTATTTCTTTTATTGCATGGTTAGTTTCAAATTCCTAGTTACTGGAAAAAAAAAACAGCAGAGAAATTCTTAGATACAACAATGGGGATAGAGCATAAAAATGAGCACAAGAAGGAGAACCCTGGACCCCACGAGGTGCTTGACACTGATTATTTGGGAACCTATGTAAGCCACCTTAAGCATAACCTTCCTCTTAATTAAGATGGTTTTAACTTTTAATTACCTGAAAAGATTAAGATGGTTCATCTTTATTAAAATTGTAGTAACATTGTTTTTGTTCCTGAGACTTTAGTTTGACAATATATGCAGGGTGCTGGACCTTACTCAAGCCGTATTTCGCAAGTGGAAAAGGATATAAAGAGACTTGTTAAGAAAATCAAAGTCATAAGTGGTATGAAAACTATACCATAATTTATGTTCAAGTCCAAAGCTTAGCTTATTACTTAATTTTTACTACTAATTCATTCAGTCAATCGTCTCTAGTGGTTCTATTCAGTTAGTGTATCTGTTTTGTTAATGAGTAGTTTTCCTTAGTATCTATAATTTTGCCTTGTAGTATTGGCAATTACAGTTAGATAACATGGATTTGGATACTTGTGGAAGATATGATTACGAAACCAAATGTCAAACTTAGCGATTGATTGAAACTTTTCAACATGTTTGGTCCAAAATAATGTTTATAGTGTCCATACCCATGTCGATGTCTCGAGGATCCAACATGGGTACTTTAGGTAAGATGAAGGATCCGAGTAACATTTCGTACATATACATACTCCGCAAGGAAAAAGACTGCTAGCTCAATGAGATAAGGTCATCTTCTCTAAACAGCAAAAAGGATTTTAGTTATGTTCTGTACTAGAAGGTCCTGTCGTATATGTCAGGTTTACAACTTACAAATGATATAAGTTACCTATTGGCATATAGACTGGATTTTTCCTTTTAGGGATCTTTGCTTGTTGTTTCTAGATTATGAATCATGATATAGTTTTTTCTGAGTGAGCTGATGATCTTCATGTATGACAGGTGTTAAGGAATCTAACACTGGTCTATTACCTTCTAATCAATGGGATTTTAAATCTGATCTTATAATGATGGTGACGCAAAGATCTCTGTCGGTAAGCTTATGTCTAGTTCTTCTCTCATTTATATCGGTCTCCAAATTTTTTAATAGTTGTTTTGACTGATGTGCAGGTTGCGAGATGCACCAGCATAATCAACCCTTACACTGAAGAAGCTAAATATGTGATTAAATATAACAAAGGAAAAATGGTATGTAGCGTTTCTTATCTCCCCCTCTTCCCCAACTATACCTCCCATTTCTCTGGATTCAAGATAGTAGATATGTGGAATGTGTCCAAGTGTCTGTCTCACTATTTGATGAAAACTATCTGTGTTTTTGGTCCAAACTAAAGGGCTAAAGTTCCCTATTGAATCCATCATGGGTAATCGAGGTAAAATGTAGTGTGTCAAAAATAGAGGATAACTATTGTATATAGAAGATGCCCTTTACAAAATGGGTTATTGTATGAACTGTCAACTTGTCAAGTGTCATCTAGTTGAATAGCTTTAATACCTGTCGCACGTTGATATGTATGGCATGTATCTATGACTTGTTCTATACTACTTATAGAAGTATATATATATATATATATATATATATATATATATATATATATATATATATATATATATATATATATATATATATATATATATATTTTCTGACTGCATTTTCGTAACTGTTGTTGTTTCAGTATGTTGTTGGGCTTGGTGATCATGTTGCTCCAATTGATATAGATGAAGGCATGCGAGTGGGGTATGTTCCTCAATCATATAAGTCCATCCTTACACGGCATATGTCAGTTTAGATACATAAACTGGTAATTGCATGTATGAAACAAATCAGTTTCAGTAGGTTTCTGTGGTTAACATGTAGAGATCTTTCCTGTCTTCGCCAACACTGTGCTTGTTTTTACAGGGTCTCAAAAACATTCCAGATAGAAATGCCCTTACCTCCGAGAATTGATCCTGTTGTGGCCATGTTCACAGTAGAGGAGAAGACGGATATAACATACAATGATATTGGTGGATGCAAAGAGCAGATTTTGAAGATCCGAGAAGTGAGCCTTTTTCTAACTTCTCTGAAGTTTTCTTGTGGTTCACATCATCACATGCCATATGTAAATGTTAAACATATCATCTCTGTCTCTGCAGGTTGTTGAATTACCCATGCTACACCCAGAGAAGTTTGTTAGGCTCGGAATCGATCCACCTAGGGGAGTATTGTGTTATGGTCCTCCTGGGACAGGGAAAACACTGATAGCCAAAGCTGTGGCTAACAGAACTGACGCCTGCTTCATCCGTGTTGTTGGAACTGAGCTCATCCGTAGGTATATTGGTCAGGGACCAAAAATAGTGCGTCAAATATTCCAGGTACGTTTTCTTCTAAGAGAATGCTACAATACTATACTTTTTGAGTGCTCTTTCCCTTCTTTGTTTTGTTGCTTGACTGCTAAATAAGTGCATGTATATTTTGCTACAGATGGCTAGGTCAAAAAAGGCTTGCATTATTTTCTTTGATGAGGTTGATGCCATTGGAGGTGCACGTTCTTCTAACAGTGTTGGTGGTGGCAATGACGTACAACGTACTATGCTTGAAATCGTAAATCAGCTTGATGGATTTGATGCCCGTGGAAACATCAAAGTTCTCATGGCCACAAACAGGTTAAATTTGATCCTAATGTTACTACCAACATCTATTATCTATTCTAGTTTTTTAGATTAATATATTTCTCTGATAATTTCCAGACCAGACACTCTTGACCCGGCCCTCATGCGTCCTGGACGGGTGGATCGGAAGGTTGAGTTTGGCCTTCCAGATTTAGAGGGTAGGACTCAAATATTCAAGATTCATGCCAGAAACATGAATTGTGAAAGGGGTATTCGTTTGGATCTTCTTGCTCGCATTTGCCCCAACTGTACAGGTGACTAAATTCGCCCTTCTTATTAATGGATGTCCATTAGTGAGGAATGATGGATCATGCATAGGGGAATAAATTTAAATATATGGGATACTACGAGTAAATTGGGTGTATTATGACTACATAGGTACGGGTGTATTAGGGGGCTATTTGGCGAAAAAAGGGAGAGATTGGTTTATCCGTGTATGGTTTATTCTTTCTCGTCCACTAGCTTAGTTCGTTTACTCTTAATAGCTCTCTGTAGACCAAAAAAAAGTTGAAGGTAGCATAAACCGGCAAGAGATTGGGTGGTTTGAACTGTATAATAATGTATGAAAGAAATCTACCAGTTTTGACAGAAGCTGTTGTTGCAGGTGCTGATATAAGCAGTATATGCACAGAAGCTGGAATTTATGCCATTCGAGCTCGGAGGAAGTTTGTGACAGAGAAGGATTTTATCGAGGCAGTGAACAAAGTCATGAAAGGATATCGGAAGTTTAGTGCAACTCCTGAGTACGTGATGTTCAACTGAAAGACTACTATTTTTTTGAACAAAACAAATTGCAAATATCTTGATAAAATGTCAACTAACTAGGAAGCAGTACAACACTCGATATTTTTTTTACTGTCTGCGCGACTGATTTTTTTACTGTCTGCGCTACTGTGAAAGAAGTTTGGCAATATAACAAACTTGTTCTCCATTGAACAAAGAGAGATGTAATTTTGTAATTTCACTTGTAGTGGTCCCCACCATCTTCTTCTCTCTGTTCAGTGAAGACCATGACTCTGTAAGTAACCTTTTTCATGTGAAATTCAGAGCACATCCAGCCATAACTGTATATGACATGTAATTACATTCTTTTCACTGTTCACAGTATGCTTAAAGTGTAAGGATGCAGGACAATTGGTTTCTATTAAAAGAATTTTCTTACTTGTGAGTTGTGACATGTTTGGGAATGTTCAATATAGTTTGAATTCAACCTTTGGGATGTTAGAGTTTATTATGGTTAGTGGCGGAGCCATGATTTTCAATCATGGGTAGCATAACTAACCAAATCACGGTTCATAATACTAGAACATAATTCACATTAACCACACTTATAACCCTTTTAAAAATATGACACACTATATTATTATATGGTTCATAATACTATATTCTTTAAAGTTACATTATCCGCCAGGATTTTCAATCATGGGTAGCATAACTAACCAAATCACGGTTCATAATACTAGAACATAATTCACATTAACCACACTTATAACCCTTTTAAAAATATGACACACTATATTATTATATGGTTCATAATACTATATTCTTTAAAGTTACATTATGAGAGAGTTCTTCCCAGAAAAACTCTACGTACCCTACTACTCTATCGTATCCAACCCTTTTAAAGCCGAAGAGTTTTCTCTCCCTTATAATGTAAGTCTGAAGAACTAAAAATAAGAAACTAATGAAAAACTTAACGATGATTTAACTGAGGGGTACAATATAGAATAAAAAAAAAATCAAAGCTGCAATTTGAAAAGAAAAAAATATTCAGAATATAGCGTAGAAAATAGAAAAATACATGGGTACTTTATCATAAAAAAAAGGAAAAATGGAAACTAATAATCCCACATTTGGCACTTCTGCTGAAAACAATCCCACTTTTTCGAAATCTGGAAACAATCCCACCTTTGACCCCCATCTTCTCAAAACAAACCTTTTACCGGTTTGTGAAATTGGTAACTCGTTTTAGAAGGTGACTTGCCACGTGCCACCTTCTGATTGGTCTTCCCTCCCCTGCCGGAGCACCCATCCCCCTGCCGGACCAGCCGTCGTCGATTCTCTCACCTCACCACCCCTACCTCCATAACAACCACCATATCACCACCAAACCTCCACTCCCACCACGACTAACTCCCGCCACCTGAAATCCCGCCACCCCACCCCCTGACCACTACCCCACCTCGAAACCTCACTCAAACCAACCGAAACCCATCCTCCCTCCCCCTCCCCCTTCCCCCGCAACCCCCTCTCCCCTTCCACCGATTCGGAAAATCGAAAAATTTGGGTGAGAAATCGAAAAATCCGGGTCGGGTTTCGAACTCAGCAGCGCTCTTCGAACTTTTCGAAACACAACAACCCAAATTTTTCGATTTCTCACCCAGGGGTGCGATTCAGGGGTTGCGGGGGAGTGGGGAGAGGGAGGAGGAGGGGGAGGGCGGGGTTGCGGAGGAGTGGGGAGGGGGATGGCGGGGTTGCGTGGGAGTGGGGAGGGGTTGCGGGGGAGTGGGGAGGGGGCTCGGGGGGTGGTGGGGTGGTGGGAGGGGGGAGGGAGGAAGGGCGGGGGTGGTGGGGGGGGGAGGGGGCTTTGGGGTGGTGGGGTAGTGGGGGGAAGGGGGGGGGGGGGTGGTGGAGGGTGGGGGAGGGGGTGGGGGTAGGGCTTAGGGGGTGGTGGTGCCCATGGTGGGAAGAGAGAGTGGGAAGAGAGAGATTAAAGGATAAAAAAAAAAAAATATAACTTGTTAAACAGGTTGGAGGTAAAAAGGCTTGTTTTGAGATGATGAAGGTCAAAGGTGGGATTGTTTCCAGATTTAGAAGAGGTGGGATTGTTTTCAGCAGAAGTGCCAAAGGTGGGATTATTAGTTTCCATTTTTCCTAAAAAAAATCAAGAAGAATCTCTTTATAATATATATGTGATTTATAAAAGGTTGAACCTCTTTATAATATGTGATTTTATAATATAATGAAAGGCAACTATAATTAGAATAAAGTTTGTTGTAATATGAAGTATTATATATCCTTATCCTTAACCTTTTAAAAGTTGCAAGTTTCGCAACTGTTCATCCAAACAGTGTTCTGAGTCACAAAATGGTGCAATTTACTGTTCACAAGCGCAGCACGTGTTCCTCGCGTGATGAAGCAAACTTCAAACCCCCACACGTCCTTCACGTGCCACTAGGCGCCTTACCTTACCAGTTGTTGCCAATTCCATCTGAGCCACAACTTCTCTTATTCTCTCTCCTCTTCTCCACGTCTCTCTCCTCTTTCCTCTTTCCTCTCTCCTCTTTTGCGATTGCGATGAAATCTTCACCATATGAAACCCTAATTTCACCAACAAACATCATCTATGATACCAGCGCCTTTTGTCGTCAAGCTTCAAAGCACCGTTAGGCGGTATGAGTTCTTGATTTTTTTCTTTCAGATTTTCCTTCTTAATGGACCAAAATCTAAGAATGGATCTCTTATCTACCTTCTTCACGTTTTGGTTTGTTTTAGGTTTGCCTATTTTTCTCTCTTTAAAGTTTCTATTTTTGCACCTTTAATATAATTTGTTGAATGGGTCACAACTTGATGTGGGTTTTGCAATTAATTTGTGTTTACTTTTTGATTTGATTTTGGGTTCCTCATATTTATGAAATTGATTGAAGTGCAAATTACTTCAGATTCTTCTTTTTAAGTCTTCTGAATTCATTATTTGTTTTGCTTGTTTGATTTTCACTTCATTCAAGCACACTGTCGCCGGTCGGAATGGCCTGAATCCGGAGTCTTCAGCTGCATCGCCAGTGTTGTCGCCATCCTCCGCTACAGCTTCGCAACAGCAACAACAACAACAGCATTTCAACAACAACATCAACATTAGAGACAGGTTAGTGTTTAATGCTTGATTTTTTATGTCTCAACATTTGCTTTACATTGTTTGCTTGTAAGATTGTGGGTGCTTTGGCATTAATGCAGTAAATGGGACGGTAATGGTAGTTAATAACGCAGTGGTGGTGGTGGTGAGATCAAGGGAGTCGGGTGCCTTTGGCATTAAATGTCGTTCCTTTGAATTTTTCAGGGTCGAATTTGGTGGGGAATAATGGTGGGGATGTAATGGATGAGAAGTGGAGAAAACAGCAGATTTTGGGGCTTGAGGTGTATTCGAAGCGTTTGGAGTTGGTTGAAGATCAAATTAAATTGTCGTTGGAGGAGCTCAGGTCAATGGGGAGTTAAAAGTTCGGCTCTCGGGGGGTGATCGGAGTAGCTTAGTTGATGTGGATTTGTGAGTTTCTCTAATTTATTTTTCCTGGTGGATCAATGATCGCATATCAATTTGCTGATTATATATGTGTAGGTAGTACCTTTGAGTTCATAGATATTCTCTTTTTTAGTTTGACATAAAAGTGAGCTGTTGAATAATTTTTATTCTATGTGTGTAGCTCTTTGCTCAATGCAAAATTTCATGTATAGCAATGATTTGATGAATAGAGAAGGCAGGATTCATATTGACATATTTTGCAAGTTATGGTTTGCTTCAGGGTTTGTTTTTGAGCGCCTTGTATGTTTAGTAAATGTTGTTGAGGATGATGATGGCCCTTCTGGTCTTTATGTTCTTCTTTTTAAACCCTAAAAGGTGCTTAGCTAAATGAGTAACATCAATCATTAGTGACTTGTATAAATTAAACTGATTTTGCATGTGAGCAAGCTTTTGTTTGGATATGTGTACGTTTTCTGGGAACAGAGCTTCTCAAAAGTTTACTAAACATGGCTCCTACCAATGAGGAAGAAAGGAAACTCAGGGAGTACTGTCTTTCTTTCTCTGTCTTTACATCTGATTTCCCTCCACACAACAACAATTTCTCTCTCCTCTTCCTCTTCGTTTCTCAATCTCTCTTTATTCAGATTCTAGGGTTTTTGAAATTTTGTCACTCTCATGTTCATTCATGATTTCGGATAATGGTGGTCCACGTAGCGGGGTGGTGGTTCAAGTGTTTCCTTAGCCGAGCCTCGATGGGCGTGTCTTAGGAGGTGGCGTCGCCGGGTGTCTTAACTGCAAGCATTCCCGCATGAGTTTCACCTCTTTTCATCTTTCACTCTTTTTTTTTCCTTTCTTCTCTTGGATAATATTATACTATCCTATATGTCATGCATCTGCTTTAAACTGTGGTAGGATTGCTTGTAAACTTAGGTAGGAAGTTCTAACAAGTAGAATATTACTTTGAAAATAAACCTTAGAGGCAAAAGGATTTCGAGTGGAGTAGAATTCAAATGTAGTACTTAGAATGTAAATCTTGGTTTTGGACTTTGAACTCAAATTTGGTATTGATACTCTACTAAAAGTGGAGTGTTCTAAGTAATTGGGTTCACTTACTTAAGGTAATGACGAGATAGTTAACTGTATAAATGTTGGGTGGCTTAAATTAGAGCGTTTAAGGAGTTCTTTGTTTAGGAAAAAAAAATTAAACGTCAATGGATTTGTCATTAGATATAATCAGATTTCCCTAAATGATTTGCACATGAATGGTACTTTGGTACACCCAAAAATGGGAAGAAACTATAAAGGGCTTTGTTAAAGCTTGTAGAGGACGTGACCCTTGATAACATAGCAATGACAAGTCAAAAATTAGGGAATTTACTCTATGGAGAATATTTTACTTTCTCATCCCCCCTTTGATTCTCATCTACGTCCTTCATAGTAATTATGCTGAACATGTATTTATTGACCTTTTCAGTTCATTGTAATTTGCGTAACTTGTTATTGGAATGCAATTGAAGATGAATTTAGGGATTTCGGTATAATATTTGTCTGATTGGTGAGTAGCTCTTCCCCCTATTTTCTTATTTGCAGTTGTTCTTTTAGTTATATTCCAATTAGGTTATTTCAATTAGATATATATTTTAGTCATGCCAGTTGGTGTATGGTTAATATGCGCAAGTTTGTCTGGGTTTATGTTGTAGAAGAGTGGTTTGACAGGATAGGACCAGATTTTCTTGATGTAATTCCTGTTATTATCTTGCATTATACATCGTTCAGGCAAGGAATAAATGTTGGTTATTTCTTTGTGCCGAGTTGCTTTGAAATTTTGGTGACTGCAATGGTGAAGGCTCTTTAAATATCTTTGTGCATTTATAAATTATTTCATGTTATTGAATTAGTGTTCCTTTTTTCTGTTGGAATTCTGTTGATGCAGACATCAAGCTGGAAAATTCTCTTTTTCAATCAGCTGATTATCGCTGACAAAAAGAAGCTACATCTTATAAATCTTGGACTTGTTATCTTGATTTATATTTCAAAACGGGTACCTGCCATGCTTTCTTTTGCAAAAAATAGTTTATTGAAGTGAACAATTAATGGGTTTTGATTGAGGTCACTGAAAAGATCTTTCTTGTACCAATGAGCACAACCTGCATAAAAATAACCCAACCTAGCAACTATACTAAAGAAGAAGTGGTAGTACATTAGTACTACTTGGTGGTTAGATCTTCTAGGGAATTAAGTAATTTTGTTGCTGGCAAGTTGCAATTGAAGAAGTTGTTAATGTTTCTCTATTTTTTTTGTTTTCATCGATTATGGACCTTTCTAACTTGGTGTTATTGTTGGGGCAAGAGAAGCTTTGGTTCGTGTCGTTCCTTGAGTTTTCATATATTGCATTGGTAAAAGTTGAAGATTGTGTCTTTTGTGTGAGATATACACCTGCATCATACTTTTATTGTATTGTGACTCACACCTTAAGTCTTATGATACGTAGTTAGAAAGCGGACGAAAGCAGGCAACTGATCTCAATGATTTTGTGGTTAAGTGGTTGTTTCTGTATCAATAATAAGAAAAGATGTCATTGGAGATATACAGAATGGGTCTTCCCTAAAAAATATGCGTTCGACTTCGATACCGATATCCCTCGACAAGTGAGGTTCATGTACTTAATCGTAGTTTCATCTTGTCTCTTTCAACTGAAGGGAAATACTTTTAGACATGGTATCTCAGTTCGCACTCTGATACGGAGAAGTGCTGATATTTCTGGTCCTGGCTTATTGGTAAGGTTGAAATAAATAGTTGTCATGGAGGTACATTATATCAAATTGTTAGTCAATGACTGATGTAACATGCTGTTTATCTTCCAGTTTGGTGGGGATAGAAAGTCCTTGATTGTCCTCTTCAACCTTGTCCAAAGAGGAAATATCAAGTGAGTTAAATTTCAATCGATGTTGACTTTCTTTTTTGACCGTGCTTAGACTGGACTGTGCTTATGTTGAATTTAATGATCTATGTGATAGGGAACAAACCATTCTTTTGTTTTGACGGCTAAATTTGGTGCATCAAGGCTTTTTAGAACAACAGGTAAAGATCTATCCTTTGACTATGCGTAAACTGTGCGCTATACTGAGCTGCTTGGTAGAATGTGTTTTCAAATGGCAGAAACAACCTGTTAATAATCCCACTGGGGGTGTGTGTGTTTAATGTAGTCTACCTTACCCTTCTCGTGTTCATACAAGTAGTAGAATATTTTTTGTATGTTGCTAAGAAGAAGATCAATGCAGTTTATGTACTATTTAATGTGTTACTCTTGCCTTTCACTTTGTTTATGACGAATGATACGCTCAAGTTATACGGTGTTCATATTATATTTTGGGTGCACTTTGCTAGGGGTTTGATTGTAATTGTTAACATTCGTGTTTTATTTAGCCCTTAGCGGAAGTTCGGAGCTTTGCGAGATAATTTGTGTTAACGTCATGTATTCCGAGCTTTCAAGGTGAAATGCATTTGAATGATGTTGTGAGGTGAAGTTGTCTTTGGAGTGCTCGGGAAATGTAGCATCGTAGCATAATTGCAATCGTCGCACGCCCAAGCCAAGCAAAGCATCAAACTCCACCGCAAGCCCAAGCCATGCATCCAAGCCAACACAGCAGCACCGCAAGCCCAGCGCTCATCGCCAAGCGCTCAACGCCAAGCTCTCGTGAGCATCGTATGCCCAGCAGCCTCGCCCAAGCAGCACCGCAAGCCCAGCGCTCATCCCCCAGCTCCAGCGCATGCTCGCCCGGCTCCAGGCGCATGCTCGCCCGGCTCCAGGTGCATGCTCGCGCCCGGGGTCGCACCTCGCGAGCTAGGTCGCACCTCGCGACCTGCCTGCTCGCGACTCGCGACATCCTTCGCACCTCGCGACCTGCGATGCCCAGCCAAGTTTGCGGAAGGCAGAGTATCCTTCGCACGGTGCGACCAGACTCGCACCTCGCGACCCCTAGGTCGGTGTAATTGTCGGCTGACTTTTGAGCTTTAGTATAAATACTAAACTCTATTTTTGGACCTATGGGGCAGCAGCCACAAGGAGAGGGAGTCTCCAAAACTCCACTCCTCTCTTGCTGTCTTCTCTTTTTAGTTTTTATTTTCTAGTTTAGTTTTTGTAGATTTCAATTATGGGATTGGCTTATGCTATGCCGATTGTAGCTTGAACCGTTCTTGAACGAGATTAATATGGAGCTTCAAGCATTATTGTGAGATCTTTCCTCTCTATTTAGTTTCTTTGATTATGGTTTAATTTCTATGCTTGCTTTCTATGATTTTTGCATGATTATGCTAGGAACGTTACTAGTTTGATTGTGTAATTAATCTAATGCTAGATTTAAGAATAGAATCGGATTGTTTTATTCTTTTATCAATTGGTAGCAAACTAGGGAGTAACTTAGATGCAGATCGTCTTGGTTATTTCTTGGGGAAATTGAATTAACTGTTGAATGTTTATCGCTTGTATGACGTTAGCGAGTGTCCGTTGGTTCTCTGTGTTTATTGCTGCTATTGGATTGAACTTAGACGCTATCGGACTAGGTTATCCTTTGGTTAGGGTTTTATAGTCACGCTGATCGTGCTATTCAACTAAGAATAAGGAGAACACGAGATTAATTCTCAACAATAGATAATCATGGAAATAATTAGAGTGGAGGTTCAAGGATCGATAATGAATTGAAGTGGATGTTAATCGGATTCAAGATCTTCCCATATTGATTTCTCATCTTGTTTATATGCTAGTTAGTTGTAGTTTAGTTATAATCTAATTGAAACCCCCCTTTGTTATTATTATTAGGTTTCTCGGCCCTTAGCTTAATCTAGGTTTTGGATCCCGCTAAGTATTAAACTCGTCCCTGTTTCCCTGTGGATACGATCCCTACTTCCATTATACTAGCTTAGTGTAAAAGAGAGTAGGAGAAATTTTATCTTTGGCCGGGTGCGGTGCACAACGACACATCCGCACCCGCCAACGAACAATTACAGTTCCGTTAACTGTCCCTAATACCTTTCACTTAAAATCATATCTGAAAAATCAGAATTGTAGCTGGATTTATTGATTAAGCCTCCTTACGGGTGTTTCCTCTGTTTGGAATTATAAGAGAGCTATTTGTTATTTTTCGCCTTACTCTTTGGACCATTGTTTCGTTTCTACATGTTGGAGATAACTATGTTTGTTGTCTCGTGTCCCGTCTAATTGTGGTGTTGGACACGCATGTCGCATAGTTTGTGTTTTGTCCAATTGAATTGGCATGAGTTTGTAGGACGTCCTGGAAGCTTATGGACTTGTGTGGCAGACTGCCATGAGTTCACGCTCATTCACAAGCTCCGCCTTTTCAGCTTTATCTATCCATACCCATCCTCGTCTCGAGAATGCTCATGAAGAGATGGCCAAAGAGAATAGGATTAACTAAGAATGGAAGAGTTGTAGAGATACAAGTGCAATGCATCAATTGAGAGGAAATGGTAGTAGAAGAAGATGAATAAGTTGCCCTTTTATGATTATGGGTTTCTTTGAATTGTCAGTTGTGCTCACTTTTTTTTTTCGCGTATGATTTATGCTTTATTGAGCTATAACATCTCATTTTGATGTACACTTTCTTGCATCCAGTTCTACCGTGTTGATTCTCCAAGCTAGCAAAGAAAAGAATTTAATGAGATTCTATGCTATGGAGGCTGCCAGTTACTGGTGCAATTGCTTGTTCCTTATTATTAATATTCGAATCAGTGCATCTTGATCTGAGCCTCCTGGTAGTCATTTCTCCAACTAAAATCCATAAGGTGGCCTCCCGTCCTCTTCCTTGCTGTAGATCTCATGTTGCATATTTTGGGGAAAAAATGAAGGTAATACTACTTTCCTTACTTTTAGTTTTCCTTTCCCGACATTTTAGATCTAAAGTTCTTTTATGATTTCTTTTGGTTTTTGTTAGAGATTCTTTTGTGAAGCTCGAACATTTGCTTCAAATTCCGATGCATTCTCTCCAATTACAAAGTTGCTCAGGTGTTTCATTCGTTATTTTTTTCGAATTTTTCAATTGATTATGTGATCTCGATCTTAATGTGGGAGTATGCTGAGGTTTTGGTGCCTGGGCTTCGAGTGTAGGGGATCGGTTCAATTCCACTGTCTTCTTTGTTGTTTCACTGTCTTGTGTGTTTGTGTTCATGATTAGTTTCCCTGGTTTTGGTTTTGGTGAAAAAAATTGGAGGAGGAAGAGGGATTGATTATCGTTTCCTGAAATATTAGTAATAATTCAAGCATATTAGTTTCCTGGTATCAGGATTTACTGGCCATTTATATAATGCTTTTGTTGCTTTTTTTTGGATAGTCTTCACTCTTCCGATGTTACTATTATGCATATGATATTTAGAACACATAAAGGAAGTCTTGCTTATAATTTGACCTGATGCCTTTCAGCTTAATCATTAATGTCTTTGATCATCTTTTTGCAGATTTTGAGGACTCTCCAAATATTGAGCAAATGAAAGTGGAGCAAAAAGCTAAAGTTGAGGTATGGGAAGAAGATTATGTTTATGTTCCTCTATGACTAATGGTTTTAGGCCATTAGATTGCTCTTTTGCAAAGTGTAGCTTTTACAAGATTTTTTCTCAGATCTTGTGTTTGTAGTGGTAGAATGGTGGTCCTATTTGGTTGTACTTTCTTAAGCTCATATATTCTTTTATTGCTCGCGAAAGATTAAAGTGTTATGTAGTCTTACTTGTGATTCTAACTGTATGATAAGTATTAACTGAACATTTTCGAAGTTGGATGTATTTGTTGAAGTAAATTGATCTTAATGAGATTGATCTGTCAAGCTAATCTGATAAATTTATATTTTAAGACAAGGAAAAGGTTTCTTGAAGCAAATGAAGCAGTTGATATTGTCGAAGAAGTTAGGAACAAGAAACGCCACCTTAATGTTGTGTCTATTGGTGATGTTAGTGAGTCAACTTCTGATGTTCTTTCTCTCTTTCTGGATATGCTCTTGATATTATATTGATAAGTGTCTGTGTCCACTCATATTAGTCTATTGGTATTTTGTTTCCGAATGAAATGAACAAGTAAATTAATCGTATTTGCACACCAGCCTTCCTTGGTTTGCCTAATGAAACTCAAACAAGTGTACTTACCACCTATTTGAAATAACTGCACAATGAACATCTTACTAATTAAGGCCAGCATACTTCGAATAGCACAATTATACTATTTTGGGGTGCCGCACGCGTAGGCGCGCGGTGCAACAACTAGTATTGTTTAAATTTACAAGTGTAATTGTGGAAGATGGAAAAGATTAGAGCATAGGGGAAATTAAAGAAAAAAGAAAAAAAAGGAAAAAAGAAAAAGGAAAAAAAGAGAATGAACAAAAGTAGATAAAGACAACAAAATGTTACCCAAGTCATCGAACCTGAGGCCTCCGTGTTCTTCAGAAAAGTGCTTCTACCACCGCGGCAAGCAGATTTCATCAGTAACACATTGCTAGATTTTGTATATATGGTGTTTCTTTTTTTTTTCTTCCAACCTATTTTTTTTAGGGATAGCATATGCTACCCCTTGTTACTTACTAGATCCGCCCCTGATTATGGTACATAAGTAATATCTTACGGATTTATGTACCATAGTAACTCTAACATGGGATAATCTGCTGTTTACTCATTCATAAGAATATTTGTGATGTCCACAATGCAACAAGAACAGCTTGTAAGTGAGTCCAAAGATTTGAGGCTGAGGTTGTGGAATTAGGTAGTGGGTATCAAGAATGAGCAAAGGAGTTGCTTTTAGTTTTATACATCTAATTTCAAGGGGCGAGGGGGTCCAAAAACTCACGATCGAAGAAAATAAATCCCACTATAGATGTAATGCAAATCTAAAACATACAACAAAACGATAATCCAATTACATAAGGTCCATAACATGCAAACTAGAAGTATAATTTGTGAATAGAAACTAATACGATGAATTGCAAAAATAAATAAAAGTACTTGGCTTATTCATTTGATCAGATTTGATACCAAGGGAAAGTAGGGATGTTTAATCGAGCGTGTCAACTAGCTAACAACTACTCAATTAATGCTCAATTCTAACCCTTTTCAAAACTAGCAGAATCCAACGGGCATCCAATATGTCCGATTAGCATCCCCTAAGAAAGGAGATTCAAAAAGTGGAGGAGGGGGGAGACCGAGAGAGGACAGGCAAAAATAAAACTTAGTAAACTAGAACATACAACTTCATCATATTCACCAGTTGGCCAAGTCAAACTTATATTTTTTGAACACAACGTAATTTCCCATAACTTTTCTTGATTCTTTTCAATTTTTTCTCAACTTTTCATGAAATTTTCTTAATTTTTCGAAAATAACATAAATTTTTTCTCAAATTATCTAAACTAAAAATAAGTTTAACAAAACTCCCCAACCCGCAATCCCTAATTCATTTGACCATCAATCTAAAATATCATAATTTTAGCACCGAGATATGTTCCTTTCTTTTGTAACCTGGGATATCGCTCGGACCAACAAAATAGTCGACGCTTTAAAACCCACATATATAACCCGGCCCGCAATAATTAAAAAACCGAAGGGCAAAGCAAAGAAAAGCAGACGGTTTGGCTGCCGTCTTCCCCGTCGTCGAGGCTTAACCAAAACCTCGTTTCTTCTACTCCACTCTCTCTCCTCTGATTTTCACATTCACACTAACTTCCTATTTTCACTTCACTTATTTTCTCTGGGAAACCCTAATTTTTCGTTATTTCTACTCTCAAATTTGATCAATTACTCGAAGTTCCGCAAATATGGCTTACCATGGTGGTACTCTCAAGTCGACCTCCATTAATGGCGTCAAAATGTATTCTTTGACCGGTCAACACCGTTCTTTAGCCACGTGGCTCAACCCTAAGAAACAGCGCGCTCTTCGCAAAGACCAAGGTTTAACTTTTTTCACCTCTTGAAATTCTTTTTTTTGGTGAAATTTAACTTCTTTTATATATGAATATATCATCTTTAAGATCATTAATTTGTACAGTAAACGCCTGTGAAATTTGCAAAACAACATAATGCACATGGAAATTATTATGGGGTAACTGCTCGTTAACTATTATAGCTAAATGAGTTTAATTAGTGGTGGAATTAAGCTAACAAAAAGTATAAAGTATAATTTAGTGTTGGATGTATAAGTAGTACTCTGAATTAACTATTGGAGGAGAGAAATTATTTGGGATTTTGCTATGCTGCTGAAAATTTTACAAGATTTTGCACTTGTTAGTTATGTTGCTGCTTGGTAACAAGTAGTAATTATTGTAAGGTTGCTGAGCTTTACATTGTTACTCCGAGTTTCCGATCCTACTATTTTTGCGTAGCGTTAAATGTTTGTGAAATAGGAAGAGTTTAGTGAAAGGAGGAACTACTAAGACAGAAAATTTGAGTACGTGTGATGTTCAATGTTGAGTGGTCTAGAGGTAAACAATTGGTGTTTGGCAATTACCTTCTGCATTCTTGATAGCACCTTACAATTTGGAGATGAGTGATGGTAAGGAGAATAATAGTAGTGGCTTATGCCTTTGGAAACAGATTTTAGGGAGGCGTATATGGTAATTTGAGTCTGTGGAGAGGGGAGGGGATGTGGTGTTGATTGGTTATCGGATTTCAGAAGAATCGGGGTGATTGATAGGATTGAGCTAAAAGATACAACATACTAGCAATGATTCCATTGACAGATAATTAGTGTCCAGTATCCCGGCTGTCTTGGCCAACTTAGCCTGGCATTCTTTTCTTTTGCGTGTAATTGATGTTGTTTGACGGCTTTATGGATAATTTATGAACTTAGTAAGTTATTTGCAATCTTCAAAGCTATGTCACTACAAGCAGGATGAAGGTACCTTTTGGACCTTGGTTTGTTGGAAAGTAGTAAGTTAGCTTTTGGACATTGGTTATTTATGAATTAAGTAAGTTATTTGCAATGTTCAAGCAATTTCATTGATGTTGCCATGTTGGCTTGAACATTTTATGTTAGTGTAAACTCACCCCTATTGCCCTTTTGCTTCTTTTTGTTTTCTTTTGTTCAGATTATATGCAAAGAGTAGAATTGATTCAGGACTTGAGGTTTGAAACTGCAACCACTAAAATTAAGGCCACACCTGATG
The DNA here is from genome assembly GCA_947648045.1 of Beta corolliflora. Lineage (NCBI taxonomy): Eukaryota > Viridiplantae > Streptophyta > Magnoliopsida > Caryophyllales > Amaranthaceae > Beta > Beta corolliflora. Next base: position 1,730,061 of record CANSZD010003689.1, read on the forward strand.
GAGAATTTCTTATCGCTTCAGGTGATACTCTTTCAGTTGTTTAACTTTTCATATCCCTTGAACTTTCTTCAACAAGACATTGATGCCTGATATACTGATATTAGGTACTTACCCTCCACAAGTTAAAGTCTATGAGTTAAGAGAACTTTCTTTGAAGTTTGAAAGGCATTTGGATTCTGAAATAGTTGATTTCCAGGTAATTTATTTCAAATTGTGTGGTATGGCATTGGAACCTTTTGACTTCAGATCTACATAAATTACTCATCCTGAGTCCTCTTTAAAATGAGGAAATTAAAAGAAAGAAAGAAAGTATTTACATGTATGAAGCTACACGTTGGTTTCTTTGTTAAGCCAATAGATATGTTGCTGATAGGATTTATCTGTTTTGAGTTACTAGTTGATGGCTGAGTTTTCTGTTAGCAAATAAATTTTGTCAAACATCTTTGTTTGCGCATAACACTTTTGGTGACTGGATATATATTGGTTACTGAAACAGGTGCTTTCTGATGATTACTCAAAGCTTGCATTTATGTGTGCTGATCGGTCAATCAGACTTCATGCTAAATATGGAAGTCACTATAGTTTGAGGATTCCGAGGTATGCTCATTTTAGAAATATGTGCTATCTTTTCTTCAATTAAACATTGAATGAATGCCTGTAAGACCTTTCTGCCCTTCGGATATCATAAGGAGATTTTAGGTAGGTCCATGAAAGGCAGCTTTGCAAGCAATGAAGTTGGGACATTTACCCTGCAACTTTCAGAAAGCTTTATGTTAAAGTTATTTGAAACTATTAGGTTTGGATTCTCACAGTCCCTTTTTTTAAAGGTTATAGCCTGATACCCTCACACATGAAATGAAATTGCTGAAGCGGTCGTCTTAACAGTCACATTGTCATGGTAGCACCTTGAAACGAATCAGCAAAGCAGTGTGAATTTTTTGATTTTTTCCAAAAAATTCGTTGATGGGTTTTCAACCTCATTGCTTTCTTTAGTTTATAAAGTGTTCTTACAACACAATGTGCTCAAACCTATCATAGTATGAGGGGGTTATTTGCTTGGCGCATAGTTCGAAAATGCAGTTTCGATCACAATCGCGGTAACGGTCACAGTGATGTGGGAACGAGGATGATGCGGTTGTCGTACCGCCAAATATCGACTCAGACCATGAGATATCCCTTGAACCCGCCTAAAACGCGGTTTTTTTACACCTTGCGGGTAGTATCGGTTCGGTAGAATTGAAAACCTTTACGATACGGGTGGTACGATACGATGCGGCCTTGTTTTGACACCATGGTTTGGCGAATGAAAGAACTTTTATAAATAATATGCTTCATTAATTAATTACTAATATGTACTTCCTCCGGTTCAATTTATATGCTACATAGAGAAAGTGGGGAGTTTAAAGAAAGGTAGAGAGAGAAAGTGAGGGACCACCACTTTTTGAATAGAAAAACATTTGTTCAGGAAAAAGTTTGGGTATTTTGAAGAAGAAGGGGGGGGGAGGACCACCAGTTTTTTAAGGGTATTATAGAAAGTTTAGGGGTAAAAAAATGTCTATTTAATGTAGCAAGTATTATGACATTTTCCTTTTAGGAAAGTGTAGCAAGTATTTTGAAATAGAGAAAGTATATGGGGCCAAATTTGACCTAAAGAATAAGCATAACGGGGAAAAACCGTTCTAAAGCAGTGATTCACTGTCATGTAACATATGATGCGACGAAGGACGTTGAATTTATTGCGACAATCTGTTTAGGGGTTTTTTGCAAACGACATCTCAAAACTCATAACGACTTGGCCATTTCTGTAATGGAAGTGCCATGTTTTGATACCGTGCCCTTAGTGCTCGCTTTTAGTGGCCTTTGAATTGTGCCTAAAAAGAGTTTTGACTACGAAAGCTTCTTTAGATTGACTCTTAGAATCTGCTTTAAAAGTTCACATAATAAATGTAGTTTTAGAGGGAGGATGTGCATATCATTGAATTTCCCATGTTAGATATACCTTATTCTCATAAAAAAAAAGGTTCGATACACTATTCAATGGAAACCCTACAGTTTAATATAAAGTGAGGGAACTTTTGGCATGGGATAAGCAGAATTAAGTCAAAGTGAACTTTCTTAAAGTTAGTGATCACTCCAAGTGGACATTGTTGTGGATTGAGGGATTAATTTATTTGAAGCTATTTTGAAAAATGTTCTTAACTTAGTTCTATGTGATAGGATCATAATCTTATATAACAATTACAATAAAGGTCAATTACATTGCTAATTTTTATTCTATTAGTCCTGTTGGTTTTCAGGGTATATTCTGCTGTTGATGGATCCTGGCTTGTTTTCTCTCTTCAGAAAAGAAATTTAAGAAACTTCCACTTTAGTTGAACTTTCATCTTTCTGTGATGCCTCCGAAATTCTATGAAGGAAAAACAAATGTGAAAACAAACTGCAGTAGATTGATCTGATTTTTCATTTGTCCTCACATAAAACTTTCCATGTAATATCGTGTTTGTTGTTGCTCATGGACTAAACTTTTTCGTGTATTGTGAAAAGGATGGGAAGGGATATGGCATATGATTCCTGGTCTTGCGATTTGCTCTGTGCTGCCTCTTCACCAGATCTTTACAGAATAAATTTAGCGCAGGTTTGCCCTGATTGCTCTAATGATCTTTTATAGATTGGTTGTTCTTTTGCTTCATTTCAGCTTCTGTCCGTATTCAGATGATAGATACTGATTAAGATCTGCATTTGCCTGTCATTATCCAGATCGAGGCGGATCTCTTTTATATTATTTCTTATCACCAATATTTATTACCCAAGCAGACTCTTTCGGTGAATTATGTTGCTCTCTTAAAGACTGGATTTATGTTTCAGACTGAATAATGTTATAAATCATAGAGGTTCGAAGAGCTGAAATTAGAAATACAGTACCCATATCTGACATCCAAAAGTTTTTATACCTGCGCACATCGGATACTAGTACTCGATTAGATTGAAATATTTTCATAAATGCTATCTCCGTTCTTGTGTTTTACCCAATTATGGTAGATAAGAGGAAGGATGGACCACTCTTATCTGATTCTTGTTAATGCCCTTTCTTGATTCAGCGTGCTCTACCTTGCTTTGTTTTGACTTAGCGTATATCTAATTGTAAAATTTTATGTGGCTTCTCTTTATAGGGTCGATTTCTTGCCCCTCTCACTACTCAATCTCCTGGATTAAATGTAGTATCTAGAAGGTAATAATTCCGTTCATACTTTATTTGCCTTTGCTCTGTCTCTCAAATATTTATTTGCTCTAAGACCTGTAAGGTTTTGTAAATTGGATCAGCAAGCTTCATGGATTAGTTGCTTGTGGTGGTGAAGATGGGGCTGTTGAATGCTTTGACATGAGGACAAGATCATCTGTTGGTAGAATTAATGCTGTCTCAGCTTCTGATGAGGATGAGCAGGTACTGTTAATTATTTGCAAGATGTGACAGGAATGCCGTTTGTTTGTACAGTCAACAAATCAAGCTCTCGATTGTCTATGTGCTTTATCCTTAGATTGAACTGTATTTTGAAAGGAGATTTTGTCTTTCTGATTGCGGACTTGGCTGTGGAATATTTCTATATGTTCTTGTTGTTAGCTTGAAGTGATAAGCGAACCATATTGTAGATATTCAGACATGTTAGTGATGGACTATGTATTTCATTATTTTCTTCTATGTGTGGTAGCATGTTTTATTTCTGGGCTCCTTTGTCTTTTCTGTACTTGTTGTTTAGATGAGGAATATTTGATAACCTATTTTCTGAAATCACTGAAAGGTCACTGCAATTGAGTTTGATGAGGATGGAGGCTTCCAAATGGCTGTAGGAAGCAGTGAGGGAAAGGTAAGATGTTCTATTTTTAGCAAGTCTAAAATTTATCCCCCTGTCCAATTTTGTCAGGCGTACTTTTTGGTTTGGTCATGGTTGCCTAAAGAAACTGCTTTGTACAAAAACAATGCAATAGGTATTATGTGATTGTAGATTTTCCTGCTCTTTCAGTTGCTTGGACTACATATATAGGAGCCTAAGATAGTATATGCTCTCATCAGGTGTGTTGCTGAACTATGAATGTTCTTTGTAAAGTCTGGCAGAATCTTAAATGGGGCAATCTCCTGTTATCATGCTTTTGTAAAGTCTGATAGATGGTTGGTATTAATTTTGGTAAAATCATTGAAGTTTGGACCACATATTGATATGATAGCTCTTGCATAGAACTGACATCGAACTGATGGACCCATATGAAGGAAGCAGCATTACTAACATGCGAATGTAAGGATCTGCTTGAAGAAGTTCCCATCATTATGGGATTTCAAATCTCACTATCTGCCTTCTAAGAAATTTTTGAAGAATCAAGAAAGAGAAGTAAAGATAATATCTAACGGATTTCTCACTCGTCTTTTGAGGATTAGGCTTTTCATTCAGGACCATCATGAAATAAGAATTCGGAGGTGGTAGGGGTTGGGACGTTGTGGATTGAAACGGTCAATTAAAGATATGGAGACCTGTTATAGTTATTTCTTTGCCTCTCTGGAGCGAATTTGTATGTGTTATTGGAAGAAAAAGGTAGAATACTTGAAATCTATATCCAAAGGGTAACATTGAGCCTCCTGGTTTGAGTGCTACTAGTATATACATATAGAAACCCTACCGCGTAGTATAGTTGTTATTTGTAACGTGAATCTGAGACTGCGCATTAGAGGTTGGCATTCCAAGTTTTTGGTTTTCTCAATGAACTTCTTAAGTACGGTGTGCATAAAAGCATTCAAAACTTTAATTGTATCTCAACTATATAGCTGGAGTCATATTCACATTTGGGGTAACTTCATGCCACTTGAGTTCTGGTTATAGTTGCCACATAACCTTAGATGCATTAGTCTAAAAGTTGGTATTATTCTGGAACAGCTTACTATGCATGTAAAGATAACATATGTCCTCTGGATACCAAATCAAAAGTGATTTACATTGAATGTTGCTATATATAAACTACATATGTCTTTGATGTCAAGTCTCTTTAATACTTACGAGTCCCATTGTTAAGTGATGGTAGTGTTTGATGATAAATTTTAATTCTTCTTACAGGTACTGATCTATGATTTGCGATCTTCCCAACCTATTCGGGTCAAGGATCACATGTAAGCATGCTTTCTTCATGTTTTACTTGTCTTTTTTTTGGTTGTCAGGGTGATTATTCATACTTCTTCTGACTGACTTTTAGGCTTCTGAAATCTTGACCGTTTAACAGGTATGGAAGCCCAATATTGGATATCAAGTGGCATCGAACTTTGAATTCAGAACATCCTAAGTTAATCAGCACAGATAATCACATTGTCAGGATTTGGGATCCTGAAACGGTGAGACTCTTTCACCTCTCTCTAAAAGCCATTGTTAAGACTCTGCTTCTCCCCTTTTTTTGCTCGGTGTTGTAAGCTGTAACATGATTAGTAGGGCTTGTCAGCATTCTGAGATGCGATGAAATAGTGAGCCTCATAGTTCTGATTGGCTGGAGTTGGGCCCAAGTTTAGCTCATTGCTTGGCAATCTATTTGGCACCTTTGACCTTCACTTGTATTCCAACTATTGTATCAACTTTCACTTAAGCTGACTATAGCTCTTTAATAATTAATGGTCTTTAAATGCAGGGTGAAGGGATGACCAGTATTGAGCCAACAGGTGGCACAATCAATGATATCTGTGTATTTCGTGAAAGTGGGCTAATGTTGTTGGCCCTAGACTCTAGCAGTATACCCTCCTACTTCATTCCTGCTGTTGGTCCTGCGCCGAAGTGGTGTTCATATTTGGAAAACCTGACGGTATGTACTTTGCCTTAGTTCTTTTATTGTGCGATTGTCAGCGTGGATCTTGCTATATGCAGATCTGAATATACCTTGAGTTATCTTTAGGTGATCCTTCTATAAAGTAAATTCTGCAGTTGTTTACCACAATTTGCCTTGTCTTTGCAGGAAGAGCTGGAAGAAAATGCCCAGACATCTATATACGATGATTACAAGTTCTTGACCAAAGAAGAACTTGAGAAACTTAACTTGACAAGTTTAATTGGAACCAATCTTCTTAGAGCTTATATGCATGGATTCTTCATTGATTATCGGTTGTATAAAAAGGTCAGTTAGTTTAATCTATTTCTAACGCATTTGAATCTTTTGTTTCTGCGTGTGGATATGCATGGAGCCGTGGACCTGACATATGTTGCGAGAGTCGAAAATGCCATGTTTGATGTGTGTCTGTTCTAGCTCCTGAGCAAAATACGTCGAGGAGTTTTTCATAAGGCAAAGGGCATCCAATTAACTAGCCTTTTCATAATACAAGATATAATTTCGAATTAGGTCGACATCCATGATATATGTGTTATTTATCATATATCAGTACGGAGTGGCGAGACATATTAGTTAATTTTATGTTCTTTGTGTGAAATTATGGATTAGTAGTAGTTTGTGGTTTCTTACCTTCACATATTGGTATTCTTCATCCGAAAAAAAATAAATTATGAGGCATGGAGTTAAAGTAAGGCTGCTCCACTATGAAAGGCTGCATCTTACAATTATTTTAGAAATACACACCGCAGCATGTATTTAAGACCATCAGTTTTTTGTATCAGACCTTATTTCCCGTTATTATAATCGTGAAACATATGACTACAATTGAATTCACATGTAAGATACATTCAAACTTATATTTAGTTACTATATATGGTTAGAGCCTCTTCTTTTAGAAAGTAGAATATCTAGCTATGGTCTGAAAAACTTCTATGTTCCATAGCTTTGATTACGATGAAAAACGGAGAAAATATAATATGTCCAATCACATCGTGATGTAACAAGATGCCGTTATTATGACACCGTGAGTTCGTGACAATTGATGTGGCTGCTTTTTCTATGTTTAGAAGTGTAAGTGCAGTTCCTTATTTGTGCTACTGTAGCAATCCTGGGGTTTGAAAGTTGAAACATATTACATATAAGCAATGTAGCACTTGGCTAGTGTGGATGGGAAGTGGGACTGTGGGGCTTGTTATCCTTTAACGATTTTACAATAACCTAACTGACCGGAGTGATGCTTTTTAATGCAAGACTTTTCCATTTAACAATTCTGTGAATGTTAGGAGATGCAACTAAGTTATAAATTGCAACGTGTATTTGCATGCATTGTTTATGTGGCTGCAATTGGCTGTTTCACTATGTTTCTTTACTGTCCTTGCTTTTCTATCAATAAAAAATAAAAAATATCCTTGCTTTTACTGCTACAAGTTTATTATGGTGTTTACATTCAACTAAACATGCATTTGTCTCTGCCCCATTTACCCTACCTTGAAACATTAGCCTTGTTTACACTGGGTTAGTGTGTTGAAATCATGTTTTTGCTGTAGTATAACTTTTGGATATGCCTTCATATGGACATTTGAGAGAAAATATTTTGGTGTTATTGCAGGCAAAGGCAATAGCGGATCCATTTGCATATGATGCCTACATTGAGCAGCGTAAGAAGGAGAAGCTGGAGAAGATATATGATGAACGTATAACGGTCAGTTTCGTCATTTAGCTGCTTCTTTCTGACTTTCCCACCTCAATTTGGTTATGAACTTGCAGCGTCAAGTCCTTAATTTGGATAGTTGACTTCTTTTTTATATGTATGTGATTTAGAAAATGCTACCCGTTTCTTTTCAGTTTGCTTAACAAAATTGAGGAGCTGAGACAACTAGATGTTGTTTATTACCATCTTATTGGTGTCAATTATCCCACTATTTTTATTTACTTATTCCACTTTAACAATTGCTAATGCACAACTTATACCATTAATATCGTCAATTACCAATTAATAAAAACTATAAAAAGTTGATATTATGATAATATACACTGCGGCAAATCTAACATCTTACTTGAAAATTTGTGTTTCCATAATGTTATTAAAAAAAGGTCAAATGGGGTTTGGTGACCAATGCAAACGTTAAAGTGGAACAACTAAATGAAAATGAAGATTTTTAGACTTTAACAACCTTAAGAAGTCGACTTTTTTCGAAATACCATCTTATTAACACTTTAATCTATATAACCACCTTATATGACACATTTGTTTTTAGATTGCCACCAATGAAAATTTTCGTGAAATAAAAGGGAATTTTCAGTGAGAGTTGACAAATTCTTTGACAGAATTCGTTAAATGGTGCAAGCTAGGAAAACAATTCAAATAAGATGGTTAGTGTATAAAAAAGTGTTTATAAGGTGGTTATTTGGAAAAATTTGACTCTATAAGGTGGTTTTTTTTAAAAAAAAACGTTTATAAGGTTGTTATTTGGAAAAAGTTTATAAAATTGTTGAAGTGAAAAACTTTGTGAAGGGAGGGAGAAAACATTTTTGGGGTTGTGGACTTTTTACAGATTTGGGCATTTGAATTCTTGATCTTTGTCTCACATGCTTGTATTTGGGTAACGATGTTATTTTCCTTTTTAACGGGACATGCATTTTACAAAAAAAGAACAGAAAAGAAAGATAAAGGTTTGAAATTTCATTGTCTTCTTGATGTATTGTAAGGGAGGGAGAAAACTTCATGAATTTTTGCCTTCAAATGATCTGATGTGTTTTGTTCTCTTTTGGCTATTGTGTTTCACAGATTAGGAGGAAGCTGCCAAAGGTTAATCGTCGCCTGGCAGGTAGTCTTCTTGAGGATGAAGCAGCAGAGATTGAGAAGGATGCAGATACAAAGAGAACGTCAAAGAAAAGGAAGGGATTGAGCAGTGACATACTGAAAGATGATAGATTTGCCGACATGTTTAATAATCCGGTATTGTCTAATTGTACCATTAACATTATACTTCCTCTGTTTTTTTTTTTAATTTGCGACACCTTTTTATTGGAAATTAAGTGGGCCATAGGTGGCACAACCCTGCAAGGTGGGAATGATAAGAGGATCCCAACCCACAAGGGAACCGCGTAAACTGATAACTGGGAGTTTTACCCAGAAAGAAACACCCAATTTGGGGGATAAAGAGAATCAAACCCCCAAACTTGAAGTTGGGAGTTGGGAGGTCTACCATTGAGCTCCCACTTGATTATCTTATTTGCAACACTTTGACTTTTGCTCTATTTATATAGAAATATAATAACTTTGACATAAAAACAAATTTTATTATGTAAGATAAGATGTTGATGGATTTATCTTAATGTATATTTTTGAAATATCAATTTGAATAATGTTTACAACTATTAGATAGTTAAATATATTAAAGTCGTCACAAAGCAAAGCTTACTAATTTGGTAGGGAGGCTTATCTCAGATCCTAGCTGTTTGGGGTTTGAATCTTATCAATTAAGTGTGCTTGGGTTGGAGATCCCCTTACTTTTCCCCTACCCTAATACTTAGTGCCTGATGTCAGGGTCCAGGTCTTTGTCCTCGCCATAAAAAAATTATGAATAAATTAAAGTCAAAGTTGTGCATTGGAGGGCGTGAAAGTAAATGTGTTGCCATTGAATTTGAATGGAGTTGGTACGTTGGTACTTTTCGTCTCATCATGTGATTTTTCTCTTGTATCACTGTTGCGGTTTACTATGACATGCTGTATGTTGCTTTATGTAATCTTACTAGTTTACCTTCAAGGAATTCTGCCTAAACAAGGGCTGAAAGATACTACCTCCGGTCTTTATTAGTTTACCCTTTTGACTTTTGACACTATTCACATACATGACTTTGACTATCTCTTGTGATTTGTACTTAAGGAAAAATATAGTCATGTGAGATCTTGTTAGATTCATCTCAATGTGTAGTATCCAAATATCAAATTTTTGTAATTTTTGCTTATCGATAATTAGAGATATTAAGGTTCAAATTAGTGTATCGGCAAATGTGCCCCATAGAAAGGGGTAAACTAATAAAGACCGGAGGGAGTATATCTCAATGCTTCTAGGCACCTTACTGCTAGATATATTTTCGTGAAAAGCCTTCTTCCCCCATGATCACATAACAAATGTTCTTTTAGAATAGTTTATTTACATTTTTGTGTCAAACCTTATCTGTCCAGGAATTTGAGATTGATGAGGAGTCCCAGGAATATTTGGCATTACATCCTATTGCTCCCCAGAAGCAGTCTGCTCTGGTGGAGGAGCACTTTGAACCTATAACGGAAGATGAGATGAGTCCGAGTGATGGTGATGATGCAACCTCTGCTTCTGAGGATGAAGGCAGATTGGATAGAAAATCGCGAGCTCCTAGGTCAGCCTTTTAATTTTTGTAATTTTTTTTTCCAATTTAATTAGGTATAATGAGATCTATTTACTTATTTTCATATTTTAATTTTTGCATTCTAATGATTGGATCGGACCCTTCTGGTAAATTCTTTAGGTTGTATGAAGTAAAGGATGAAAGGCATGCACAAGCATTCTTCGACAGCGTCTCACTTGCCAAGGAGGACGCTCTACCTTTAGGAGAGAGAGTGGCTGCTTTGCAGGATGAAGAGATGGCTTCACGTCTCCCTACCGGTGTTAAGGTAGGACCCGGAGGGTCACGGGAAATTTCCTTTGTTTCTAGAAATAAAGCCAAATATCAGGAAGACGAAGACGATAAAGATGCACGCCGTAATAAGCGGGGTGTCCAATCGTTAGGTCTTAAGCCTACAAATTATGAGAAGAGAAGCCGAGGAGGAGGTAGAGGTAACCGAGGAGGAGGAGGAGGAGGAGGAGGTAGAGGTAACCGAGGAGGAGGAGGAGGAGGAGGTAGAGGATATCGAGGAGGAGGAGGAGGAGGAGGAGGTGGTGGTAGAGGAAATCGAGGAGGAGGTGGTAGAGAAGGCCGAGGAAGAGGCCGTGGAAGAGGTTGACAATAAGGTTATAGAGTTAACCATGGGATCAAGGTAGAAATTTTTGGTACTTTCTTCTGCCTTAAGAAATTTTCATTGTAGTTTATTTTGTATAATATTATTATACATTTTTATCAAACAGACCATTTTTTTTTAATTTCAAAATCTAAGCTTTAATTTCATAGTTTTACATAATTCTGCCTGTCACTCTCAGTTTTGTGCATCACGGATGATGCAGTGGGTGTTGGGACTGAATTTTTTTCAACATATTAGCGTGTTTAAGGGTGTATTTGGTTAATTTATTGGTTGCAATTATTTGCATTTTCAAGAAGTTGATGTTAATATTTCCACCATTTACGCTTGCTTCTTTTTTTATAAAAGTTATTATGTATTGAATTTGGTATATAGCATTTGGTTGATCAGGTATATAGTTATAGCATTTGATTTGGATGCTCTAAGTGATGTGGTGTTTGAAGGAGACAGTTCCCCTTCCCAGCATCCTTAATGTATGCACACATGGATTTTTTTCTTCATTTGCTTCGTTTCTTTCTTTCTATTTTTTTTTTCATATCAAGGTATCTATGACTTTGTTCAGTATTCATTTTTACAACATTTTGATATTGACATTGGTTTGAATTCTAAAATTGACCTTGAAATTTTAGAATTGTTTAGGCGACTTTTCGCTTCAGCATTGAAAATTTCCAAGTGACGTAGTGGTTTTGATTATTTTAGCCTTTGGTAGTGTGAAATTTTCAGCGTCTTGTCTAGTTTTGCGTTATGTTTTCAATTTTAATACCATAATTAACACATATCACCTAGAATTATATGGTGTGATTATGAATTTTTTCTGGTGTAGTTTAATTTGACTTCATATTTAACTTGATATTTGTGTTGTGTCCATTATTGTTATTATTATTTGTCATAAATGGTTGACACTTTCAAAATAAGAATTAATATTTTGGGCAGGCGGCGCCTGGGTCAATTACAATAAACAAATACTATGTTGTTATTCATAAATTTCATAATTCATTTGTTATTTTTCGACTTTTCGTACTTTTTGTCTAGTGAAAAATTGTAAAATTGACGTCATGACATGATAAGTAAAAAAGTCTAAAAGGTTTGAGTTTGAAAATAATAGTTTAAAAGCAATTGGTTGGTGTAAGAGAATATGTTATTAATAGTCTTTTGGTAGTACTGTAATAAGAGTGTTAGAGATCTAAATACTTGTTTAAAACTTTTAAATTATATATATAATTATTGTAAGACTTTCTTATCATATTTTGTTTGAAATATTAGACAATAAAATTATAGTGTATTAATATCTAAGTTCTCACTTTTCATTTTAAAGATCACGTATATTTTAATATATTTATATAGATTTTCACCATTCATTTCTGTTCATTTATATTGTAATATTGATATAAAATTGTGAGCAACTTATATTTTGAAATGGTTTGCACTCTTCTGCCAGAGCATATGTGGCAACTTGTGCCGTCATCTCCCTGCCCCCTCATTCTCTCTCTATATATAAATCTATATATATATGCTTCCTTCGTACTTAAATAATTGTCTTTTGCTTCCTAAATTTTGCAACGCTTTAGCTTTTGTACTATTTATGTACTTATCTTGACTGTAAATTTAGTAATGTATAATACATACTTTAGCATGTAAGATTTTTTTTTTTTTTTTTATCAGGAAAGAAAACTAAGAGGTGTCTCTACAATGAAACACCACCTAAAACATCCCGGAGGATGTTACAAGTTACAAATTACAAGTAACCACAAAGAAGAGAAAGGAGCACAAAATAACACAAGTGGAAGCTTCACCGCGGCAAAAGAGCCTTCTACCCAGGCTCAACCAAAGACACCTTCTTGAACCCGACACGGGGGGCAAAACAAACTCCACTGAATTGGCACCTTAAACTTCCAATGAAACAAATCCAACTTACTGACAATAACCCGGCTAAGGGAAGGAAATCAGGAGAGGATCCCGAACCCGAAGCCAGCAGCCCAGCAGCAAACCCTCACCCGATGACGACGAACACGAACACCGACCCACCGCGAAACAAACCACCAACGACGGAAACCGGACCATCGCGAGAAAGAACTGAAAAAGAGGAACTCCGAAGACTAGATAAAGGGCTAGAGAGAACAAGTCCGACTGAGGACAAGAGAATTTAGACTAAATTGATAAGAACTAAGTCATAACAATGGCTAGATCTAGGAAGAGATGAAGAGAAGGGAGGCTAGGGTTTCAATTTCTAAAGAAATTGATTTGGGGCTAGGGTTTTTAGGATTAGCTTTTGGCCTTTGGGGGAAACTAAGGGGATTTTCTAGAGAGAAGGCAGAGCCTCTCTATAGAAAAAATATACCCTAGTTGTTGCAACATCCTTTAGCATGTAAGTTGATTAATGATATTAATGGTCAAAGTTGTATATTTGTAAACGTGATTGTCAAAATATTATAACTATATTAAAAAATGGATGAAGTATATTGTTTTGGTCTATTCATAAATAATTGTCATGTGAACTTAAACCAAAATTTTACCCTATTTAATCCATGTGATGTGGGTCCTTCCACTAATTATCCCGCTTTTACACTCTCTTCGTATCTATGTGTTGTGGGTTCCTTTACTAATTTTCTCTTTTACGAAATTATTTCCTTATTCTTGCTTTTACTCTTTCTACTGAAAAAGCCTACATTATTCTGCTGTTTATTCTTAATATGCGTGTTTAAATCTAACAAGACAATAAAAGATGGAGGTAGTATATTATAATGGCATATTGGCATTAGAGATATTATATACAGTTTTACGATTGTGTCTTCTAAACTTTGACAAAGCAAATAAATAGAGTATGTGAGACGGAAATAAAGCAAATGGATAGAATATGTGAGACGGATAGAGTATAACAACATTATTATGTAGATTGCAGGGGTCTGAAAAATATTACTTGCACAACATATAGTTTTAAGACTACAAATAGCAGAACCTGATTTAATAAGCCATGATACAACTACAAAATAAACATTAATCTCTTTCTTTTTTGGTGCATAGCAAAAAAGCTCCGATTCTAAAGAGAATACGCTAGAAATTGTACTGAGAAAGTGAGAATAATAATAGACTTTCCGAAGTTCCGCCTACTATGGTTCCCCTTAATAATCCTACTAGATTCAATAATAAAGAAAGAGATTAGAAAATAGTATTTTCTAAGTTAATACTCTTCATCTGAAATTATACAACTTTTATCATATACCCACTACCCAGAGGTTAGATATATCAATAATTGATTTTCTCTTTTCGTCCGCAAGGATGTTTTAGGTTGGCTCCCTGATTGAAGGGTCTTCCTAAGTTTTCTCTCCTTATCAAAAAAAAATAAAAATGAAAGCTCTTATGGCTGGAGCCCGGTCGCTTGGTCCTAACATTTTCATCCTACAAGCTGAAGCTTGGGGTCTCAAGGAAGGCATTATTGCGGCTTTGTCGCTTAATATTTCTAATCTTGAGATTGAAGGCGATAATCTCGCTGTTATTAATGCTGTTAGGAATATCTGGAAAGTCCCTTGAGAAATTAATAATATCATTTTAGATGTCAATGCTAACTTGCTTAAATTTGATATTTTTCAGGTTCAACATTGTTTTCGGGAAGCAAACAAGACAGCGGACCTTATGGCGCATCGTGGACACTCTCACTCGGATCTCGTATATAATTATCCTCCTTGTGATATTGATTTTTCTCTTTTCGTCCGCAAGGATGTTTTAGGTTGGCCCCCTGATTGAAGGGTCTTTCTAAGTTTTCTCTCCTTGTCAAAAAAAAAAAAATTGTACATCCAGGATTATGTATTTTGCTCATTTGAAATCCTACAAATGAGTAAAATTCACGTAAAAGGGAGATCTTTAAATGAGTAGATCAGCAAAAGATAGTCTTAAATATGGTACACTCGGGTGTATAATGAATGCGCTCTTTGATATAAGTTGTCATTTCAACTTCCATGATTAATGATTTCATGTAAAATCACCTTTAACACTATAGAGTGTAGACTGTAATCAGCATATGCTCCACTAGTAAATTGATCACAAAAGTCGTACTAATTCATTTTTTTGGTAACCGTAATACTAACAAGGATAAATTTATAGAAATAATCATCAAATTTTGGTGGACATCTCAAAATAATTGAAACCTTTAATCTTCATGTAAAGTTGTAAACTATTGATCCAATGAATTAACCAAGACAAGAAAAACTACAGTTAAATTGAAAAGATTCACCAAAATTTTTGAGTACTCAATAATTTCTCAATAGTTCAATGTTGGAATTTTTTGCAAAAGAATAGTTGAAATTTGAGATGATTTGTTCTAAATAAAAATTGGTATTACAATAATATAGAAGACATTTTTCTTAGCAGAATAAAAAATATAAGATCTAATGGAATACCATATCAACTCAAGTGTTCTTTCAGGTATTTAGTCCAACAAATTTTTTGTCCATACCGGCCGCAGTATCATAGTATTATTATAAACACTAAAATATTGGCTTACAAGTTGTAATTAAATAAAATAAGATTGAGATTTAACTGGGGTACGTCGGGGAGCATACTTACGTTAGGGGGAGGCACATGTCCATGTCAGCTTGGACATGTTCCTTTCATTCTATTGCATGGTACTTCATGCACAGCAATCAAGTTATTTAACTTATCATTAATTAATTGAAGTTTTTTTGGTTGATTATACTTATGAAGTCATACCTACAACGTTTGCACCCTCCTAAGCAGCAAGAGGAATAATGTTGCGATCATAGGTTCATAGGTGTTATAAAGAATTGTGTATATACTCCTCTTTTCAACTAAGAAAATTAAAAGTTACGTGTTTAACTTCATTCTATCAAAAAAGAAATTTTGTTATTTAATTCCCAATCTTTTGTTGATGTCTTATTTGAAATGAGCAGAGTCTTTAATGCTTACTAGCTGTGGTTTTTATTATTATATATCGTTTGATTTTTATATTTGCCAATGCAGAGTTTTGACTATTAATACAATAAGATTCCATATGAATATGTTTTTCTTGAATATAAATCACAAATGATAATCAAATGAAGTATGTGAATAGTGTCAACGTACAAAGTGAGTGGATTAATAAGAAACAGAGGTAATATGATTGGAGACTTGTAATTTTAGTTGCATATATTTGAAAGTGTACATAAAATTGATATTTAAAAGTTCATATGAAGAACAATGTAACAAAACTTTACATGACTATATTTTCATGAATATACTAATAACAACAGCGACAACAACAACAACAACAACAATAACAATAACAACAATAACAATAATAATAATAATTATTATTATTATATTAATAATTATAATAATAATCATAATAATAATAATAATAATAATAATAATAATAATAATAATAATAATAATAATAATAATAATAATAATAATAATAATAATATAACAATAACCATAACAATAAAAACAATAATACTCCCTCCATTTTATAAAGATCTTCCTACTTTCTGTTTTCATCAGTTCCTTAAAGATCTTTCCTCTTCTACTTTATTCTGTTTTTGGCAGACTTTACTTCCGTTTATACCTTCACATGACCCATCATATGGGTCCACATGAAACCTATTACTAAAATTTAATACCTACATTACTCACTTCATCTACCATCCCTCATACATTAATATTAACATTAACCCTAAAATCATTCGCCCAGCCTAAATATGAGAAGATAAATGCATGTCAGATTGTGTGTTGTATCGAAATGAGTACAAGAATTTGTGTGGGTGTTCGAGGTGCGAAGTTTCTTGTTACAAGATAAAGGACAATGATGTGGGGGTAAGAATGAAATAAACTTCTTCCAATTATTCTGAGATTTAAGCGCTTATTTTCGGATGAGAATAATGCAAAATAATTGAGGTAATACGCTAATGAGAAGCAAAAGGATGAGATGCTTAGACATCCAACTGATTCTCCGCAATGGAGAAATATTGATCCAATATTCTCCGCTTTTGGTAAAGAACCTCGAAATCTTAGGCTTGGACTTTGTACTGAAGTAATGAATCCATTTGGCACACTAGATACCCACACTAATAGAATAATTGCTTATTGCTGCGGTACTATTGTTGCGGTTTTATCCATACGCAGCAATAAATCACGTGAAAAGAAAAGGTAAAATATAAAATAGACATATTGCTGCGGTTTCCAGAAAAAACCGCAGCAATAGGTCTCAACGGAAAAAATTTCAAATTTAATTGATTGTTTGACCAGATCTATTGCTACGGTTTCCATTCGAAACCGCAACAATAGATTAAAATATTATTTTTTTAATAATATTTGAACCTATTGTTGCGGTTCCTAAAAAAACCGCAGCAATAGACTCTTTTAATATATAAAAAAATGACACGCCTCACTCACACTGTCACACGACATTTGCGCTCTCTCTCCTCACACGTCATTTGCCCTCTCTCTCCTCTCACTCTCCTCTTCCTCTCTTCCTCCTAACCTCTCACTCTCCTCTTCCTCTCTCATCCTCCACCGGCCTTCAGCCCTCTTCCTCTCTCATCCTCCACGTTCGCCGCCTTCACCAAAGTTTCAGCGCCACCAATCGAAGTTTTCAGATCTACTTCGAATCCCTCTTCGTTCGCCGCCTTCACCATAGAACTCCGACACGAAGATAGAAAAACTCCGGCGCGTCTGGTTTCATCGGTACTCGTCGCCCATCAGTCAAACGAAGAGGAGGTGCGGTTCGTTGGTTTGTTTCGTTCTTTTAACCTTTTTTATTATTTTATTTTCTAAATGTCAGATCTGGAGAATGAATTTGAAACCAGATCTGATTTTTTACTTTCTAAATGTCGTTGGTTTTGTTTCGTCCGCCAGATCTGTTTTTGTTTTTGTTTTTATTTTTTTAAATGTGAGGGTTTTTTATTTTTTGGAATGAATTTGATGTTAGGGTTCATGACTTTGTAATTTCAATTTTGATATGAATGTGGTGAATGAATTTGTTTTAGCATGCAGTGGATTGTTGTAGCTATGTTTATATTATAATTGTACTACAACTACAAAAAATTTACACTTTGAGAAATGAAAAAAAAAATAAAAAATTACCCTGCTATGCATCTATTGCTGCGGTTTTGGGAAGAAACCGCAACAATAGAGCTGTATATTTAATATTAATAAAATAACATATTGCTGCGGTTTTGGCCAGGAACCGCAGCAATAGCTTGGCCTATTGCTGCGGTCAAAAACCGCAGCAATAGATTAATTACCTATTGATGCTCCCTTTATTGTTGTGCGGCCAAAACCGCCGCAATAGGCCCACTTAATGACCGCAACAATAAGCATTTATTCTACTAGTGCCAACATAGCACTTGGTCGGTTCTACTAATGATTTATAATTTGCCCCAATGGTTATGTATGAAGGTTACATTTCTTCTGTTATCATTTCTTATTTCGGGTCCCAAACAACCCGAAAATAACATAGATGTGTATTTTGACCCACTCCTTTGGTTAGCTGAAAATCAAATTAAATTAAAGTTTATCGGTAGCTTAGTTGAAAGTTCCTGAGAAGTTGGTTTTTTATAATTACATTGACAATAATCTTGTGAAAGGAGGATTATTTAGAGCAGGCTCAATGGACAACGACGATGGAATGTCAAAAACTTTATCTACTCTTCATGATATTATGCATGGATCATATGGGATCGCCAAAAGTTCTGGAGTTCTTCTATTCAATCCTTTTCCTTCTTGTTGTTGGACATCTCATTCGTACACATTTTCTCTTTGTTTTCTGAGCCTCTAGTGATTTACATATAAACTTCAAAAAGGTCAAATCTTTGATGATGGAATATCTGAAATTGTTGTGGGATTAAGGTATGTTGGTTTTTGATGCGATACCCTTATTTTGCGTTGGTTTTTGATGCGATACCCTTATTTTGCGTTGGTTTTGGTCAAGAACCCGCGCAAATGATGTGTTGTGGCAGCCCTTTAATTTGTATCTAGCAAATTTCTTATATGTGTCGGTTATGGACCACCAACAAACACTTATGATGAATGGTCAATTTACGTATGAGGATTTCACATCGAAACCTAAACCAACGCAGATGAGGGTCCCGCAACTGACACAAATCGTTATTTCTGTACTTGTGAACTTAGAAGTTTAAAGGAGGTTCCATACTAAAATCAATTGAAAATAGTAGGAAAAACTCATCTAAATCATAAGGTGATACTTTATCTCCTCTCTTTCCAATGTGGGACAATTCACATGTGGGTAGAAATGGGTTTCAACAATGGTTATGTGAGATCCTCTATGATTCATCTTAATATGTATTTTCATGAAATCAATTTTTTACAATTTTTACTGACGCATAATTAGAATTAGAAACTCAAAGATGTGTTGTCAAACGTGCCAAGTCCTTGAGATATAACTATTAAAAACCAAAGGAAGTATATATCTAAATCTTGCATTATGCATGTGTTCCCCGTAAAAAAAACTTGGGATTTGTGTTAATGGGACATTTATTTAAATTTACTAAATATGGAACTCGTTATTTCACTAATGAAAACAAGCTTAACTGATTTGGTTAAAATGTGTTTAATTGATCCGAAAATGGACCGGAACGATAGAGGGTGTGCGATTGAGAAAACTCAACGCATCCGGTTTTCACCACCCCACCGGATCAGTAAAGTCCAATATAAATTAAAAAAAAGTTTCACATTATTCTTCAGCAGATTCTTCACATAAATATATCAAAAAAACTCCAAAGAAAATAAACTAAAGATTTAAATTAAACATGGACATATCTAAACTTATTTGAAGAAAGAACCTCTACAAATCAAATTCAAAACTGAAAATAAAAATGACCTCAAAAAAACAAAAAAGAAATTAAGCGAAAAATTATAAGATAAATTAAAAACTAAATTAACAAA
This sequence comes from Beta corolliflora, assembly GCA_947648045.1. Lineage (NCBI taxonomy): Eukaryota > Viridiplantae > Streptophyta > Magnoliopsida > Caryophyllales > Amaranthaceae > Beta > Beta corolliflora. The sequence continues at coordinate 1,749,805 of CANSZD010003689.1, forward strand.
ATAAATTAGAGAACGAAATTAAGATCGAAAAATTACACAAAAATAATATCCATTTCAAAATCAACAAGATAAATTAAAAACGAAAAAGAATTCAGGAATTGCAAAAGGGATTATGAAAAATTCAAGAATTACAAAAGAAATGAAAAAAATTCAGAAATCTCAAACCTTAGATCCAAGGAGGAGAGAAGAGACGCGACAACCAAGTTGGGTGACAAGCGACAGTGTTTTTATTTCGCCTACGCGGTGTGATCGCGTATTATATTTGACTATCCCACTGTAAAGGTTTTATTGAAAATTATTTTATATTGAAAGAAGTTGCCACTTTGGGAATAAGGCTTAGTTGTTGTTGTTGTTGTTGTATTGAAAGAAGTTGCCAACAATTCTTTTTAGGAAGAATCATAAGCCTAATTGGATATAGTAAAATCATAGGGACAAATTATCCAATGTAGATTTCCCCGTCATGACTCCATATATGGTCAAAATGAACCAAGATTGAGTTCGGGGATGAGGGTACAAATATAATCATAACGAACTATATTGCCCATTGCTGGCCTCTACTAAATATCGATTCATTACAGATTTTATGCCAAAGAATAATCAAATAATGTTTTAAACACCCTAAAACTATTTAGTCTAAGTGAGTTCAGGAAACACATAAAAAGACTAATTTTAGTGACATGTTATTAGGCAGTCAATATTACAGGGAAACTAGCAAGTTGTTCAAATTAATCTGATTAATATTAGAACAGTTCTTTTGGTCTTTGATTAGCAATAATAACATGTGGGTGATAAAAGCATTAAAGCAGGAACAATCATATAATATGTATAGCACATTCAGGCAAGCATATAATATACAAAGGCATGAATAATAATAAAATAAAATAAAATAAAGTATAGAAAAAGGGTTAAAATATACTGTATAGCGATTTTACATTAAAGATCTACATCAGGAAAGAAAACTGTTAGTAACTTCAATATAAAAATAATTTATTTAAGGACCCTCAGGATTATACTGTAGCTTGGGTCTGCGAGATTGACAACCTTCGGGACGAGCAATCGTGAACCTGAAAATCTGAATGTATGTAGATTGAATGTATTTGTGTTTGAAAGGTATGAGTTTTGTAGGAAAGTTTTGTAGTTTGTAGAGAGATTCGTAAAGTATTCGTCGAGTGTTATGTGAGAAATCCGTTCTTAAATCTGTACAGAAATCAGGCCTATTTATAGGGAAAACGGCACTGCACCAGGCACAGCTGACGTGGCAAGCGCATGAAGCAGCATGAGCATGACCAGTAAAAAGCGTACACGTGGTACGCGCTTTTAAAAAAGATAAGAAAGAAATTCCGCGTCTCAAGCAGAGAACTGCGCTTGACGCAGGACTCTACATGAAACAGAAGTCTACGTGGCAGTTCTGGTGCGCTTGGCACAGGCTGTGCGCTAGGCGCAGCTTACGTGGAAGTCCACGTGGCAGGACACGTGCGCTCGGCGCAGCAACTGCGCTCAGCGCATCACTTGTTTTTGACATGTTTTGATAGTTTTTTTGATAAAAACGCGTTCTAAAAGATTTTCTTTTATCTTTTAACTACGGATATCTGATTTTACGGGATAAAATGTGATTTTGACTTAAAAAATATATCTTTTGAAAATATTTATTTATTAAAATAAATCAATTAATTATCAATTAATTGGGCTCAAAATACAATTGATTATCATGAATAATTAATTGGGCTTTAAAATAGGACTTTAACACTTTTCGAAATGGTTTTGAATAGCTTTTCCGACTGCTCTGCCCTTGGATCGGACCAATTAAGACCACAGTATGTTTCATCATCGGATCCTTAAATGGGGAGACATGATTATGTGTCTACAATAACCATAATATAACTTATCACCTTAAACTACGTGTCCTAACAAGTGTTTCAGATCATTCTGTGATGGAGGGAGTAGTAAAATCAATTTATTACTTCCTCCGTAACGAAATAAGTACAACCTTTGCCATTTTGGGATGCAACAAAATAAATGCAACAAGTTGAAACTTACTTGTTTTAGTAAGTTTTTTTCAACAAAATTACAAAAAAATGCCATTACTTAAGAAAATAATAATCTGATTATAACATCCTAATTTCCATTACATGTTAAACACAAATTCATTAAACTTAATGATTCCACACATCACCACCACCCTCACTCACCATGACAAACAACTAGAAGTGTTTAAACTAATTCTAGGTCTGTGGTTCGAATTTCTGGGTTTGGTGTTTTTTTCAAAAATTTAGGGTGAATTGGCGGTAGTGAAGGTGGTTGATGTGGTGGTGACAACGTTGTGGTGACGAGGTGATGGTGGTTGGCGGCGGCAAAGGTTGTTGTTGTGGTGGCCAGCTATTGTCGGTGGTGAAGGTGGTGGTTGGTGTGGTTGTCGGTGATGAAGGTGGTGGTTGTGTGGACGTGTGGTAGTCGGTGAGTTGGTGTTTGATTATGTAATCTTCTATCTCCTCCTTTTCCCCTAGTACACCACCTAAAACACAATTAACAAATTCTCCCTATGAGTTCCTGCCAAGGACATTTGTAACACTTATTTCGTTACGGAGGAAGTATAAAGAATCGTACGACATCTACAAAAGAAATTCGAATCTAACAAATACACACCAAATTGAACCAAATATAAGTTTACATCATCTAACCTCCCATCATTGAGTAGATCTTGATATTTAAAATATACAACCTTTTCGAGAAACGGTTTGGCAATTTGTTGTAGTCGCGAGGATATTTTTATATGATTCATCTAAATATATTTGAAAATTCATAGTTGTTGTGATCCCTCATCATTCTTTATCAACGAACCAATTTTACTATAATCCATCATATCTCCAATCCTGGATAATTTTCCTAAAAACAATAATAGTCTGTCACAAAGAGTAGAGAAAAACTCTGTCTTTAGAGGGAGAAAAGTTCCACAGAAGGAGGAAACATTATTATAAACCTAGAAAACAAAGAAAATTAAAGGGTTTTTCTACGTTATACCCTTGTGTTTAATTTTTTCAATTTCTACGTTGTACCCCAACTTTTTAAAAGTTCCACACGGTACCCTTAAACTTATCTATTTTAATGCACAATGACCATACCGCTGATTATACGTCATTAATTTTGGTCTAATTTTTATAATCAAGTGGAACTAATCTAATTTGTGAATATTCCCTCCAAGGGTTAAACTATGCATAAGTTAAATTAGTTCCAATAAATTAAAAAAAAATAAACGAAACTAATGACATATAATCAGCGGTAGGGGCATCGTGTATTATAAAAAGGTAAGTTTAAGAGTACCGTGTGGAACTTTTAAAAGGTCAAGGTACAATATAGAAATTGAAGAAACACAAGGGTATAACGTAGAAAAACCCAAAATTAAAAGAATAAAGTGAAAAAGCAAAGATTAGGGTTTTTCGCCGATACAAACCGATGGAAGCTCATCCAAAAATTAATAATTGAGGCTAGGGTTTGAGAGAGAAAAAATGAGAGAAGTAGTGGCCATATGAATTAATTTAATGAAATGATCATATTATTATCAATCATGAATAAAGAAGCAACCTTTTTTTTCTTTTAAAGAAAACTTCACCATCTTATAAGGCATGTTCTTTTTACCGTATTTTTTCTTGACTTTTATGATTTTTTCTTAAATTTTTTTTTGAACGTTTCTTAATTTTTTTGAACTTTTTCTTATTTTTCTGAACTGTTCTTATCCGTACTTTTCTTAACATTTTATGAACTTTTCCGAAAATTAGCAAAAATAAGGTAAGAGCAATGCAATTCATGTCTTTTTAGATCATGAAACTGTGTCATGGGTGTGATCTAAAAAATCATGGCCTTCCACTCATGGTTTTTGAGTGATCTAATTTGGGTCATCCGATTACATATTACAATTTTGATCACCCCATGATCTAAGCCATGGAGCAAGTAAAAGTGGGACCCACATGCACAATGTGTAATTCAAAATTTGTAATTGAAATATCTTAAAAACTACAAAGTAAAATAAAATTAAAAAAATTACCAAATGTCATAATTATTTGAGATCTATAAATAGACATCTATTTTGTTTTATTTGACACATTTTTAAAATTATTTATTTTATATTTAAATTTTATAAACTAGAGTTTTTATTTAATTTGGGAATGATGTTCTTCCATTTATAAATAAAATCAACCACATTCTTAAATGGCGCCAAACCCATCCAAACTCAAACCAAGTGTAATTTCATCATGTTTGATGACAAATTACAAATTTAGAGTTATCCGCGATAGGGGTGACAATGTGGGGTTATTTGGGAAAATGGGCTATATGTGAGGGTTATCTGAGATAATATCCCAATATATTATCGCACTTTCAAAAATTAATGATTTTATATTTTGAAAAGGCAAACCCTAAATTGTAGATAATATATACTTCCTCCGTTTCAAAATAGATGATACAATTTGACTTTTGCACTATTCACACACACTCCTTTGACCATGTTTTGTGAGTCTTACGTAATGAAAAATATAGTCTTCTGGATCTTGTTAGATTCGTCTCGATATATGATTTCATAATATCAACTTTTTATAATTTTTACATGTGGAGAATAAGTGATATTAATAGTTAAAGTTATGCGTTGGCAAGCATGCCCGGAGAAGTGTGTCAAGTATTTTGAAACATATGAAATATTTCATTAGTGTGATTGTATATTGTTTTGGTTTATTACTTAGCTTGATACTAGTTTTGAAGCCCGTGTGTTGCACGGGTTGTTGTTTATTTTATTTTTTTGCAATTTTTTTGTTAAAATTGTTGATTTTTTGTTGCTGTAAAATGAGATTTTTCAACACCATTGTATTTATATACTTCCTCCATTCTTTTTCTATTGCAACAATTACAACTTTGGGAAGTTTCATCTATTGGAACCATTCCACTTTTGGTAAAAAAAAAGCAACTATAGTTGACAATATTGCCTTTACTTAATGTTAATAAAACCATTATTAATTACTCAAATTGCCTCATAAAGTTGCCTTTACTTTATGTTAATAAAACCATTATTAAATACTCAAATTGCCTCATAAAGTTGCGTTTACTTTATTAAGGATTTACTTATCCTCTACTAACGACCCCTCTATGCTAAACTACCCTTTTTTTCTTAAAAACCATGCCCAAACTCATTGTTGCAGTAGAAAAAAAAAGAGAAAGTATTTGTCATTATACTTTAATTTCTAGATTTGTTATTGTAATATATAAATTTTATATTTTTAATGTTCAATTGAATATTGTAGCTAAGTCTATCATTAAATAGTATCCCAATAATTTGTATGACTAACAATATCTAACACAGTTTTAACATGAAAAATACTCGAACTAACTTTAAGAAACTAGAGGGTAATAATTTAATAGATGCAGGACAGAAAGAATAGAGAAAAAATATGAGTGACATCCACAACTTCAACTTTTAATATAGCACATAAACACTAACGCATATAGAATAGAAGATGGGAAAGCCAAAAAGAATATTATAATGAATGTATCATGAATGAAATACATTAAATATAAAACTAACCTCTATTAATAATCAAAAATACTATTTAAGAGAAAAAAAATCTCTTCATCAATCATGACCATATCAAGACTTATCAAACTTCCCCCTTTTTTTATGATCTGCGACATCAAATAGTCTAGAAACTCGAACATTGATTTCCCAATTAGTTTTAGTAGAATTAAGTTTATTGAAAAAATAATAAGATCTGACATATAGATATATGAAAAAGAAAAACATAAATAATTAAGTATACAACAAATATTAATTCTAGGAATAAAATAATTAGTCAATTGCATAATACCTCTGCAACGTCGTTGACAAACTTTCATTTGATTCTTCATGTAATGTCATCATGGTATGCTATAGGTTCAAAACTATATGTATGTATTTTTTTATCATTATATAACTCAATTTTTAAAAGTATGATTTTGAAAGACATAATTGCTATTGTTACATATAATACGCTAGTTTTATAGTTATTTTTATATGTATATAAAATAAGGAATAAATAATACGTTATTGTTCATCTAAATAAATATATTTTCATAAGTTGTAAAACTATATTGTATATGGAACTTATTTAGAAACATATTTCGAGCACTCTCTGATGGTAAAAAAATTATAATATTGTGAATTATGTAGCTAAAGTTATACTACCTTCGTTTCTTTTTAATAGTTACACTTTCACTTTTGACACTATTCACAAATTTCCCTTTGACTATCATTTGTGATTTATGGTTATGAGAAAATATAGTCATGTGGGGTCTTATTTGATTCGTCTCGATGTGTACTTTTAGAATATTGACTTTTTATATTTTTTACAAATACAAAATTAGAGATATAAAGGCTCAAAGTAGTGCATCGGCATGCGTGAAAAGTGTAAGTGTAACTATTAAAAAGAAACAGAGGCAGTATTCAATTTACATAATTAAATAATTTAAGTTGTTTATTTAAAATCAGAGTATAATATTCACTTATTAAAAACACCTTATATGTATTTATATCTATGCTAAACACTATTTTAAAAAAAAATTAAAAAGAATGACATGTCATGCTTAGGTGGAGCTCTCTATAATATTCTAAGATTGTTTTTTAAAATCATATCTAATTTTTTCATCATCCAAAACTCTAATATATATATATATGTAACTTTATCGCTATAGATTTTAATTTTTGTTGTAATAACAAATTTTCCTTAATAAATTTTGTTGCAATATCAGTTGAATAAGGCTGGTGTTTGGATCCTCTAGAGTTCTAAAAGTAGAGTTTGAGTAATATCAACCATTGAATAAAAAATCAATGGCTCATTATCTTTCCAAAACCCCCTCTATTTTTTCTCATCAAAATCCACCCCCTTATTTCCCCCCTTCCACCAATATGAGCCCTTGATTTTAAAATGTATGGTTTATATACAACTCTACCTTGTAGAATTTTATCAAAACTCTAGAGGATCTGGACTCTAAGGCTGAGGTTTTGAAAGATAATATGTTTAATCATGTAAATTGGATCTATGATAAAATGCTATAGTCACATATAGTACAATATAGTTATAGCTATTATTATATTTATCTAAAAGAAAGACTAAATAATGTCTTACCATTCATCTAGTTAAATATATTTTCATGAGTTGTGAAACTATATTGTAAATGGATCTTATTTAAGCATATTTCAAGCACTCTCAAATGGTAAGAAATTATAATGTTTTGAATTAGGTAGCAAAAGTTATATTCAATTTACCTAATATAATAATTTAGGTTGTTTATTCAAAACGAAACTCGAATTTCACTAGTAGAATAATTGCTTATTGCTGCGGTTTTACCCATACGCAGCAATATGCCACGTAAAAAGAAAAGATAAAATATAAAATAACCATATTGCTGCGGTTTCGACCGAAAACCGCAGCAATATGGTTTCAACGGGAAAAGTTGACTATAATGACCAGACATATTGCTGCGGTTTCCATACAGAACCGCAGCAATATATTAAAATATTATTTTTTTAATTATATTTTAATCTATTGATGCGGTTCCTAGGAAAAACCGCAGCAATAGACTTTCAAAATTAATAATAAAAGGCGCCAGCTAGGGTTCTTTGTCGTTCCTCCTTCAGCCGTTTTTATTTTCACTCTCATTCTTCTTTCTCCTCTCTCTCACTCATTCGTTCTTCTCTCATTGCTTTCAGCGTCCTTCTCTCATCTCTCAACACTCGCCGGAAGCATCTCTTCATCATCATCATTTTCTCTCTTTTTTTGTTTAAATCTGGAAATTCCCTTTTTTTGTCGTTCCTCCATCATCTTCGAATCCTCCATCACTCGTTCTTCATCTTCAGATCTCGAGGCGTTGGTCGTTCGTTGCTCCAGCAGCAAACCGCAACCGGCGAACGGAACCAGCCTCGTCGCTCGTCGTTCGACCATCCTTCGCCGGCCATTCACAGTTCGGCCGTTCATCTCCTTCGTTCATCGAACTGTTCGGCACATCGAAAGAAAGAGAGAAAGGAGTTCGTTCATCTCCTTCGTTCGTCTCCTTCATCTCCTTCGTCGGCCTCCGTTCGTCTCCTTCGTCGGCGCTCAGACCAACGGTTCGAGTTTCACCAGATCTGCACCAACGTTTTGTATTTTTTATTTTCTTCAATTTTTTTCAGTTTAGATGTTTAGGATTTCTATTTTTTTTTTTACTTTTTTTTTAATGAATTATTTTAGAGTTTCTATTTTAGTTTAATTTCCATTTTAATTTTGTAATGAATATGATATTTTAGTTTTTGGTATTGGTTACATTTTTCAGATTTGGTGTGTTTCATAGTTTCATTTCTTATAATATCAAATGTAAATGCGGTAGTTATGGGCTTTATTAATTCATTTGATGTTTGAATGAATTCCAAAAAATCTGGTTGTGTGGTTTTCTTTGTGAAAATGTTGCTTGGGTGAAGTATGACATTAGAAATGTATGATTTTTTTTTTTTTTTAAAATAAACAACCTATTGCTGCTGTTGTTTGGTAAAAACAGCAGCAATAGGTTACCTATTGCTGCTGTTTTTACCAAACAACAGCAGCAATAGGTTACTTTTTATTTATTTTTTATTATTATTAACACTGCCTATTGCTGCGGTTTTGGGCAGGAACCGCAGCAATAGGTTGCCCCAACCTATTGCTACGATTTAAAACCGCAGCAATATGTAATTTACCTATTGCTGCGCCCTTTATTGCTGCACGGTGAAAACCGCCGCAATAGGCCACTTAATGACCGCATCAATAAGCATTTATTCTACTAGTGTTTCTATTTTCTTGTTATCCAAAACTCCTTTTATGTACTTACATCTATTTAAAACTCTATTGTTTAAAATATTTAGAATAAAAATTAATGACAATCCTACGTGGCACTCAACCGATCACTATTTCATAAGTTGTAAAACTATATTGTAAATGGATCTTATTTCGAGCACTATCTAATGGAACAAAAATTATAATATTCGGAATTATGTAGCAAAAGTTATACACAATTTACATAATATAATAATTTAGGTTGTTCATTCAAAACCAAACTCTAATTTTAGCTTATCTACAACTCCTTATATGTATTTAAATTTATGTAGAACTCTATTTTTGTAAAAAATAAAAATAAAATTTGATGACATGGCAATCCTACGTGGCGCGCTCTATGACCTCGAAATCTTGAGGAGCTCTCTATGCTCCCGAAAAGTTCCTCCTTTATATATATACTAGTATTGGGACCCGGGTAAATGTCGGGGTTTTTTCTTGAAAAAGAGGTAGAGTTTTTAAATATTTACACCCTTATTTTTGGCCGTTATTTTTGTCTGACATAGAACAACTAAAAGTTATGATATGATTTTGTCATTATCTTTGACGTTGGTTTCTAATTTATATGTCATGAAGAAACTCACTTTATCATTCAAAAACATACTCTATCATGCAGAAACTACATCATTTCTAAACAATCCACTATATCATTTAGACACTCACTATATCATGCAGAAACTCACTATATATATGATTCAGACATTCACTCTATCATGCAGAAACTACATATTTTTATATGTTGAAGCACATGTCACGATATACTACACAACCTACATCTTCATGCATGTTAAAACATTAAAAATAAAACCTCTACTATATTGCATATTATTTCACTATACATTTTCCATTAATAAAATCCAGTATATTATATAGAAGTTCACTATACGTTTTCCTGCATGTTAAAATATAGGGAAGAAAAATTAATGAGCAAAGTTGACCGCTGACAATCTAGTATATATAATTTTGAATATTTTAATTCTAACATGAATAGGTTTTGTAGAACAACCCTAATTTTAATTGAATCTCTTATAACAACCCTAATTCTAATTGAATCCCTAATTCCAATTGTAGTAGGTTACTTTAATACTTTACCCCTAATTCTAATTGAATCGCTAATTCAATTGCAGTAGGTTACTTTAATACGTTAGTATAATCAATATTTCCTTTTATATGTTATTTTAATATAAAATTTTAAATATACTATAAATGGATCTTATTTGAAAGTACTTTTTAAACACTTTCCAATGGTACAAAAATTATAATTTTACGAACTATATATTAAAAGTTATAATCAATAACTATATTTAAGTTTTTCATTGTGAACCCAACTCCATTTATTCTTATCCTAAACTCTATTTGTATTTTAATCAATTTAAAACTCTATTTATATTTAAAAAAAATGACATGACACTTAATGAGCGCGACAAATGGCGTCCAATGATGACTCCAAATGTCGCGACCTCGTAAACTGGCTTTTGTACTCTGCTTTATATATTAGTTAATTACTCCCTCCGTCCCTAAATAGAGTGCCCATTTCTTTTGGGAACAAGTATTAAGAAGAAATCATGTGTAGAACCTTAGTTGTATTAAATCATAATTAAATATAGGAGTTGGTACACTTTTTATGAATTGTTGATTAAGGAGAGAGAATGTGGGCCTTATAGGAAAGTGAGTGATATTATAAAAATTGAAAGCAAAATAATATTTTAATTGGTGGGCTCATACCAAATAAGGAAATGGGAAATCTATTTGGGACAAACATAAATGGAAAAATGGGCACTCTATTTAGGGACGGAGGGAGTAGTTACTAGTATTGGGATCCGGGTAAATGCCCGGGCTTTTTCGTGAAGAAGAGGTAGAGTTTTTAAATATTTACACCCCTATTTTTGGCCGTTATTTTTGTCTGACATAGAACAACTAAAAGTTATAATATGATTTTGTCATTATCTTTGACGTTGGTTCTAATTTATATGTTATGAAGAAACTCATTGTATCATTCAGAAACATACTATATCATGCAGAAACTACAGCAATTCTGAACAATCCCTTATATCATTTCGACACTCACTATATCATGCAGAAACTCACTATATGATTCAGACATTCACTCTATCATGCAGAAACTATATGTTACTTTAACATAAAATTTTAAATATATTATAAATGGATCTTATTTTAAAGTATTTTTTAAACACTTTCCAATGGTACAAAAATTATAATTTTACGAACTATATATTAAAAGTTATTAGCAACGCATTTATTTTTATCCAAAACTCTATTTGTATTTTAATCAATTTAGAACTCTATTATATTCAAAAAATAATATGACATGACACTTAATGAGCGCGACAAATGGCATCCAATGAGGACGCCAAATATCGCGACCAACCGTAGTTCTAATTGAATCCCTAATTCCAGTTGCAGTAGGTTACTTTAATACTTTAACCCTAATTCTAATTGAATCGTTAATTCCAATTGCAGTAGCTTACTTTAATACATTAGTGTAGTCAATATTTCCTTTTATATGTTACTTTAATATAAAAAATTTAAATATAGTATAAATGGATCTTATTTTAAAGTACTTTTTAAACACTTTTCAATGGTACACAAATTATAATTTTACGAACTATATATTAAAAGTTATAATCAATTTACTATATTTAAGTTTTTCATTGTAAACCCAACTCTATTTATTCTTATCCTAAACTCTATTTGTATTTTAATCAATTTAGAACTCTATTTATATTTAAAAAAATATGACATAGCACTTAATGAGCGCGACAAATGGCGTCCAATGAGAACGCCAAATGTTGCGACCTAGTGAACTGGCTTTTGTACTCTGCTTTATATATTAGTTAATAGTATTGGGACCCGGGCAAATGCCCGGGCTTTTTTATGAAGAAGAGGTAGAGTTTTTAAATATTTACACCCCTATTTTTGGCCGTTATTTTTGTCTGATATAGAACAACTAAAAGTTATAATATGATTTTGTCATTATCTTTGATGTTGGTTTCTAATTTATATGTCATGAAGAAACTCACTATATCATTTAGAAACATACTATATCATGCAGAAACTACATCATTTCTGAACAATTCACTATATCATTTCGACACTCACTATATCATGCAGATTCTCACTATATGATTCAGATATTCACTCTATCATGCATAAATTATATGTTACTTTAATATAAAATTTTAAATATATTATAAATGGATCTTATTCTAAAATACTTTTTAAACACTTTCCAATGGTACAAATTAAAAATTATAATTTTACGAACTATATATTAAAAGTTGTAATCAATTTACTATATTTAAGTTTTTCATTGTGAACGACCCAACTCTATTCATTCTTATCTTAAACTCTATTTGTATTTTAATCAATTTAGAACTCTATTTATATTTAAAAAATAATATGACATGACACTTAATGAGCGCGACAAATGGCGTCTAATGAGGACGCCAAATGTCGCGACCAACCCTAATTCTAATTGAATTCCTAATTCCAATTGCAGTAGGTTACTTTTATACTTTAACCCTAATTCTAATTGAATCGCTAATTTCAATTGCAGTAGGTCACTTTAATACGTTAGTATAGTCAATATTTCCTTTCATATGTTACTTTAATATAAAATTTTAAATATAGTATAAATGGATCTTATTTTAAAGTACTTTTTAAACACTTTCCAATGGTACAAAAATTATAAATTTACGAACTATATATTAAAAGTTATAATCAATTTAGTATATTTAAGTTTTTCATTGTGAACGCAACTCTATTTATTTTTATCCTAAATTCTATTTGTCGTGTAATCAATTTATAACTCTATTTATATTCAAAAAAAAATATGACATGACAATTAATGAGCGCGACAAATGGCGTCCAATGAGAACGCCAAATGTCACGACCTCGTGAGCTGACTTTTGTACTCTCCTTTATATAAATGGCGACCACATTCTAATTGAATATCTTATAACAATCCTAATTCTAATTGAATCCCTAATTCCAATTGCAGTAGGTTAATTGAATCGCTAATTCCAATTGCAGTAGGTTACTTTAATACGTTAGTATATAGTCAATGTTTCTTTTTATAGGTTACTTTAATATAAAATTTTAAATATAGTATATATATGGATCTTGTTGTAGTCTAACATCTACGGCTCTTTTTAAGACACTTGGGCTTATCAGAGCCGTACACGTGTCACCTTAGTTAAAGAGAAGAAATGCCTTGCATCTTTGGGCTACCCTCAGCAGAGTTAAAAGGTCTAAATTCGCCCGGCGGTCGAGCCCAAAGCAATGTAAGGTGGTCAAGGAGATTGGTTAATAGATATCCACTAGTCATGATCTGCCACGTGTCATGATTTGATTTCTCACCCAATCAGAAGCCACTATTCTAGGGCAGGTTTTAAGGATAGCTGTCAACTTGCTATCACTATAAATACCCCTGAAATCAGGAGAAACATCCATTCAATGCAAACAGTGCAAAGTTACTCTGTAAAACTACTCTCTCACTTTCTCTCTCTATCTCTACTTTCTCTTACAACTCCTGATATCTGACTTAAGCATCGGAGGGGGAACCACCACCCAAACCTCCAGGGTGGGTCCCTTTTTGCAGGTTCGGGAACGAAGCTCAGGCTTGGACTTGGTTGATTCAGACATTGTTGCACAAGTCTCCAAAGAAGAACATCTAAGGGATACTAGTTTACTTGCTAGACAAGAAAGCTCAATCAGCAGCTTACTTGATGAACAAGAGGACTAAACATTTGGCGCCGTCGTGGGGAGACGCAACGATGACTCGATTGTCAATCGTCCAACCTTGCCGTAAAACCGAAGTCTTCGGGTTAATGTCGAAGACACGGTAGAACACGAGAGACCACCTCGAGGAAGGGATAGACCCCCGTCCATCGTCCGAGTTCTTGGACCAAGCCAAGAACTCCGTCATTCAAGAGAATCTTGAACGTCCGTGGTGATCGCCGCCCATCTAGAGAACACCTTGAATGATTTCCGATGCAAAGATGGCTGCGATCGTCCGAGAACAGTATCAAGAGCAATATGTTGTTTTTCCGCTTAACCCCGAGCCATTGCTAACAATCCACCTCCCCCTAGGGGACGTTCCCAAGACGATCGTCCGGGTCCTAGTCGACTGTTCGTCGAGAACCCTCTAGGAGAACGGCAGAAGAGGAAACGCCGAGAGGATAATGAACAGCGAAAGAAGATGGACTGGAACCTGGTGGTAAGGACCCGGGACCATGTTCGTCCCAAGCGGGCACCGAATGGAAACAGATGCCGGAGAATATCTAGAAGCAAAGAGAGAAAGCAGCAATACAACGATCGGCGACGGGTTCTACATCATACCCGAGAGACCCTCCTTTGAGGTTGTCGTCCCGTAGGGGAGGGACGAAGTTTAAGTCACTCTCTTGTTCATCCACGACGGGGAGAAGACAAGTGGCTCGATCCATGGTCTATAGGCGTCCATTGCTCGCAAACACGTCGTCCGATCCGGTGTTAAAGGAATATCGTAAGGAGTACATACCCATTGAGGGACAGATGGGAGCCCTCCCGGATTAACCGGCCCACTCCATTCTCGGCCGGGATAATGGAGGCGCCCCCTTCCCAAAGGTTAAACTCCCTACTATAGAACCTTTTGATGGAACAACAGATCCCGATGATCACTTATCTCGCTTATAAACATCGGATGTACGTCCAAGGAGTAGATGATGCTACCTCGGTGTAAGAACTTCCCAAAGCAACTCGAAGGGAGTAGCTCGAAGTGGTTTAACAATCTTCCACCCAATTCAGTCAATTATTTCACGGAACTCAGTTTCTTATTCACTAGTCACTTTGTTGCCAACAAGCAAGAACAAAAAACAAGCATGCACCTAGGCAAGGTCGTCCAGGGACCTAAGGAGGCTCTTAGAAGTTTCGTTAAGAGATTCAACCTTGAAGCCCTTCAGATCCAAGATCTTAATGCTGGAGTAGCCTTTGACGCCTTCATTAGGGGTCTAAGGCCAGGAAGCTTTAAGTTTGATCTTGTTAAAAAGAAAATATCCACTCTTGCCGAAGCCTTAAGGGAAGCTGAAGCGTTTATTCACGCTACCGAAGTGTGTGCTGAGGCAAAGCATCCCGAGTCTAAGAAGCCTGAAGAGGTTGCTCAGCCAAAGAAGAGCAACCCCAAGAAGGCCGAGACTTGGGCTATAACCTCCACCACCACTTCATCCAGAAGGAGCAAGAGAAAAGAGGCTGAGCCATCCTCATCCAATCCTATTGAATTTAACAAGGACCAATACTCCATTCTCATGGAGATTAAGGATCAATATGAGTTGAAGGCCCCAGCTGAGATGAAAACCCCTTATAGAAATAGAGATAAGAGCAAGTATTGCCACTTCCACAAGGATTGCGGTCACGAAACTAATGAATGTAAGCACCTCAAGAAGGCTTTGGAGGAGCTAGCTCGAAAGGGAAAGATGAACCCTTATATGCCTCAAGGGGGAAGGAAGTTTCAAAGAAAAGACAATTGGCAGACCAAGAAGAAGGAAAGTGAGAGCACAGACGAGGATGTTGTTCTCGTAATTTCTGGAGGGTTTGCTGCTGGAGGACCAACCAATAGAGGACACAACAACTACCTTAGGGAGCTTGGCCAAGTTTTGTTAGCTGATCAGACAAAGGCTGAGCCCTTCCCAAGGGTGGTAGTTAGTGAGCAAGATCGGGGCAGGTTGAGGACTCCCCATGATGATCCTTTGGTTGTAGAAATGAAAATAGCAAACTTGAGAGTAAGAAGAATTCTGATCGACACTGGAAGCTCGACGGACATCATCAGTGCTAACTGCTTGTCCAGATTAAAATTTGATGAGAAGAACTTGGTTCCCGTTCACCATCCCATCATAGGGTTTGGGGGAGGAGTCATCCACCCAATGGGAACTGTTACTTTGCCCGTTCGAGTGGGAGAAAAGGATGCCGCTAGAACTTTGTTTATCAAGTTCTTGGTAGTCCGAGATTTGACAACCCTACAATGTCATTCTTGGGCGACCAACTCGAATCACGTCAAAGCCGTAATAGTTACTCACCCGATGTTGATGAAGTATGAGTGTGATGATGGCAAGATTGGCTCATTATATGGGGACCAAGCGGTGGCTAGGGAGTGTTATCTCGACTACCCTCAAGCCGTCATCATGGAAGATATGCAATGAAGATCAGACGCAGGTTGCTGGTGAAAGGAAAATGTCTGAAATAGAGAAGGATAAGACGAAGGTGGTTAGCGAAAGGAAAACGTCCGGGATAGTCAAGGACCACTTGGCCTCATTGAAGACGGCCATTGAGAGCCCTCAGACGCCTCTCGCTCCCTCAAGGAAGGCGTCTGAGCATCTACCCAGCAAAAAGAGAAAATATGAAATCATCAAGGAAGAGCCTCCCTTGCTCGAAGAAGTGATGGCCATCATGGGACTAGCAATAGAGCGCCCGGTAACCGGCCGAGGCCCCGGAAGACGTGCATGCGGATGAGGCTCGCCCGTAACGAACCTTGAAAATTGGTTCTTCACTCTCTTTGGGCTTAAGAAGCCTCTTAATCAGCTTGCTGAAAGAATTTCAAGACGTGTTTGCCTATTGTGTTGAAGAAATGCCTGGAATTGATCCAGAAGTAGCCGTCCATCGGCTAAATGTTGATCCAAAATTAAAGCCAATCCGTCGAAGAAAAGGCATTTGGGGCCGGCTAGGAATCAAGCGGTCGACCCGGGAAGTTCGAAGTTGTTGGAGTCAAAATTCATCAAAGCAACTTATTATCCGAATGGATAGCAAATGTGGTCATGGTGCCCAAGCCCAATGGCACCTGGAGGATGTGTGTAGACTATACCGATCTCAACAAGGCTTGTCCCAAGGACGCCTTCCCGCGCCGAAGTTGGATCGTCCGATGGACTCCACGGCCCGGCCACGCTTTACTAAGCTTCATGGACGCCTATTCGGGTTTCCATCAAATTCCCATGTGGCCGAGAGGATCGGGACAAAACGTCCTTCATTGCGAAAAAGGACTATATGGTCGGGTTGAGAATGCCATTTGGTCCGCGCAATGCTCCGGCCACATTCCAAAGATTGATCAATCTTGTTTTTCAGCCACGGTTGGGAAGGAACATGGAAGCGTATATTGATGATATGATAGTCAAGAGCCGTCAAGAAGAAAGTCATGTGGGTGATTTGAGAGAAACCTTTGAGACTCTCGGGAAGTACAAGTTAAAGCCGAATCCCAAAGAAATGTGTTTTTGGGGTTTTGTCGGGGAAGTTCCTAGGCTTCTTGGTAGACCGAGAGGGAATTGAAGCAAATCCCGAAAAGATACAAGCTATTTTAGACATGAAGTCTCCGTCAAAGGTAAAGGAAGTTCAGAGACTGACGGGTTGCTTGGCTGCCCTTGGACGTTTCTTGTCTAAGTCAGGCGACAAGTGCCATCACTTCTTCGCCACCATTAAGAAAAAAGCTAAGTTTGAGTGGACAAATGAGGCGGAGCAAGTACTACAGCAGGTCAAGGACCACCTTCGGCAGCTGCCTAGGTTGGTCATGCCGGCTGAGGGGGAGAAGCTGTTTGTATATTTGGCCGTGTCCGCTCAAGCCGTGAGTCTTTGTTCGCCGGGCCGAAAGAGAATCCGTCCAAGTCCCAATATACTTCGTGAGTCACGTACTCAAAGACGCGGAAAATAGGTACACTCCCGTTGAGAAGTTTGGATTGGCCCTCGTCATGGCCAGCAGAAAGTTAAGGCCCTATTTCTTGGCGCACAGTATAATCGTCTACACTGATCAGCCTTTGAAGCAAGTTCTACTGAAGATGGAAGCTGCTGGACGAATGCTAAAATGGGCGGTGGAGCTTAACATGTTTGATATATCCTTTGAACCAAGGAAAGCCATTAAAGGGCAAGCCTTGGCGGAGACTTTATAGTCGAGCTTACTCGGTCGACCATAAAGCCGATATCCGATCCCAAGAAGAGGAAGAAGGCATTGGACGCTCATGGTTGATGGCTCGTCCACGGTCAATGGATGTGGAGCGAGAATCATTTGCCAATCTCCCGAAGGGGACAAGTTTGAATATGCATTAAGATTCCAGTTCGGAGCGTCCAATAACGAAGGCGAATATGAGGCACTCTTAGCGGGAATCAAAATGTGCAAGGCGGCCGGAGTCGTTGAGATCGAGGCCAAATCGGACTCCCTCTTAGTGGTCGACCCGGGTTAATGGAGATTTTGAATGCAAAGAAGCATCAATGAGCAAATACATGCGACTCATCAAAGATGAGATAGAGCCATTAAAACGATTTGTCCTCGACCAAGTACCAAGGTTAGAAAATCATCAGCGGATGCTCTCTCGAAGTTGGCCGGCTCGACCAAGGTGATGTGCCAAGAACAGTATTTTGGGAAGTCAAACCCAAAAAGAGCATCGATCAAGAGCAGATTATGTTTCTCGGTCGCGGGTATGCGGATGGAGCCGATCATAGAATACAAGAAGACGGGACGATTGCCTTCGGATCCCGTAGAGGCTAAGTATGTGAAGGCTAGGGACAAGTGGTTTGAGCTATGGGACGAGACACTTTACAAGAAATCATTCAACCGGCCTCTCGCTCAAGTGCGTCACCGAGAGAAGATGGTCTGGAGGTCCTGAAAGAACTCCATGAAGGAGCTTGTGCTTCTCACATTGGGGGAAGAGCTTTAGGGGAGAAGGCTTTAAGGACGGGGTACTACTGGCCAACCTTAAAGGAAGACGCTCTAGTCTATGCAAAGAAGTGTGACAGTTGTCAGAAGCATGGAAATGTGCATCAGAAGCCGTCCAACTACTTAACCCCCATCTTGTTCCCTTTACCCTTTGCCAAATGGGGCATGGATATCCTAGGACCTTTCCCAGTGGCCGCCGGACAAAAGAAGTTTGTGATAGTGGCCGTTGATTACTTCACTAAATGGATAGAGGCAGAGGCCATGCGAGGAATAACAACAAACGACGTCAAGGGCTTCATCTGGAAAAGCATTATAACCCGTTTTGGCATACCACAGTCCATCGTCTTTGATAATGGCCCCCAATTTGAAACACCTAAACTGAAGGAGTGGTTGGCAGAAAGAGAAATAAAAGCACACTTCGCTGCCGTTGCCCACCCACAAGCAAATGGGCAAGTAGAGTCCTTCAACAAGATTCTATCAACTGGAATAAAAAAGAAGCTAGAAAACGCCAAGGGACAATGGGTTGAAGAGCTGCAGGTTGGTGTTATGGTCCATCGAACAACCGCCAAGAACTCTACCGGGGAGACGCCCTTCATGTTAGTCTATGGCACGTAAGTCGTCTTGCCCATTGAGATTGAGGAACCCACCCCGCGAGTCATGATGTACTCAGAAGATGCCAACTGGGCTGCATTACGCACGGCTTTGGACCAAGTGCCAGAAGTCAGGGGCAATGCCTTGCTAAGAATGCAATTGTACAAACTGCGTATGGCTCGGGAGTTTAACAAAAGAGTTGTTAGACGACCACTCAAAGTAGGGGATCTTGTCCTTAGAAAGATGGAAGCGGTTGGACGAGCAAAAGAGTTAGGGAAGCTAACACCTAATTGGGAAGGACCTTACATGATTATCCAAGAGCTGCGCAAGTGGTACTTTTCGTCTTCAGGATCTGGATGGACGACCAATACAGCGTACTTGGAATTCTGATAATTTGAAAAAGTATCACGTCTAATTCAATTCACCGTCGAATGTCTATGAGGTAGTTTGTAGTTAATCCAAAGTGCCGCGGCACATGTTAGAAAAAAGAATTGTATACATGCATCTTGGCATTCCGTCAAGCAAAATCCATATAATACAATTCCTACTTTCTTATTTCCTTGTTTATTTTCACCAAGTTAACTCACTTTGGGGCATTAAATCAGTTACTCGTCTAAAAGTGACAGTAACTTGGATAAAAAAGAAAAGCGTCACAATTACTCATTTTTATGCCGAACATCACTCCATCGAAGAGACCGGCCAAAGTATAGCACATACAAGGCCGTCAAACTGACAAAACCTCTAGTAAGAGTAACGTCAAAGTCTCGAGAGAAAGGCGGCTCGAAATGAGTCCTTAGTAAAGGATACTTATCTTCACAAGCACGGCCAGCTAAGTAGCCTAGACCCTAGTAAGGGATCGCTACTTAATGACGAGTGTTGCTCCCTCAAGGAAGCCGGCTAAAACATGCGTTCAGCATATATAACAAGCTCGTCCGATAATTTCAGCAGGCTCGGCCAAAGATGGCCGCTTTCCTTCTTGGCCTTTGGCTCGCCCACCATGTACGGTTGAACTAAGCCCAAGAAGGGGGGGAATGATAGAAGCCTAAAGGACGAGCTCAAGAGAACAAGGTCGTCCAAAACCAAGAGGACCTAGGCAATCAAGAGAACAAGGTCGTCCAAAACAAGTGTTTCAATCATATTATGCAGATCGTCTACGATGTTCAAGACGAGTCAACTTTTGTACTTAGAAACAATTCAAAGTTAATGTGATAGTCAAATGGGAATTGATGAAAATAAGAGGCAAGCAAGTGGCAAAAGTCTTTCATATATATCATGAGTAAATTTACAAAATGAGATTACTGAAGGACTAAGGCTACAACGGGGCAGATAACCAAAGAAACTAGAAAAATAAACCTAAAACTAGGCTTCCTCTTCAACATGAGTTTCTTGGTTGTCCTCGGGCTCCTCATCTTCGGCTGAAGCCTCGTCGCCTGACTCTATAAACTCCGGAGGATCCTCGGCCTGAGCACCATGGCCCTATGGGCACTCTGTTGGTATTCCAGGCGACGGACAAAGCTCGGGACCTCCTCGGCTTCAGCCAGCATTTCGAAGGCCTTGACGGCCCAACCCTTGGACGTTTCTACAACATGTTCAAGGCCCTTTTTGGCATCGTCAAAGGTTTGGGAAACCGTCTTTTCCAGACGAGCGTTTCTCGCCCTTAGAAGAATATTCTCCCTTCTCAGCTGAGCAGCGACAAGAAGGGCGGCGTCTCTCTCACCCTTAAGATCAGTAGAGAGAGTGTTGATGATCATCTTCAGATGGTCTCTCTCCTTGTACTGATCATTGATGGTAACAAGATATTTCTTGTTCTTGGATTCAAGTTCTGCCGACCTTTTCTCCAATGCATCGAGTGACTGACGATGGAGAGTATTCGCCATCTCAATGTCATGAATGGCCTTGTCACCGGCCGTTGTAGCAAGATGGACGAGGTTCTTGTTCTCTTTTCTGAGCTCCCTCGCCCATTCTTCGGTTAGCATGTTTGCGAGCCGTAAGCCGGAACAATGAAAACAAACCAAGTTATTAGACGAGTGAAAGAACCAAAATTTGTATCAAGTATAAAATAAAGCGAGGCTAAAAGCAATACCTCTAGAAGAAGCCGAGACATGTAGCCCACATGCCCGGCGAGACGCCCCCCCCTTAATCCCTTAATGTAGGATTCGGGGTAGCACTTGAAGAGCTCCCGCTTAAGTCACTCCTTCTCCAGCTTCGACATTTTGGCGAAAGCAGGAGAAGACTCCTCGTCCGAATCAGCGAGGGGAGGAGTTGGGGGAATAGCAGGGCCTTTGCCCTTATCTGAAAGAGGGGGAGAGTCAGTTATCTTGATAGGAATGACGATGGATTGTCAATTGGACGGACTCATGGACCGTCCATCGACCCGCACCGTCCTAACTATATTGGGGTAATACGACTCACCTGGGACGAAATAGATGCCGTCCTAACAGCTAAGGGCATCGTGGCACCCGCTTAGCCACCGAGTCGCCGAACCCCGGATAGTTCTCGCCGCAGCCTCCGGATTCTCGGTGCAACTAGAGCCAAGGCCGACTCCGGTTTGACCTCGAGTAGAGTCGACCAAGCAACACACCGAGCGGAACAACCGCATGAGCACCCTCTCCCTCCTCGCCGGAGGGCACCGAAGGCTCCTTTTTAGGAACCTTGGGCGGGTGGGGGAGGCATACTTCTCTCCCCAACCTCGCCAGTTGGAGTCGTCTTATCTCGCCTTCTTCCTTGTGAAGCCCTTAGGCTTCTTCGGCGAAGGCCGGTCGTCGGGCCGTAGTTGGCCTCTTTTTGGACGAGGACGATTTCCCGGTGGAAGTTTGTTGGTAGGAGCATTTTTTCGAAAAAAAGTAAACAAGTCATCAAATTGGTCGTCCTAGGAGCAAAAGTTATAACTGCTATTACAAAGACTTCGTCGGAAAGAAGAAATGAAAGATGATTTGCAAATATAGACGTTCTATGGAAGACTCTCGTCCAAAAAATTGTGCAACTCCAGACGAGAAGGGCGCCAAGAAGGTGCCCGTCCAAGTCTGGACGTTCGCATACTTTTGGTGGCCCTCGTCCAAAAATTCGATGCCAATTTCGGACGAGTATGGCGCCAAGAAGGTGACCGTCTTAGTCTGGATGATCTTCTTCTTTGGGTGACCCTTGTCCGAAAATTGGATGCCAATTTCGGACGAGTATGGCGCCAAGAAGGTGACCGTCCAAGTCTGGACGATCTCCTTCTTTGGGAGACCCTCGTCCGAAAATTGGATGCCAATTTCGGACGAGTATGGCGCCAAGAAGGTGACCGTCCAAGCCTGGACGATCTCCTTCTTTGGGTGACCCTCGTCCGAAAATTGGATGCCAATTTCGGACGAGTATGGCGCCAAGAAGGTGACCGCCCAAGTCTGGACGCTCTCCTTCCTTGGGCGACCCCCGTCCGAAAATTGTATGCCAACTTCGGACGAGTTTGGCGCCAAGAAGGTGACCGTCCAAGTCTGGACGCTCTCCTTCCTTGGGCGACCCTCGTCCGAAAATTGTATGCCAACTTCGGACGAGTTGGGCACCAAGAAGGTAACCGTCCAAGTCTGGACGTTCTCCTTCTTTGGGTGACCCTCGTCCAAAAATTGGATGCCAATTTCGGACGAACTCATATGATCCTCGGCAAAAAAAAAAAAAAAAAAAAAAAAAAATTATTATTACCAATGTTTCTGCCCTCTTCTCAGACCTTGCTCTTTGCATACTCCTTCCAAAGGTTGGCGGTAAATTGGGACATGCTGATCTCCCCCGTCCAAGATGCTTCAAGGCGTTGTCTGGCCGAGTCTGCAAAGAACAAAAATGTGTTCGTCAAATGGACTATAGACGAAGAGTTTTACTTGGATGATTTTAAATATATACCTTTATCATCGGCCAACCGCAAGCCGGCGGCAACCAAGAAGTCGTCTTGGTAAAACATTTCCTTAAAAGGTATCCAGTTGGATGGCCCTTTAAAAGAACGTTGGCCGGGCCTGGAGTACTCTTTTGTTCTGAAGTACTCCACAACTTCTTCATCGAAATTGTCCTCCAATTCCAGCCAGAACGCTTCCGTCCCGTATTCGTGACGGACCCGGTTATAGAATCTATAGCTCTCAGTAGCCGAATCATTGGCCGCCTTTAAAAAGATGAAGTCGGCTTTCCATTCATGCATTTTCGAAGGCTTCCCCCAAGCCGTCAGGAAGCCAGGACGGTTGCAGATACTGAGCCATGTCCCGTCCACGGCCCCGGGTACCTTGGCCGCATAGTGGATGTGGGTAAAGGCCTGAAGAGAAAGGGCTAGGCCGCGCAGCTCGCAGACGGCGATAAACGTTAGGACGTTGTGCCAAGCGTTCGGAGCTAGCTGATTATGGCCGATGTGGTAGTGCTGTAGCACTTGTTCTATGAAGTCATGGAGGGGAAACCTCAATCCAGCGTCTAAGGCTAGTTTATAGACAGCGAAATGGTTCCTAGGAGCGCTCAGGATCGTCGTGTCTTTGTTAGGAATGACAAAGGAAAAGCCCGGCATGGGCATGAAAGACGATAAGTAATTAGGGTCTGGTCCTAGTTTCTCTAACCACTTACGGTTGACCAAAATGAAACCTGGATCAGAAAGGGGACCTAAACGTCTTCTAATCTCCGACGAGGTAGTAGAGGCCTCGTCTGATTCTTCGGCAGCTTCAGAGTTGCTACCGTTATTGCCTTCGCCGATCTCCCCCATCTCGGCGTCCCTACCAGAAGTACTGGTTTCAGGGTTCATTTCGGAGTCTTCTGCCTCATGGTCAAAAGGAGGCATGTCCAAAGACTGAGCACTTTGGACCTCTCTTGCCTCATCGGGCACCCGTCCAGTGGATTCCTCCATGTCCGAGCTATTTGACGGGATTATTGCTTTTCGTCTTAGACGGGCCGTTTGCTTGACGCGCGCCAGATTACCCTGCACATAGGGATGGAAATGGATCGGGTTCGGGGCGGGTGGAGCTTCACCCGCATCCGCCACCCGCATCCATCCGCTCCACCCGCATCCATCCATCACCCGCATAAACCATCACCCGCATCCATCCATCCGTCATCCATCGGGTGAACGGGTGGGTCGGGTGGTTAGCGGGTGAAGAGATATATAACAATTTTTACAAAAAAATATGCCATAAGATACATATTTATTAAAATTTTCAACTAAAATTTTTATAAAGTAAGTAAATAAACATGTGTAATTGATAATATGGATGATGGGTGGGTGTTAAGCGGGTGATGGATCGGGTGACAGATGGAAAAAATCCCACCCGCATCCGACCCGCATCCACCACCCGCTTCACCCACCACCCGCTTTTCATCCATTTATTTTGGGTTTTCACCCGCTTAATAAAACCGGGTTAAGCGGATGATGGATGATCCATCATCCATTTCCATCCCTACCTGCACAGGTAAAGACTGGGTCGTCTGACTTTCTCGGCCAAAACTGTGAAAATATATATACTCAGCCAGAAGAGGCCCAACTCTAGAATGTGCCGAAGAAGAAGTATCGGTTCTAGGGTCAAGACAAGCTCTTGGTCGGCTAAGATTATTTGACGAAGATGATTCCATTTTATTGATTTTTTAAGAAAAAATAAAGAATAAAGAATGAAGAGTTCAAAAAAAAAAAAACGATACCTGCTAAGAACGTCTGGGCGATTCGGTGAAGAATGCTGAAGCAGGACGATCTATCTTTCTCTCTCTCTAGAAAATTCTCAGAGTTTCTCTCTCTAGACAAATTTGTTCGAAGTGCTAAATGATTCAATGTCTTCGCTCCAAGGTTATTTATAGAGGAATAAGAAACCTGTGGAACCGGTCAAGAATGACCGAAAAAATAATACAACGGTCGAATATGACCGGTAGAACCCAGAAGAAGGCGCACCACTTTACCTGGATTTGAACTACCTTGAGGGTAAAAGGGCCTTAACCGTCAGATGGGCCAACAGTAAAAGCCCTTTTAGGGGCAAATGTTGTAGTCTAACATCTACGGCTCTTTTTAAGACACTTGGGCTTATCAGAGCCGTACACGTGTCACCTTAGTTAAAGAGAAGAAATGCCTTGCATCTTTGGGCTACCCTCAGCAGAGTTAAAAGGTCTAAATTCTGGCCCAGCAGTCAGAGCCCAGCAATATAAGGTGGCTGAAGGAGATTGGTTAATAGATATCCACTAGTCATGATCTGCCACGTGTCATGATTTGATTTCTCACCCAATCAGAAGCCGCTATTCTAGGGCAGGTTTTAAGGATAGCTGTCAACTTGCTATCACTATAAATACCCCTGAAATCAGGAGAAACATCCATTCAATGCAAACAGTGTAAAGTTACTCTGTAAAACTACTCTCTCACTTTCTCTCTCTATCTCTACTTTCTCTTACAACTCCTGATATCTGACTTAAGCATCGGAGGGGGAACCACCACCCAAACCTCCAGGGTGGGTCCCTTTTTGCAGGTTTGGGAACGAAGCTCAGGCTTGGACTTGGTTGATTCAGACATTGTTGCACAAGTCTCCAAAGAAGAACATCTAAGGGATACTAGTTTACTTGCTAGACAAGAAAGCTCAATCAGCAGCTTACTTGTTGAACAAGAGGACTAAACAGATCTTATTTTAAAGTACTTTTTAAACACTTTCTAATGGTACAAAAATTATAATTTTACGAACTATATATTAAAAGTTATAATCAATTTACTATATTTTAGTTTTTCATTGTGAACCCAACTCTATTTATTCTTATCCTAAACTCTATTTGTATTTTAATCAATTAAGAACTCTATTTATATTTAAAAATAATAATATGACATGGCACTTATGAGCGCGACAAATGGCGTCCACCAATGAGGACGCCAAATGTCGCGGCCTCGTGATCTGGGTTTTGCCAAATGTCGCAGCCTCGTGATATGACTTTTGCCAAATGTCGCGGCCTGTCGATCTGGCTTTTGTACTCTGCTTTATATATTAGTTATATGATATGATATGATATTGATTTCCTCCGTTTTCTAATAGTTGTATCCAAAAGAAATAACATGCATATTTAGAGTAGCTGTATAAATGTATGTTGAAAATATTAAACAAAGCACATGTAAGGAGAAAACCTTTCCCAAAAAGGAAAAAATTCAATTAATTGAACAATCCATCTTGCGTGGACCCGGTTCACATTAAAAATAGTGTGGACCAGGCCTAGACACGTGCCCCACTACAAACTAGTCACTCCCGCTTTCCAGAATCCGCACAATTTTCTCTCTCTTCAATAAGATTCTCTCGCCCTAAAATTTTAACAAAAACAGTTGTTCAGAACAAACATACACTATATCATTTTAAAATACACTATATCATGTCAAAATACACTATCATGTCAAACACTATAACGATCGATTATGATAATTTTGTGTAATATACAAATAAACTACACTATAACATTTCAAAATACACTATATCATGTCAAAACACACTATATCATGCAACACTATCATGTCAAAAAACACTATATCATTTCAAAATACACTATCATGTCAATATACACTATAACATGCAACACTATCATGCCAAAAAACTCAGCAAAATACTATCATTTTAAAATACACTATATCATTTTAAAATACATTATATTATTTCAAAATACACTATATTATTTAAAAAATACACTATCAGGAGAGTGAAGTTATCAGAGGAGAGAGAAGTTATCAGGAGAGAGAAAAGAGCGGAAGACTGAACACGGCAAAAACGGAAAGTTGTAATCATTAAAACTCACATGAGATGGATAAGGTGCACACTAAGTTAGTGTGCACCGGGTTCATATTAGTTTTTTTATTAATTGAATACATCACAAAAAGGAATATGGTACAACTATTAAAAAGCATGGGTAATGTATTATTATTATTATTCACTTAGCGAGGAAATAAATAGGTCAATGGGGGTTTAATATCTCGCTAGCGACAAATTTTAATATCTTGTTGAAACACTTAGAGACGATTTTCTAAATTTCGACTCTGGCTTAGGTTACCTGCTGCAACAGATGAGTGACCTACAAGGACCAATCATGTATAATGCACCTTAGAGTTTATGCAGTTGTGGAATAATCAATAGTTGGTACTTTTTATAGAAGGACGGACATAGTTGGAACTGTTCTTATTAATTTTTCCAATCTTTAAAAGCAAAATAATTGTCCATTTTTTCTCCGAAACAGGAAACTAACCAAAGACAATTTCTAATCTTTTTTGAATTGAAAACAAAAGTCTTTGTCCTTAGTCGTTCCTTGAATATATCTATAATTAATGTGTTTCCATCTAATTGATCAGAATTTTCTTTAGGGAAAAGATCAGAAGTATATTTTTTTAGCTACCTCACTTAGCAACAGTATCATAACTCATAAGCATATATCGGACTAAAACCAAGGACACGCTTATTTACAACAGGTCAACAGCATTCATCCGCAACCGTAGTCCGTACCCCAACGTCCTTTAGGCTTTAGTTTGAAGTAAGGTACCTTATTTGTCCTTTCAAACGCATCTTAGAGAATGAATTAACGTGATGCACGAAAAATAGGAATCGCCAAGTAATACATTGCATGTTGGATTAACCTAAAAAAAGCATCAATACTCCCTTCGTTTTTTTAATTATTAAGCTTTTCTCTTTAATCTGTTTTTTAAATTGTTACATTTTTACATTTTCCTTATATGGTAACATATCACATCAACTTTTCAAACTTTTACACATCATATACCCCACCACCCATTTTATTCCAAAAATTGGGATTATTCATGTCAATTTTTCCTTTTAATAATCCACCAAAACATTCCCTATTTTTCTCTTTCCTACATTATTTTTAATGCTTCTTTTATATTTCCCAAAACCAAACATTCTTTTATTGTACTTCTTCCTTATTTTTTGCACAATTTCCTTGGTACACTTCACTTTGCACAATAAAATTCGCATGGGACAATTTTGGTACTTATCCAATGTAGATTTCCCCGTCCTGACTCCATAGATGGTCAATGAACCAAATATTGAGTTCGGGGGTGAGAGTACGAACACGATCAGGAACCACATTCGCCTATTGATGGCCTCTACTTAATATCGATTCATGTTAAGTTTTATGCAGAAGAATAACCAAATAATATTTTCAAGCACCCTAAAAATATTAGTCTATTTTAGTTCATGAAACACATAAAAGACTATTTTTTAGTGATATGTTATTAAGCAAACAAATTTACAGGAAACCTAATAGGTTGTTTAAATTATCTGATTAATATTAGAATAGTTCTTTAGGTCTTGATTAACAATAATAACATGTGAGGTGATGAAAGCATATTAGGACAATCATGTAACATGCATATGTATATGTAAATAAAAAAGAAAAGGAATAAAAGGTTAGAATGTACAAAAGAACGATTTTTATAGTAAAGATCTACATCATTGAAAGAAAGAGTTAGTAACTTCAATATAAAAATCGAAAATTTATTCAGGGACCCTCATGATTATACCTATGCGGCTTAGGTCTGAGAGATTCGGGGCGAGCAATCGTGAAGCCTGAAGAAAGTATGTGTATGTCTGTACTTAAATGTATGTATTTGTGTTTTTGTTTGAAAGTATGAAAGTATGAGTTTTCAGAGAGAGGTTTTGTAAATGTTCATAAAGTATGTTCGTAGAGTGTCGAAGTGTCCTTTAATTCGGAAAACAGTGATATGTTTATAGGAGAACACTGAAAAAAGATAGAAAAGTGAACTATACGCGCTAGTAGAATAATTGTTAATTGCGGCGGTTATTAAGTAGCCTATTGCTGCGGTTTTCGTATCGCCGCAAATCAAGGCGCAACAATAGGTTAAAATCTATCGTTGCGGTTCCAACACCGCAACAATAGGTTAACATATTGCTGCAATATTGGGCAAAAACTGCAGCAATAGATCCCGCATTAAAACGGTAAGTAGGTAAATCTATTGCTGCAGTTTTGGGCCAAAACCGCAGCAATAGGCACATGTACCAGTAAATTTTTTTTTTTTTTTGGCACTTTGCCATCAAACTTGAAACATAAAAATGTTAACAAAAAATAACACACTATAGAATAGGAAAACCAAGGCTCAAAACCAAAAGACAACAAAATATGTAAAAGCTAATTAGATTACAAATAAAAGTCTCCACATACAATTACAAATCAAAAAAGTATAAAAGAAAAAAATTAACTGGATTCAAAAAAAATAAAACCAAAAACCGCTACTACAAACTAATTTAGAAAAATATATAGAAAAATCTCCACAACTTGCGGCTGAATGATGAACACACACCAACGGATCTTGACAAATGAAATACATTGTCGGAAAACTTATATTCGTCGGAGATTCATACGAATCCAGAATTTCCGCCGCAAAACCCGCCGGAGAAAACTTAAACTCACCGAGAAAGAAAGAAAGAATTCGAAATTAGAACTTGAAGTTCAGTTCGGATCTGAATATAAGAACAATGGCGAGATGAAATTTTCGAAGTTCAGTTTGGATTTTCCAGATCTCAAAAAAAAAAAGAGAAACGAGGAAGATGCGAGAGGAAGTTCAGTTCAATTCGTTGGGAGGAAGTTTAGTCCGGTGTCGCTGTTGACGCACTTCAGATCTGAAGGCCACTGCTTCGTCGACGGCGGCAAGAGAAGAGTTGGTGAGGTCGAGCGTTGCAACGAAAATGGTGAAGTCGAGGATGAGAGAGGCGAAAAGAGTTCATCGTTGGTTGTTGAGAAGATCGAAGAGAGAGAAGAATGAAAATGGTGCTCGTTGAGGCGAATGAAGGTGGAAGAGGAATGCAGATGAGTGAGAGATGAGAGAAGAGAGAGGCGAGAAGATGAGTGAGGGAAGGAGGAAAAACGATTGTGAATAATGTTAGTGGGGAGAGTGAACCCTAGCGTGTTGTACTGTTGCCTCTAATAAAGGAACTGGCGTTTTTTTTTTTTTAGATCTTAAATCTATTGCTACGGTTCCCACCTAGAACCGCAGCAACAGATTAAAATTTTATTAAAAAAATAATATTTTAATCTATTGCTGCGGTTCAAGGTGCAAACCGCAGCAATAGCTCTGGTCAAACCAGTCAAACATTTTTTTAAAATTCTCGTTGACATCTATTGTTGCGGTTTTCACTCAGAACCGCAGCAATAGGTTGATTATTGATGCGTATAGGTAAAACCGCAGCATAAGCAATTATTTTACTAGCGCGTCACGCAGGGAGTGCCCTTGGTGCACGTCTCTGTGTGATGCATAGAGCCACATGTCAGGCGCACCAATCTGCGCCTGACGCGGCTTGACCTATGCGCTTGACACACGTGGTGCGCCAGGCGCACCGCCTTGTGTCTGACACGCTTTGACCACCTTTTTTTTTTTATAAAATACATTTTGAACGATTTTCTTTTATCCTTTAAATCAGGAAATCTGATTTTACGGGATAAAATCCGATTTCAATTATAAAAAAATCTTTGAAAATATTTATTTATTTAAATAAAACAATTAATTATAATTAATTGGCTTTTCAAAGATTAGGCTCAAAATATTATCTTATGGGCTCAAAATACAATTAATTATGAGGAATAATTAATTGGGCTTTTAAAATAGGATTTGGACCATTTTATGCTAACTTTCTCCATCTAGTTGTGGTTTTTTGGTTTGTGTCGAATTGCAGGTTTTAGGAAATTATTTCCCTATTTTCTACTATTATATGACCACTATACTGGATTGGAGATGTTTGATGCTGAGTGCCAAGGCCCCAAGGACACTTTCCAGGACCCTTGGGCAAAAGAAGAGTTGAAGACCTAGCACTTGAAGCCAAGAGCGAATAGATAACGCATAGGCCCGATCTCATCGGGCGCCCACAAGTGGCATCTGGAAGTTTTGTTGCGGGCCCGATCCGGAGCCCTTAGCCCATAATTCACTGTTGAAGCCCGATCGGGCGGGTTGGCCCGATTGCATCGGGCATGCTTGTGTGTGCTGCTGTGTGCATTGCTGACGAAGCTTAAGCGGCCTGATTTCATCGGGCGGTGCGGCCCGATTTCATCGGGCGTTGGCTCTTTTTGGGCTTAGAATTAAGTAATGAGCCCGATTACATCAGGCATGTTTAACCCGATCGGGTGGTTAACCCGACACACTTATTTAATATTTTCCGGGCTAGTTTTGTAATACTTCTCCTATCTATTTTAGGTTTAGTATTAATAGGCAAATCAGAATTTTTACT
Organism: Beta corolliflora; assembly: GCA_947648045.1. NCBI lineage: Eukaryota > Viridiplantae > Streptophyta > Magnoliopsida > Caryophyllales > Amaranthaceae > Beta > Beta corolliflora. The sequence continues at coordinate 1,781,130 of CANSZD010003689.1, forward strand.
ATTCACCTTTTGTTTAGCTGCTTTTGTTTTTACATAGTTCTCTCTAGAGTGATTCACAAACTTGAGTTTATTGCTTTTCTCTTTGGATTCAAGATCAAATCTTTGGATTATTTGCAAGTTCAATATAGTTCTTCAATTTGGTAATCTTCTTTATTACTTTTTTCTATTATTGATTAGATTCATCTCTTAGTTATTTGCAACCATTCCAGGTATGAATTATTATATTGATTATGTTATTGTTTTCATAGACATGAGTGAGTAGTTGTATTTCTAGGGTTGTGGGGATCTATGGTTGTAATGAAGGATTGATAGATTAGTCTAATTACCTTTTATTTCAATTGATTCCTGTGGTTGAATCATTCATGCTAGACTTATAAATTAGGCTTGATTTGTATTTCTACTATCGCAATACTGAATCTGCTTCGAGAGGAGAGATACCGTATATGCTTTCAATCATTAGGCAGAGTGATCCTTGACCATGCGAGAGCGGCTAGGTGATCTTTCAGGGAGGTAATGTTCGAAAGAAATTACATGTGCCCTAGATAAATTGACTTATTAGGTAGTTGTCATTCGTCCCTGATTTTCCGAATTGTATGCATAGTGAGCCATAATCTTAGTTCTCTATTAATTGATTCATTCCTTCGTATTTAATTCTGTTATTTGCTTAGTTCAGTAAAACAACTATTTTCATCTGATTTAGTTAGTTTAATATTAGAATTCAGATACAATAGTATAACTTTCTCCATGTGGATTCGATCCTGACTTCCCTGACTACTAGTTAGTGGACCTTAGGTTATTTTTGATTAGGTGATACGACTTTAACATGTCAGTAGGCATATTGATCTATTATAGTTTTGAAGTATAGAACTTCATTGAATTAAATTTGTTGTAGATAAAGAACTGAAATGTGCTGCAATATTCCACAAAATCCTATCAGGGAAACAAAATAGTTGTAGAAGATGTTAACCAAAAAAATTAGGGTATGTACTTTATTGTTAATTGTTTATTATTTCCAACTTCTCTGGAAAAAGAAACAAAAAATATGGATACCAAACAAAAATAAGTTTCAAGTTTTATGTTCTAATTTTTCAAATTAAACCTGATTAGTATAAATATGACTAATTTTTGATTGTTTATACAATTTATACTATTTGATTTCTAAAATTTTACAACTAAAAACTAATAAGTGACAAATTGCTGTCAGACCAGCCTTAAATCGTCAAATTCTCACATGGATAGAATAACTCTCAAATCGAGGGAGTGATAAAGTTTATTATAATCAAGAAGAAACTAGTAATAGAAAAGAAACAAAGATTTAATATCACCTAAAAGAGTAATAAATGGTAGTACTTAATCGAGGATACAAAAATA
>CANSZD010003689.1:1787500-2115000 GCA_947648045.1 Beta corolliflora
AAGGTAACCATTTTTGTTACCATTCCTCTCGTCTATTTATGTCAATTCCATTTCCATTTCCTATCTTGAACCAAACGATCCCTTAAATTTAAGGAAAAGAAAAAGATAGTATTTACTTTGAAGCAATAACCTAATTTTAATAGTTCTTCTTTAGAATAGTACCTATACATAAATTATATATAATGTTTTCACAAAAAAATTATTCTAATGTACGCAGTACGCTAATTGCTCATTAAATAAACTAAAAGTATTAAATAATATTTTCCTCAGTTCATATTATAGGCATCAGGAAATAGGTGTTTCAATAGCCTTAGCACAATCTAGCTCCCTATTTAATTAGTAAATTAAAACTCATTTATCTATAATTTATCATTAATACCATCACTATGAGTAATATAATTTACGTTGTCGGGCCTCGACGCTGGCTGCAGTTTGTACTTTTTGTGAAAAGGGAATATCCGAAGATCCCATTTTCTTGGAATTATTCGTTATACATCCTTGTCCAACGAGACATGCATAGTCGTATTATAGGTTCTTTTAATCTTTTCTTAAAAGGAATTTAAAGAGTCTTATGCGTATTTATCAAACACGTATCATACATCAGCGATTATACGAGTATGATTTAGCAAAAGTGAAGGATTAATGACTTGTATACTTAGTTTTTTTTAGCGAGGATGATCTTGGATATGTTGGTATCCTACCATCTCAATATGGAAGACCAGAGATCGAGTCCTTTGGTTGAGTGTGGGGAGGGGGAGGGTATCTAAAATCGTTGGCATGGGCCAAGTCTAGAGAGAGAACAAGCCTCGATATTTCGTAAATAGTACAATAAATAATATAAAAGTATTGATATTTCGAACCTATACATTGAAGTTAATCCAACAAAATTTAAAATGAAATTTGTTCTTGTTGTATATTAGTGAAAAAATCTGATGAAGGTTAAATTATGAATGATTCAAAAGTCAAAAATATTGCAACTAATAAAAACAGAAGAAGTATATTAATTGGTACATGGTGAGCTATAAAAGATAACGATGTAGATGATATTCGAACTCGTATATTGAATACCGCCCCTAATATTTTAACTAAATAATCAAAATTGCCCTTGGAAAGTATCCGTCCACCTTTGATAGAAAGAATCGAGTGATTCCTTTACTACTTCGTCCATCTTTTATTAGTATGCTCCTTTCATTGGGCACAAAGTTCAAGCTAAGGAGACATGTTGAGTGAGTCATATGAAAGAGATTAATGATACTACATCTAATTATTTTATCGCAATTAAAGAGCTACTGAGTAATCAACAAGGTTGGAAAGCGGAGGGTAAACAATACATTTTCTATTTCATGATACTTGCAACCGTTTGACTTTTATGCTTGCCAATGCACATCTTTGACCATTAATATCTCTAATTAACAACTACTAAAATTAAGAGTTGATATTTGAAATTTTCATATTGAGACCAATCCAACAACATTTTAGTTCATAGAATTTTCATTTTATACATCATAAAATAGTTATAGTCGAAGATAATGGATGAATAGCGTATAAGTCAAATGGTCGTAAGTATTAAAGAGAAAGTGTATAGAGAGTCAAAGAGTATAGTCCCAATTTAAATAAAAAATAAATAAACTAATAAGTGATAATCCAAAAACAAAAACTGGATAAATTAATTATAAAAAAAATCAGATGAAGTATCTACAGATAAGTGATCTACGATGAAGCACCTATAGAGTAGCAAAATTACATCTACCGGCTTTCTAATTGCAAGAGCACAACAAACACATCATATCTAAGTTCGAAGGGTAATTTTTTTTTTTTTTTTATAATAAAAGTTTGAAGTACAACTTTTGCTAAAGATTCACCATGTTTCCGATAGCAAATCTAATCAATAAAGTAAACTAAAGGCCACTTCGGGATCACTGGCAATTTTCATTTTTTGGTTTCATGAATGCAAAAATCATATGGTATAATAGCTATAATGAACTTAAAATTAGTCATACTTAAACGAAAATACCAATTTTGAAAACTGACAATAGAAAATTGAAAACTATGTTTTTAGTTTTCAAGAAAACTGAAAACTAAAAACAAAAAAGCACAACGAACGAGCCCTAATAATTAGTAATTTCGAGTTGGAGATAGGCCAAGCATAATTCTCCCTCTTTTCTTATTATCTTATGACTCAATATTTTCTATTTTTAATCTTTTACTTAAATTGTCAATATACTTATTTGTTAGTGTGCATTGAAGACAACGAAAAAAAGGTGATGTAGGCAAGATTCAATTCTAAATTTTGATAGAATTATCAATTGAATTGTACTAATTTAGTTTTAGACAACATAAGCAATACGCCCGTATCACCCTTGGGGATTGTTAAATATCACCCCAAACTACTTAAAATCGCCCCAACCACTATATGATTATACCATTATATCCTTACTTTAATTTTTGGATTTTAACTCCAACTTTTAACTCCTCCACCTAACAATCTACCATCCTCACCATTAATCATCTTCTCTCTCATCAGTATCATCACTATCACTCTCATCCTTCACATACAAAAAAACCACCACCACCACCACCACCACCACCACCATCTAAACCCAAAAAAATGTCAGACAACCCGTCGGAAAATCCAAGGCCATGGAAGAAGATTGTCCTCAGGCGTCAAACGGAGGCGGCAATCTTCAGGGCTACGGAGGCAAGACGCCGGCAAGAAGCTGTAGAGGAGGCGGCGGCAGCAGCGGAGATGGCAGCAGCAGAGGCAGCGGCAGTGGAGGCGTCATCGCAGGTAATTTTTTTAAAAAAAATAATAGCCTGAACGTCTGTCCAGGCAGTTGCTTCCATGGAAGCAACGTTTGGCCAGGAAGTTGCTTCCATGGAAGCAACGTTCCAGCCAAACGTTGCTTCTATGGAAGCAACTTCCTGGCCAAACGTTGATTCCATGGAAGCAACTGCTTGGACAGACGTTGCTTCTATGGAAGCAACTTCCAGGTCAAGCGTTGCTTCTTTGGAAGGAAGGGTGACTTTTATTTTTTAACTTTAAATTTCTGTTATTATTTTTTTAATTTACGTTATATTTTCATATTTAAAATGTTATTATTTATTAATTCATGAAATGTAATTGATATTTTCTTGGAATATTATATAAAAATAATTCATAAAATATTATTTATTATGTTTTAATTTAATTATAATTATTATTGTAGGTTGTAGAAAATTAGAAATAGTAAGTTTTGATTATAAATAATTATTATTGTAGGTTGTAGAAAATTATAAATAGTATGTTTTGATTATAAATAATTATTATAGTAGGTTGGTTAATATATTGATTTATTATTTTTTTATTTTTACGTATTTGTTGATGAATAGCCATCTGGGTTTCGACAATTTGCCAGGAAGACACTTCCCGGGTTTCACGGTGTGCACAACGAGGATTCAGGTCCGCGTCATCCCCACTCACGTGGTGTTTCCGCTTCAGTTAGGAGGACGCGGATGAACCCGACTGGTCCGTGACGTCAGCTTCAGTTACACGATGAGGGGTTTGGTGGATCGTACGATGCAAGGGAGCATCAGGAGATGGATGAGGGGGAGGATGACCGGGTACATATGAGGCGGGTTCTGATGTTCTATACGATGATGATGTTCAGAATGCATTTATGCGGGAAGTTGAGAGAGATCCAGACCCTACAGCCGGTGATCATTGGAATGTCCGTAAGGGTAGGGGTGGGCGGTTTATACGCGACGAGGGGAGTTCATCGACTGTTGAGAGTCGAAAGGGGAAGGGGAAGGATGCCGATGACCTTAGCTGGAAGGTCACAGGTCCAGTTGCAGGAGGACCTATTGTTGGGTCTGTTATCCCTAGTTTTGGTGGACATGTAGCTATGGAGATCTGGGAGGGGGGGATAGAATTCTCCTGAAGTGTCAGACACGATAGAGGATTTGTACACGTTTGAGGACGTGGGCTAGGGCGTTGCCTCCACCGATACAGGATCGTCTTCGTAGAACGTCCCTGTACCATATCCCCTTTACTATGTTCACGCACATTGATGCGCCCTTGATTTCAGCATTTGTTGGGCGGTGGCAGCCTGATACGAGTTCTTTTCACCTACCGTTTGGGGAGATGACGATCATGATGCATGATGTGTGGCATATATTGCATATTCCAGTTGAGGGGTGCACGGTCAATGACACCACTCCGAGTGGTGCTCTTAGGGGTTTGGTTGCAGACTCGATTTGTAGGACAGTTGCAGAGCTCGGGAGTCCATTTTGGGAAAATGGTGCTATTGTTGCACAAGGGGTTGCTGATATTCTATCAGATGGGGAGACACCTGCTCCATTGGAGAAACAACTGACATGTATTATATGGTTGATTCTAGGGTGCTGTTTGTTCCCAGATAAGAGTGGATTGAGGTTGAGACCTTTTGACATTGTTGAGGCCAGGTCTCCAGATATCGCTCACACGTTCTCCTGGGGGTCGGCTAAACTTGCGTACTTGTATCGTCAGTTGGGTGAGGCTAGTCGGACCTCCACAGTCGGGATCAGCGGTTGTTTGACTTTACTCCAGGCATGGATTTATGAGTATTTTCCATGCTTCTGGCCACGCGCATAGCATATTATTGGTGGGGAAGCTCCACGAGCGCAGAGCTGGACTGCGTACCCAGAGCCTAGGTCTCATGACCGTCTTTGTTCTATCAGGAGACAGCTATACACACTGACAGCAGAGGATGTAAGTGATTATTTATGTACTATTATTAGAAGTTTGTTTTTTACTTGCATTTCATTAAATAAAATCGCTTTATTGTAAAAATTGCAGGTGGATTGGTTGCCTTATGGTCATCATTTTGATCCGAACACTATTCGGAGAACATTATATAGGGGCACCATTCGGTACCGGGGAGTTATCGAGCCCTATATGCCTAATCGATGTTTGCGGCAGTTAGGCGTATGCAGACTGTACCTGTTTCTATTATTGCTCCAGAGTCTGCATCTAGGCCTAGCAAGGGAAAGTATTATGTGAAATCTTCTGCTGTCCATTGTGAATCGGGCTGGTTCTCGTTCCCGACAGGTAATTATATTAATATAATATTAATATTTTATTTATTATTATTGTTATCAAACAATTGTTATTTTGTTTACAAACAGGTAATTGTGTAAACATTGAGATGTTTAAGAAGGGTTCTGAACCGGCGACTTGCGCCAATGACTACTTGTCTTGGTATCAACGACATTCACATCCATATTTGTTGAATGATGGAGGTAGTAGTGCTCGACCCATACCAGATCGTACGGCAACCGAGCAGGTAAATGTATTTCAATGGATTCAGAATTTGGATCAATGTACCAAAATTAAATATATATTGACGACCCACTATTTTATTATGCGACAGTGGATGAATAGGTGGATAAATGCAACTCGTCCATTCATGCAACATCGGGACGAATATGAATGGGATGATGCAAAAGATGCATGTGGGAATGTTGAGCAGCTCATTGAGGATTGGAACAAAGTGTTACACAAGACGAATGAAGAGTTCGAGTAGCGGATTTTATTTATGTTAAAACACTTTTAGCTATTACTAGCGGATTTTATTTATGTGGAGTTCTGAATGGAGTAGCCGAGAAATAGATCTCATGACCGCATGATCCCTAGCCTGTACCTCGTTCACTAATGAATGGAAGAACTGACGCACCTGATCGCACTCCGATAGTATCTCAGCCGAATCTGTCCCATCACCAATGGCTAGTCTCCACCAAAATGGATCAACCTCCTGAGTGTATAGGAGATGGTCTGCTTGCAAGGAGAAAAACGTATGGCAAGCACATGGAATATCATGCGTAGTCTCAACAACACATCCGCATCTACTCCAGTCCCAGTCAAGCTCAGCTATTCTTCCAAGCTCTCTCTGAATTAGCTCCAAACAATATTGAGAACAAATACCGTTCAAGGCGCTATATGGTGGCGGATTAAATTCAGTCCCATGAGTACGACGCGATGCTTCCAAGGAGTTTCTTATCTCTTTCAACTGCCCTGAAACAAAAGCATCAACTTGCATAAACAGTGTGTCGATTGCCTCAGTTGGAGTAGCAATCCACGCTTTCAAAGCCGAATGAGAACTCTTGACTATGTTGTTGGTTGTGTTACTGAAGTGTCTTACTCGGTTAGTCCAACATTGCACAAACTTCTCCTTGTGCACAAGCCAAGTCCCGTGGATGTAGGTAGGAAAATCAATGGATGTGGTATTCCCAACTGTACCCCACTCCTCCATCATGTTGGCTACATTTGTTTCATATTCAGCCTCGGTTTTGGATTTCATCACCCTAGCCCAACTTCCTCGTCCGAACCTAATTCCGATCTTGCTTTTCCCACCACACTTCCTTGCTACCCATGTCTCCACATCATGATTGATATGCCACGTGCAAAGTAGATGTGCAGATGTGGGAAAAACCTCCGAGATATATTTGCACAAAGCCAGATCTCGATTAGTGACAATGGCATTCGGAGCCACACTGCCAATGAGGTTCTTCAGTCTGTCCAACATACAGCGATAGCTCTGAGCATCCTCATGTTGCAACAATGCCCATGCAACAAGAAAATTCTTGTTGGTTGGTGTCACTCCAACAATCTCCACCAAAGGATACAAGTACTTATTTGTCTTATACGTTGCATCAATGTGGATCACGTGCGGATACGTACGCACTAAATTCACGGACATCGGGTGTGCAATGAATGTATGTGTCACCCTACCCATCTCGTCCGACTGAAGCCAAAAAAGATACTTGCTTTCAACAGCCTGATGAAGAAACTGTTGGGCTGCATTTCTGCCTTCTGATCTCTCCCTTCTCAATATATCTCTGCAATTGTAGATGTGCCTCATGTTAGGCTTCAAAGACGGAAATGCACCTTCAATGGCTTTCATGATGTTTCGTGGTTTCACATGGGATGAAGTTAGTTCTCCAACTAACTTCTTGGCGGCGGGACTGAGACCGCTGATTTATCGATGGCCCTCCGGGTATAACATCATTGGGTGATTATGAAACCCATGTTCAACCCTAGTCTCAACTACCCAATACGCGTAGTCGTTTTTTAGGACTAGGAACAACCGAAATTCACAGCCACATGCTTTTCTCTTTGTTTTTCTTCTAATTGCAGAACTGAAATCACGGGGTTCTTTCTTCTTGCCACGATCACAATCCAAAAGTTGATACTTCTTTTTGTGACTAGTGATCGTCAAGAAAAACCCAAGCTCAACGGCAATGTTTTTACACCACTCGGCAGCAGCATCACGCGTTTCAAATTTTGGGCTATTGTTGAAATACGGATTATAATTAATCCGATCACCAACAGGCTCCTGAAAAAACAAATCATCGTTCATTACACGAAAAAAATCACAATATTCACACATTAGTTTAACCAAATTAATCTTATTTCAATTTTTTAAAAACTATTTAGGAACCTAATTGAATTTAATTTATAAAAGTTAAATATCAATAAAAAAAATTAAAGTTTACGTAAAAAGGTACATGGAATCAACGTCTGGCCAGAACGTTGGATCCATGGAATCAACGTTTGGCCAGAACGTTGAATCCATGGGGCTAACGTTTGGCCAGAACGTTGGATCCATGGAATCAACGTCTGACCAGGACGTTGCATCCATGGGCCCAACGTTCTGGCCAAACGTTGGATCTATGGAAGCAACGTCCTGGTCAGACGTTGATTCCATGGATCCAACGTTCTGGCCAAACGTTGGGGATGTGTATCCAGTTAAAAAAAAAATTTACCTCTTCGCCTGAAGACGACATTCTTGCCGGTGGTGATGGCGTTGGGTGATGACGTTAGGTTGGAGGTTGCGATTGGTGGTTGGTGACTTTAGAGAGAATTGTAAATTGGTAAATTCAGATTTGAAATGAAGGTAAAATTTCAAATGCTAAAGTAAAGTAAAATGGTAAAAAGGAGCTAAGGGCATAATGGTATATTCAGAGGGTAGTTGGGGCGATTTTAAGTAGTTTGGGGGCGACGAATAGAAGTTCAGATCACCCTTTGGTAAAGCATGCACGAGGGCGCAACACATGGACTATGTGCCAATACTCTTACATTAATAGAAAAAGAAATCTACTTCCTCTGTAACATAAAGATTGCAACATTTGGGGTCGACACGGACTCCTAGTAAAAATTTGGTAATTGTAATTAGATGGGTGAATTAGTAAAAAGTAGGAGAGAGAAAAAAGGAGGGGACCATTTAGTTAGTTGCCCATGTGGGGCATTTAGGAGGAAATTTTGGAGAAACAACCAAAATTGTTCGATGGAAAGGAGAAGGAGATAGAGAATTTGCCTACTGAGGGAGAAGAGAAGACGAAAGTTTTAGGGTTCCCCATTTTCCAGATTTTGGGGGTTTATAAAGGGGGAAAAATTTTAGGGTTCTGATCTGGGAAGTTGGGGGAAATTTATTGAAGATCTTAAATGTGGGATGAGGGTAGTTGAAGGGAGGGGGTTTGATTTCTGATTTTAGGAGGGGTTGGTAGGTTAGATGATTAATTTTGGTGGGAATCATTAAGGGGTGGGTGTATTTAGTTTAGAAATGTAATGTGGGTTAGGGAGTGGTAATGATAATTTAGGGTTTTTTAGTAATGGCATTGTTGTAAATAAAATGAATTTTTTTTACTAAAATTAGTAAGTTTTAAATTGTTGCATTTTTTGTGAAACGGCCCAAAATGGCAAATGTTGCATTTTTTTTATTACGGAGGAAGTAATAAATGTGTAAGGGGGTCCGTTGGCATGACACGAGTCCGATATGTGGTTCGTTAATCCAAGTACTCTTTATCAACTAACCTACCAAGCACTATTTGCACATTGATCCAGCATATCTTTGATCTTTTCCTTAATTACGCCTTGAGTATTACAACCTTCAAATTTCAATTCATTATCAACTAACTAATCTAACACCAACTTCAAAATTGATAAAAAAAGAAAAATTTCACAAAAGGGGACCCAACTATTACCCTTTTTTTTTATAAGTCCTAACTATGAATTATTCCCTGCAGGTCCCAAGTTTACTATCTTGTGATTTTCATAGGTCCTCAGTTAGTTATAACCTGTTTAGAAGGTAAGATTTTCATAGGCATCCTTAATGATGATTGAAAAAAAAAGATTACATACTTGATCTTAAAAAAAACCCCTTAACAATGAATGAAATAAAGATTGTGGGTTGATTGGCAAAAAAAATTTGTATGGGACGAGTGAAAGCATGATCAGGCGTGGGAGTGGGACCCACTGCCTGATCTGGCTTTCTTTAATTTTTTTTGCCTCTCCAGCAGTCAAAACGCAGCGTTTTGGCTGCTGGAAAGGCAAAATGAAATTAATTTGTCAGCGCTGACGCGCTGACAGTCCGAACCAACAGGCGCGCGACATTTGTCGCCCTTTCCACATGGTAGCTTCCTATTGGGCATTAAAAATATAACCGTTGTAAATTTTGCAACGGTTATATTTAATAAAATACAAATAAAAAAAAATACCAACGGCTCTATTTTTTCGAGCTCTATAAATAGAGACCCATTTTGCTATATTTTGGACACACTTAATTTTCTCCATCTTCCTTCACTAATTTCTTCTACTTGTTCTAATTTATTTCATTAACTCTTCTTCTATTGCTCTTTTATTTTAAAATTCTTATAATTATGGAGCCCAATAATCCTAATTATATAAGAAACCAACCCCAAAACCGCTCAAAAAATCAAATGCCTAGGCAACAAAATCGCTCAAATACCTCTCAAAATAACTCAAATTATCGTCAACCCTCTCAAAATCAGTCAAATTATCGTCAACCCTCTCAAATAATTACGAATCAAAGGGGTGAAAATTCTCAATATTATTCTCCTCAATATGATAACCTTTACCATGAATCTCCATCTGAAAATGCCAACCTTTCATATCATCAACCTGATCCTAATTATGGATTTTCTCAATATCAAGAAGATTCATCTCCATACAATGATGTTGATGAGGGTGGTGGTCATTACCAACAAGGTGATAATGATGAAGGTGATGATTCCGATGATTATGATGAGTTTGTTCAGCCAACTCAATCCTTTTCGCAATTACTATCACCAAATCTATCTGAGCAACCACAACCACAACCACAACCACAACCACAACCACAACCATAACCACAACCACAACACAACACAATGCAGAAGCAAATTGTGGTGGTAAGAGGGCTTAAGATCATGTTGAAGATGAGAATCTCATCTCAGCATTTATGAACACTTCTCTTGATAAGGTGATTGGGACGAGTCAAAAGAAATGCGTCTTCTGGGGAAAAGTTTGGGAAGCTTTCGAGGCAGGAAGAATTGCCAACCCAACAGAAATTGCTCCAAGGAATGCGGATATGGTGAAAGGTCGTTGGAGTAGACTTGCTCCACGGGTTTTAAGGTGGGATGCATTTTATGACGAAGCTCATGCAAGAAAAAAGAGTGGTCAAAACGATAATGATGTTATTAAAGAAGCTCATTTATTGCATAATAGGAAACATGGTAGGTTCATCCTCGAACATGCTTGGAAATTGATGAGGAGGTTTCGTAAATGGAGGGCCATAGTTAAAAAATCACTGGAAACTCCACGTGGTCGCCCCAAAAATCCACAAGAAAATGTGGATTCACCTGCAAGCGGAAGTAGCGGTAAAAGACCGAGAGTTGATGGAGGTGACTCAATGCCCGAGACACCTACCAGTGGTGATGGAGGTGACGTCGAGCCACGAGGAGATGGTGTGAAGAAAGCGAAGTCTAAGCTGAAAGGGGTGGCTGGTCAGACAATTGAGTGTTTCAATAATTTTAATGAAAGACTTCGGATCCATTCAGAGGGTAGGAGTGCAGATGTTGAAAGAGAAGCCAGAAAGTTGGAGGTTGAAACAAGGAAGGTTGCTGCAAAGGAACAAGAAATAGCGCTGCAAACCAGGAGCTTGAACATACAAGAGTATCATAAGAATTGGGATTTGCTGCAATCATTGTATGCGAAGGAAAATCGATCACCATTTGAGGAGGCAACAATTGAGAAACTAACAATATGGTTGACGAATAATTCTCCTTTTTAAGTAATGTTTATGTTTAAGTTAAGTTTATGTTTAAGTGTAGTTCATGTTTGAGTTTAAGTTTACGTTCAAGTTTAGTTTATTTTTAAGTTTAAATTTTTGTTTATGTTTAGTTTATGTTTAAGTTTAAAGTTTAGTTTATGTTTAAGTTTAAATTCTCCTTTTTAAGTAATGTTTAAGTTCAATTAATAAAAAAAGTAAAAAACCGTACTTGTGTAAATTCTATGAATTGACATTTCAATACAGCTTTTTACACTATTGTTCTGTTTTACATTATTGTTCTGTTTTACATTATTGTACTGTTTTACATTATTGTACTATTTTGCTTTATACATTATTGTACTTGCTTTGCTTTATACATTATTGTACTTGCTTTGCTTTAATGTTATGACATTTCAATACAGATGTTATGCTTCATTGTTGTACTACTTTTATGTATTATTGTTATGCTTTAACATTATTGCACTTGCTTGTTAAATTATTGTTCTGCTTTAATGTATTATTGCTATGCTTTTACATTATTGTACTACTTTTATGTATTATTGTTCTGCTATATAACTCATGCTTGCTTGTTCACCATTTGCTCACACCAAATCTAAACCCTCTCAAATTTATACAATGAACTCTTTCAACTTAAACTTTACCGCTTCAAGTTCATCTAGTTCTGAGGATGAAATAAGATCATCCCGAGCAAACATTGATCAGGAAATAGATGAATTCTTGATCAATGTTGTTCAACCAAATGTTCCAACTCTTATATCAAATGTTACTCCAGCACCAAGGAATTAATAGAAGAGCAAAAGTGACTGATCCTAATGAGGATCATCACCGGCCTATTCGAGGCAGGGAAGAAGGCCATAGACGATTGTATAATGATTACTTTGCTGATCAACCAGTCTATCTTGCTCGTTTATTTCGTCGAAGATTTCGAATGCAGCGACATGTCTTTCTTCGGATTATGGAAAGTGTCGTACCAAGTGATACATGGTTCACTCAAAAAAGAGATTGTACCGGAAGGTTAGGTTTATCTCCCCGTCAAAAGTGTACAACTGCTATACGAATGCTTGCGTACGGGCTTGCGGCAGACTCGCTTGACGAGTATGTGCGAATTAGTGAAAGCACAGCTCGCATAGCGTTAATGAAATGCACGAAGGGGGTTATCAACCAATTTGGTGCCGAGTACTTGAGACGGCCAACTCCAGATTCTTTGGCTAGACTACTTGCGTACGGTGAAGAACGTGGATTTCCAGGAATGATCGGCAGCATAGAATGTATGCATTGGGAATGGAAAAATTGTCCGACGGCATGGAAAGGACAATATCAAGGAAGAGCTGGTGTTGCTACATTAGTTCTTGAAGTTGTGGCTGATCGTGACTTATGGATATGGCATTCTTTCTTTGGGATACCAGGTTCGTGCAATGACCTGAATGTTCTTCACCGATCTCCTGTGTTTAGGGATGTTTTAGAAGGTCGAGCACCACCCATGCAGTTTACGGTGAATGGTAACCAATACGATAAGGGTTATTATCTCACTGATGGTATATATCCGAATTGGGCAACATTCATTCAATCAGTTACATGTCCTCAAACTCGCAAGGACAAGTTATTTGCTCAACACCAAGAAGGAGCTCGAAAAGATGTTGAGAGAGCATTTGGGGTGCTGCAATCTCGCTTTGCTATAGTTCGTAAACCATCCCTCGCATGGGATGAGGAAATTCTCAATGATATCATGTTGTCTTGCATTATCATGCATAACATGATTGTGGAAGATGAACGAGATACATATGCACACTACGCAGATACTACTGAGTTCACTTCAAACACAAGTAATGATGGCGACGAATTTGAATATTATCATGATCGGATCATAGATATCAACCGTTACATGGCGAATAGAGATGCAATTGAAGATCAACATGTGCATCAATCCTTGAAACGTGATTTGGTTGCCAATATATGGCAGAAGTTTGGCCGTAACGCTAATTAAGAGCATTTCATTACGTATTTTATGTATTTCGTTCCTAATTAAGTTTATAATTCGTTCTTGTATTTCATTATGTGTCTCGAAATTAAAAATATATTAAAAATGCTTAATTGTGTCTCATAATTTAATTATTAGATCGCTAATTAATGAGCATATATTAAAAACGCTAATTGCGTATGCTACGTATTAATAATAGCTAATTATGTAGATAACTTAATTATTAAAATGATAATTATAATATTAAAATTATTAATTTAATTAATTAATAATATACCAATTAATAATGAATATTTCATGTCATTAAAAATTAAATAATAAAAATATTGTATAATGGTGGTTGGGTGATGAGGGAGAAAAAGTAGTTGGGTGGGGTCAAAAAGTAAGAGAGAGAGGAAAAAGTAGTTGGGATGATCTTTTTTTTGGTTCATTGTTAAGAAGAAAGTGGGAAAAGAATGTGGGATGTAATTTTTTAGAGAGAGAAAGTTAGAAAGAGAGTGGGATGATTTTTTTTTCATTCATCATTAGTGGTGCTCTTACAACCTTCAAATTTCAATTCATTATCAACTAACTAATCTAACACCAACTTCAAAATTGATAAAAAAAGAAAAATTTCACAAAAGGGGACCCAACTATTACCCATTTTTTTTCATAAGTCCTAACGATGGATTATTCCCTGCAGGTCCCAAGTTTACTATCTTGTAATTTTCATAGGTTCTCAGTTAGTTATAACCGGTTTAGAAGGTAAGATTTTTAAATATTTACCATCTTCGAACACTTTTAGCAAGTGACAGAGACCTATAAAATGGGACCAACGTTTGAAAATCTTACTTTCTAAACAGTTTATAAGTAATTCAGGACATAAAAATCACAAGATGGTAAACTTAGGGCCTGTAGGGAATAATCTATAGTTGGGACTTATAAAAGAAAATGCGTAATAGTTGGGCTCCCTCTTGCAAAGTTTTCCTAAAAAAATAGTAATATAAAATATGGAAAAAAGTACTTCCCTATCCTCTATTGTCATTTAATTTTAGTACTTATTATATTTTCTTGCAATAAACTACAAGCATCTATAAATATGTTGTATAGCCGATCCAAACTTCCATGACCAAGTGAAGAGATCGAAATATTTTCCCTCTTACCAAGGAATCAAATCCAAGTCAAAGTTATAACTTAAAGAAAGCCAACATTATTACTCAAAATAACATACAATAATGTTTGAAATGTCTTCATTTTGCCCTCCTTCTTTAGGTTGGGAATATCCCGTAGAGTTAGGAACCAACCAAGCTTTTCATAATTTTAATTTGGATTCTGTACTTCTTGTTGATTTTTCATCATCTCAAGCTCAAGTTTATCAAGAGTATGATCATATTAAACGAAGCGAATCACCACAAGATACAAGTTCAACGGATCCTTTTATTGATAATAATAATAATAATAATAATAATAATAATAATAATGATTATAATCCCATATTATTATCCAAGAAAATCAGTCATAATGCAAGTGAAAGAGTTCGAAGAAAGAAGATCAGCAACTTGTATTCATCTCTACGTAATTTGCTTCCTGAATCAGATCAAAAGGTAACTTTAATTCAACATTTGCTATTTATATAAAATCGGTTGATTTCTTCGACCAATCAGAATAAGTAGCAGATTTTAGATCTTCATATGAACTCTTATTATTTGTTTTGATATTTTCTTCTTGATCTTATATTCGCGAGACATTTTAATTTGTTCATCCAATATAACATATAACCCAAGCTTAGCTCAGAATATATTGTATATAAGAAGTTTTTTTTTTAATTCTAGGTTAAATTTAAAATATTTTGGTAACTAATTCAAATTAGTTCTTCAAAATATAATTTAAATAAAAATTTCAAGAAGATTATCTAATGTTTTCAGCTATATGGAATAAGTTCTTTATTGTAAAATTTTTCATACTTCTATAATTTATGTGAGAAAATATTTAAAGAGAGATTAACATGCTTCATTATTGGTTATTTATTATTGATTTACTAGTAAGTAACTAAATTATGAACAAGTATATTCACAGTTTTATATTGATGCTAAGTAACTAAGTTGTTACTAAATTCTTAATTGTACCCCAAACTTAATATGAAACTTTATTTCATTAATGCTCCAAATTTGATTTTCTATAAAACAAAACAATCCTCCACATCTTTGTTTAACAAGATATACTATGTAATGAAATTCTAAACTTTAATAAGATCGATACTCCATCTTGTTTCAAAAAATCGAAATTTGACTATATATCTAACATACATTATAGTAGTATTAGTTAGTTACCACTTCTGCAAGCACTAATTAATTTCCATAATGCATGAAATTTTATTACAGAAAAAACTAAGCATTCCAGGGACAGTTGTAAGAGTGGTTGAGTATATACCTGAGCTACAAAAGGAAGTGGATGATCTAACTCGTAAAAGGAATGAGCTTTTACCAAAAGTTTCAGCACTACAAGGAAATGCTAGTGACTTTATTCCAGAGAAAAAACAAAAAATATGCACGAATAATGAGACAATGTCGTGTTCAATTTCAGCAAATAAATTGGGTGATAAAGAAATGGTGATCCAAATATCAGCATTTGAGAGAATATCATTGTCTGAAGTGATCTTGCTACTTGAAAAGAATGGTTATGCTGTTATTGATATTTCTTCTTTCCAATCCTTTGGAGGAACAACATTCTACAATATACATTTACGGGTAAGAATTTTTTTTTGTCTTTATGTTTTTGTCCTAACATCCCCTTATCCAAAATATAATTAAAGAGAGGGAAATAAAGAAAATTTTAAGGCGTATTTTTGGTAGATGGTAATAAAAGGTAAAAAATGTTAAAAAAAAGTAAAAGGGCCTGTTCTCCCCAACTTATTTTCGCCCGCCCGGTTCGATTCGCTTCAATTCGGTTCGATTCGTTCGGCTCCTAAACGATAATCATTACTATTAATTAGTTATAATTTAATTCCGCCCGTTCGATTCGGTTCGCCCGATTCGGTTCGGTTTAGTTCAGTTCAGTTCAGTTGTTTTATGCCGAAGAGAACATGCCCTGAGTAGATATTGAAGAAAGTTTATTCTTAATATTCATGCATGATAATACTGGTCCATTTACTAAAATTTGTGATATTAAGCCGTAATGAAATTTTGTGAATGTAACCGAGTATTTAAATTGGAAATTAAATTTGTTAGATTGTCACGAATCTATACTAATATATTAAAAGGTGTTCTTAAACAAGGAATGGTGCCACGTAGTGCTCTTCCTTTGGGTGTTTTACTTCATGTAATCCATATATAATAAAAGAAAATTAGAAATTGCATTGTATAAAATTTGATCCCAATTTTAAGCTTACATACTAAAATTTTACACAAATTCTTGGAAAAGACGGTCTCGACGTTAGTCTTAACGTGAGACCTGCCCAAATCCAAAAGATATGTTTTTCAAAAACGGACCGTGTCTCACAAGTTCTCACGATAATATTTTTGGTGAATTAGTTAATGTTTTTGGCGAATTAGTTAAGTATTTTAGAATAATAGTTTAGACTTGGTAATCTATATATAGACTTACATTATTTTTTAGTTAACATATCCAGTACATTAGTTAGTGTTGTTCTATAATTAGTTAAGACCTATTGAGCATTATTTAGTTTCCAATATAAACGAAAAAATTACTTTTTTATAAATCTAAAAAGTCAAATACAAAAGACAATCTGAAAAAAAGAACTTAAAACAACCTAGCATTTGGAGTAATTCTACCAATTTCATTTTGGTTCTTGGAATTTGTTTTTTTAGTCTTCTTAAAATTACTTTTCTTCCTTACACTTCTTCTCATTAATTTGTTTTTGCACGTTCGGAATCTAAAATAACCAATATAGTTGTACTTGATGAGCATTGTTCTTCTATAATTGGTTTTGTAGTTAATACTTTGGTTATACTTGCAGCAATAGTCTTGTAGACTTCTTGCAATACCTTTCTTGCATTTTCATTATCTTGACTTTTGAAAATGAGATTGGAGAACTTTCTTTTGGTTTCATATCGCCCTGGGGTTACGTTGTTTATAACTGCTCCAGAGATTTCTCTTTTCCACACTTCGCTCTTTGCAAATCTAGTCCACCTTTTGCACATGTACATTTGTGGTATTGTTGTTATTGAAAAAATAAGATGCGTTATAATCTGGTTTTTATGTTATAACTAATATATTTCAGCGCTTAACTAATATATTTCACCACTTAACTAATGTACTTCACCGCTTAACTAATATACTTCAGCACTTAACTAATTCATCCAGAAGCAATTTAAGGCTAGCATAACTAATAGGTTCAAGCGCTTAACTAATTCTGGTACTGGTTTGATGCACGCGCGTGATGTCAGCATGACATCAGCTGGTCTCACGTTAGCACTAACGTGAGACCGTCTCTTCAAAAACGGACTCAAAATTTTAACCATTAAACCAAGTTATATTTGGTGTTATCATTTTCAAGGAGATTATTAATAAATGAAAAATATAATTATCCAGAGCATGACCCGACCTGCTAAAAACTAGTTATTATACCAAACCGGTCGTGAGGGTACTATCCAATGCATTAATTACCTCCAAGAAGTTGATATATATCTTGCTATTTTGTTTAATTAAATGTTAGAAGAGTTTTTATTTCTTAATCTCAAAGTTGTATATGTGTGTAACAGATGGAAGGAAGCTACACTGTAAACTTCGAGACTGTGAATGAAGCATTGTTGTCCCTACTTGAGAAGCAGAAACAGAAGCAGAAGCAAGTTCAGGTGTATTATTAGTGTGGAGGAACAACCTAAAACACATTTTGGTCCTTTAAATATCTAACCATTTTGTAAATTGCAATCGATCCAATTATATTTTCAGAGTTTAGATAAAAGCTCGTTAATATGTATCCTCATTACAATAAGGAACCACTTAACTATTTAATTTTATAAGTATATCATTTTACTCTTAATTACTTCCTACGTTTAAAAATAATACATTACTTTTAAAATTTTGAGACCAATGTAATATAATGATTTATCTCATATTGAGAGCGTAATTTTAAAAGAAACTAAAAGAGTGTTATCTTCTCCTGAACTTACCTAAACTCAACTTATGAGACATGATCAGCCATAATTCCATCTTATATTTACATTTGACTGAACATGATCAGTCTTTACTAGACCTGATTTTTAAGAGGTAACAGAATGCATCCTCAGAGTGAAATTAAAGAAGTATCTATGATCCATAACTTCCCATGGACCAATCAAGGTTCCCTTGATGCATTCAACCTAAACTAAATTTCAATATTCGAGCTTAATTTTTTTTTCACTTTTTTTTAACGGTAAGAGAATGACCCTATCCAAACCTCAACTCTCAGTCTCTCAATTTCTTGGTCTGACATTTGCGGGTCAGGTGTTTGAGAGTAGGGGAAAGGATAAGAGAATTCCTACTCCCAAACACCACACTTGGCAAGATTTAAACCCAAAACCTCAAGGATCTAAGGTAAGAGTTTTGTCAAATGACCAAGTATTACTTGATATATTCTAGCTCAATTGAGTTCCATCACTTTTGATGGGTTGTCAAGTACTACCTCCGTTCTTTTTAAATAGTTACACTTACACTTTTCACGCATGCCGATGCACTACTTTGAGCCTTTATATCTCTAATTTTGTATTTGTAAAAATTATAAAAAGTCGATATTCTAAAAGTACATATCGAGACAAATTAAATAAGACCTCATATGACTATATTTTCTCTTTACCATAAATCACAAATGATAGTCAAAGGAAAATTTGTGAATAGTGTCAAAAGTGAGAGTGTAACTATCAAAAAGAACGGAGGTAGTACTTCGTACATGGACCATACCCCACGACATGCCTGAAGTTGAAGGTCCTAAGAAAATTGATACATATGTTGTAATGTTGATATGCTTGTGTATAAATTAAACTCTGAAACTCCAAATATTCATAAATTTATTCATTCAACCATGTAATGTTATCAGGATCGGAATCCTACTTTGGATCATAAGGATTGGAAAGATTGAATCGGTGGGATTGGATCGTAGGATCATAAGATCCTACAAATTGAGTAAAATAGAGATGATTCTGTTAGAATATAGTGAAAAACTCATGTTATACATCTACACATATTAATTATGACTTATTTCATTAGCAAATAGTGATAGTAATTCAATACTCTAAGATTGAAGTAACACGCAACCAAAACCTAATAGGAGAAATATAATATGCGAAATTACTTTTTGATTTTTTTATGATAGGATGGATCTGATCGTAGAGTCGTAAGATCGTAGAATCGTATTAAGATCTTATCATGTGATTTTTTGTGGTTAAGTAGGATCGAATGGTCCTATAAAATTAAGATCCTACGAAGGATCGGGATCGATGAGGTCTTTCTAGATCGTAGGATCGTAAGATTTTGATCAAGATTTTAACAACAATGCATCCATGTACCTTTAACGGATTGATAGACTTTAAAACAGGACATTTAAAAAACCATTGTCCAAAACTATGCAATAAATGACCTTTGTATCTTAGTAATCAATTATTTGGATTCAAGGACAATTGAATGGGAAAGAAGTATTTGATTCAACAATATGTGATAGGCCTCAAACGAAGCTTCGTTGTAATTTGTAAAAGGTATGTACTTTTCAAATTAAACATACATACACTCATGAGTCATGAGTCAACATTAGACATTGGTTGGCCTATCTAACAAGTGACACAGGAACTCAATATCTCCTCTCACCTCTTCTAATCACTCGAGCATGCTCGGAAGCTACTCACTCGTGCTCGCTAAGCTCGATAACTTCAATTCAAATGCCTGATTCATGCTCATTTAACTTGATCGTTGCTCGACTCGAGCTCGTAATTCAAACATCTCAGTTGTTCGACTGATGACAGACCCGTATAATTATATCTAGTTATTGCATCCGATGAAAGAGAGTATATCTAGCTATTAAAGAAGTGGAAGAACTTCTGGATTTTCTCAAATCGAGTTGTACTTGTAAAGTGTTGTATTGAATCAGATGCGATAATCACATGAAAATGCATTAATCAAGTGTGTGCAATTTTAGGGGAATAAAAAGTTGAGAATTGAGATGTTGATAAGTTGCTATGTTGGTTGTTGGCTTGGCGCAATTTAGAAGGTGTACTCAAGTCAAGTACACAGTTTATGCTCATCATGCATCTTTTTTTTTTTTTTTCCCAAGTGTATGTTTTTCTATTTTATGTTCTTTATTTTCATTACGACCTTTGAACATGACTTAATACAAAACAAAATATGATTCTATTTTCCTCCTAATACATGCAAAAAATGGCTTGGGCTGTGGCTCAAAAGAAGGATAATTTGTGGGTTCGCTGGGTGAGTGGTGTATATATTGGTAATGCTAATTGGCATACCTATGAAGCTCCTGGCAACTCTAGTTGGGCGTGGAAATATGTATGCCAAGCTAAAAGAGAGATGTGCACAAAGTTGCAAGGAATACAGTGGATGACAAGTAACCAGTACAGCATCAAAAAGCAATACAAGTTGCTGATGGGGCAGGAAAGACAAGTGAGCTGGAGTAGGTTTGTGTGGAATCGGTACACTCAACCTAAGCATAGGCTGATTCTTTGGTTGGCCATGCAGGATAGATTGAAGACTAGAGCACGATTGAAAATGATGAACATGTGTGATGATGAGATTTGTCTGTTGTGCAATCAGTTTCCGGAGAGTATTAATAAGCACATCTTGTTCGAATGCAAATTTAGTGAGATGTGTATGATACAAATTATGAGCTGGTTGGGGATTCAATGGAACACTAAAGGGCTCCAGCAGACATGTAGATGGGTCAAGAACAGATTTAAAGGCTCTAAGTGCAGGAGCGAGGATGGTTATTTGGGCTGCTATTGCTGCAACTGTTTACTTAATCTGGAGAAATAGGAACTCTGCATATTGGGATAAGGTTATTATGTCTGTTAATAAAACTGTCCAAGAGATTCAATACATAGTTAAGCAAAGAATTGTACAGATTATTAATACAAAAGTTAAGGAGTGTGATAGAATTTGGATAACAAATCTGTAAAACTGGGCATGTCCAGTTGGTTGGGTACTATGCCTGTCTAGTTTCTTTTTTTGGTGTATTGATGTTTGTGTTAATATTACTCACTTATTTACCAAAAAACAAAAATATGAAGTTGTTCATCAAGAAACTAAGAAGTATGATTCAAAGTCGGTATATTCTTTTGACTTAAAAGGTATGCTCTTTTAGTTTAGTACATACAAAAGGACATAAGTAAATAAGAAAAAGAATATATATAAAATCGATATGATCTTCAAATTTAAAAGGTATGCTCTTTTAGTTGAGTACATACAAAAAATCACAACTCAATATAAAAAAGAGCCTGAAATTGTTTAACAAGAAAACCATTCAATTTCGTTGGTGTGATTCCTTATTTCAAATTTGAATTTAGAAAGTATGTTCTTCTAATTTAAATTGAGTGGTCATTTACTATATGTTCTTTTTATTATAATCTATGTTCTTAATTATATGTATGGTGAAATAGATATATATGTTCTTTGATTTTAAACTATGTGTTCTTTTACCTAGAAAAGTTGCTGACATAAGTTCATGTTCTTTTAATTAACGATTTATTCTTTTCTAGTGCACAATGCGCATTATGTACCCTAGTGCAAAAACACAGCTTTGGTGACTTGGTGGATTCGCCGTATGGCCGCAACTTGAGTTTAAGAGTTGAAAACTTGAAATAGGGTTTAATAGTTCTCTAGTTCCCCATCTTTTTTTCTTCATTTTGTGTTTTAAGTTTTTGGGAAATGACAGGCAGAGTGAGTTACCGAGTAAATGGTCCGTTTAGAATACTCGCCTTTATTCATTTTTTTCTTTTCTGTATATAGCAACTTGTTAAGTTTCTACTTTCTTTTTCGAAATAAAGATACTAACTTTAATTTAAGAAACTCATATCGAGTTGCTCAAGAGCTTATTGAGTCGAGCCAGAACTTGCTCTACTCGTGCTCGTTTAGGTTTTGAGTCGAGTTTTGACCGAGTCGAGTTCAAGTTGCTCGGGATCGAGCTGCTCAACTCGATGACCACCCCTTGGTCCATGCCATATTAAACCGCAAAAATCATTATTTTATTATTTTATCACCCATGAAGCCCTAAAATCAGTTACTGTTTGTCATCGTTGTATAGACATACAAAAAACTCTAATAAGTACATGACCTTCAACCTCCGTTTTAAAGATACTTTCGAGCAATGAAGCACTGCACTTGTGACACATTAAGAAAGCTCTTTTTTTTCCTGGGCTCATATATCTCTATTCTTTTTATTTTGATTTTTCTGTGTAATCCACGTTTAATTTGTTGTAAATAGCTCGGTGCTAGGTAGCATGATTTTCTTTTCTTTGTTCTTTAATTCGGGCTGATTATATGAAATCTACGATTCTGGTCAATCTATTTTTACTCCTCACATCATCTTAAGCGTTTGCTGATAAAAGATGATAACCTTTGTGATTCACGGTTCGATTACCAAATGTTATTCTAGTATGAACATTAGACCAACTATAAGAGAGGGGGGTGAATTGTAGTTGACGGGAAATTTTCGAATTTAATTGCGGAATAGAAAGAACTTCGAATGAAAGAAACATTGCACACAAGATTTAACTTACAAGATTTAACTTACAAGGAAAACTTCCTAGGCCCAATAGGAAGAAAAACCTTGACCCCAAGGGATTTTAACTCAACACTTCTCTTATTATAATAGGCCAAAAGACTCTCTTTACAACCTATTACTGGACCCTTCTCTGTTCTTGTAGGAACTTGTTCCCAGTTACTCAGTTCCCCCTGAACTGATGACACTCACTTGACTTCATTTGAAATTTTCTCTTTTTCTCTCTTTCTTTCTCTCTCTTGATTACCAGGATATTCTGAATTTTTTCACTCACCCAAACACTATGAATATTACAATGATATGTATTGTAGGAGAAGAAGAAAATTACAGAAAAACTTTCAAAGTAAATATTGAATTTGTAATGCTTGAAAGTTGTAAGTTCTTCAAACAAGTCTTCTTCTTTAAATAGCTGTTGCGATTTTCTTCTTTTGCAAGAGTAATGCTCCACGTTCTTATCCAGCCATGATTATGGGCTTCATGGTCCACTATTTGCAGCACTAACTCCACGTTTGTAGCAACGGTATTAATAGCTTCCACTAGCCGTTGTAGTGGGCGCATATTCAGCAGGTGGGCTGAGGTAGTTAGCTATCTTCAAGCAGTTTGTTCCATAATTTTAGCCACGCACTTCAACCTATTCGGCACACTATTTACTACAGCAAAATATCTCTAATAACTTAAGAATCTTATACTCAAAGATTCTAAGTTAATAGATACATTAAACATACCATATAATAAAATCCAAAGTGTATAAATAATATCTTGACTAGATTAAATCTCATTAATCTTTCTCCACAAGATATATAAAACTTAACAAAACAATATTTTTGGAATTTTATATTTTTTCAAAATAAAACTATACAATACCTAATTATTTGGCATCATCAAAACATGGAATACAACAATATTCCCCCTTTTTGATGATGGCAAATATAAGGCATATAAAATATGAAATCGACAAAAATTAACAAAAGAAAATAAAGTAAAGCAAAAGAGTCAAGAGCTAAGACTTCTAAAACAAAACAAAACCTAGAACTAACTATGAAAACTAATACTAATAATACCACTAATCAGTTTTGAAAATAAGGAAAGAAAAGTCAAAAATTCAAAAATCATCACTACAGAAACTGAGGAGACTAGAATCTTTTTTATGTGCCACTTTACTTCCCCCTTTTGTCATCATCAAAAACATCTAAGAAACCAGTAGGACTCTAAGAGTGTATCAAAGACAACAATATCAACGAAAAGTAGCTCAAACATTTTATCTAATAATACTAGCCATCCAGACATTGTAATGAGCATGCAATAGCAAGAAAAATGCACTGAGACATGAGTTATGCACAAGCTGAGTTCAAGAAAAATGAAGGAAAGAAGCAAAGAAAGCAAAAAGATGAACAATAGAAGAGAAATGGTAAGAGATAAAAGAGATAAAAGCAATAAGCAATAGAAACTGATGTGTTAGACACATCCAAAGATGATAAAAATAAAAGTAGCAACACATCACCCATGTTTAAGTACAACCCAAAAACCAAAGTAATATTGTTTTAACAGATTAATGAGAAGGAAAGGGAATTAGGGTTTGGGGCGAAAAGTAAATGATGCAACAACAGCATCAATCTTCTCCCTCACAGCAGCTTCTCCTCTCTTGACAGCTGCTAGGATCTGCTCCTGCTGAAGATCCACCCTGGCTACCCTGGCCTCCACACCCTGACCCTGTTCCCTTGGAGACTTAGTCTCTGCTAGTCTCTGACTCTTTCGAACAGACCTTGGACACCCTCCTCCACATGCTTCCTTTTGATCCCAGTTTCTCCCTTGCCCTTTGGTTCCTCAACCTCATACTCCAACTTACCACCCTGTACCCTCAATTTAAGTCTAGATAGTGTATTTTTAGTCAAGTAATTCTCAGGCTTTAGGTCAAAAGAGGGACTGGCAGGAAGTTTTATTTGACAGTTTTTGAGAATGGTAGAGACAAGATTACCATACCCAATTTTGTTGTTATGGGAAATGCAGTAGAAGAGGTGAGAAATCATCAAAGAAGGAAAGTTTATTTTTATGTTATTAGCAAGGCAGAACATAAGAGAAAGATCCATGAGGCTCGCTTGAGTCCTCTTGGAGGTTCTTGGTAAAATAAAGCGCCAAACTAATTGAAACAGGAATTTATGAAAAGGAGATAGATCTTTTTGATCTAAGGATTGGTTAGTAGCAGCACCACCAAAATAACCCAGAATTGTGGCGATTGAATCCCCATTCACATTTAATTTTGCCCTACCCTTAATGTAATCCTTGTACCCGTCATTCGGTACTTCAAACCACTCAGAAATTTTCTTCTCATTGAATTTTACCAACTTCCCATTAACAATACTAATGCATAAACCGTCATTATTCTCAAAGTTTGAAATAAATTCACTCATTTCAGCTTCATATAAACCCTCATCAAAACTTAACACCTTAGTCCATTTTTGAAATTTCACAACATCAAGAAACTCTACCCACTTGATTTTCTTGCACCAAGAAAAATCGACACAAAACCCTATGATATACTTAGAAGATTTGGACTTCTTACTACGTTTTGTTGGAACCAAAATTTCTTTCTCCTGCTCTGTTTCATCGTTATCAAGCTCTTCTTCCTTCTTGGGGGAAATCACTTCGTTTGCCGATGAATTTTCTTGAGAACCCAGGGAATCTTCATTGGAGTTTGAAGATTCATTCTCACTTTCATTGTAATCCACCAGAGGAGAGGATTTTTCAACGGGAAATTTTTTGATTTCATCAGAGGTTTTGCGCTTTGGTGCCATTGAAGAGTTTCGGTGAAGAAGATGAAGATGAGAGGTTTTAGAGAGAGGATGAGCGATTTTGCAGAGTTGATGGGTTTGAGATGAAAAGGTGAAAATTGCCGTGTAAAATTGGTTTGATGTGATGGAGGCTTTTATTTGGGGGAAATTTATGGGGGATGGTGAAAACATGTATGGTGGCTTTTCCCTTCCTTTCTTAATCCATTGAATTATTATTTTTAGGGTATGTACTTGTACGCTGGTGAAGCGTTGCAAAAAAATTTGTGGGAGATGAATGAAGAAAGAATTAAATTTGTGGAAAGATAAAAATATATATAAAAACAAAAATAAAAATAAAAATGAAGAGGATATTTTACGGTTTAAAAGAATAAAATAAAATGAAAGAATAAGGTATGAACTCATGCATGTGACATGTTCAAGCTATATGTACGTAGACCTTACCATATTTTGCTCAAGTATATGTGTGGACAATAAGGGGAGTATTATGAAGACTAATGCGAGTCCTTTACATTGACTGTGTAATGTATGAATAAATTCACAAAAATTTGCTGGCCACTTAGAGTAATCTTGTAACTAAGGGTCTCATTAGAAGTAGCATACTCAATGAATTCTAATCATCCCTAGCTCTAAGCGAATTTTCTCGAACTTTTCTCTAGGAAGTGGTTTGGTCAAAATGTCATCAATTTGATTTTCTGTTGGACAAAACTCAACTTTAACAAGACCTTTTTCAACATTGTCCTTAAGAAAATGATGCCTAATGTGTATGTGCTTGACCCTAGAATGGTGGACTGGATCCTTGGAGATAGAGATTGCACTAGTATTATCACAATAGATAGGAACACACTTAAATTTTATGCCAAAATCTCGTACCCGTTGCTTGATCCATATAGGACCCTGGGAACAGCATGCAACAGCAGCAGCCACATACTCTGCCTCTATAGTGGACAAGGCAACAGTATTTTGCTTCTTTAAGCTCCATGAGACCAAGCTTGTTCCTAGGTACTGAACAATACCTTATGTGCTTTTGCGATTAACCAAGTCCCCAGCATAATCCGCATCCGAGTAACTTACTAGGTAAAAAACATCACTTCGAGGATAGAACAAACATAAGTCATCGCTTCCTTTCAAATACCTAAGAATTCTCTTAACCGCGGTTAAGTGAGATTCTTTGGGATTTGATTGGAATCTATCATATAAACCAACACTGAAAGCAATATCAGGTCTACTTACAGTTAAGTAGAGTAAAGATCCTATCATACCTCTATATTGCTTCTCGTTTACACAATTACCATTTGTATCTTCGTCTAACCTTGTTCCTGTTCCTATGAGAGTGTGGTTGGTTTTATATTGTTCCAGTCCATATTTCTTCAGCAGTTCCTTGACATACTTTTGTTGATGGATCATTGTTCCTCTTTCGGTTTGCTTGATTTGCAAGCCTAAAAAGAAGTTCAATTCTCCCATCATACTCATTTCGAATTCACTACTCATAAGATCAGTAAACTCCTTACAAAGAAGATCATTAGTAGCACCAAATATAATATCATCAACATAAATCTGATTATGTCTGTTCCTTTTGAACGAAGGAACAGGATTCTATCAACTTTTCCTCTAATGAAATCATGTGAAAGTACGAATTTTGATAATCTTTCATACCAAGATCTAGGAGCTTGTTTTGACCCATATAGAGCTTTATCAAGCTTATAGACTTGATTTGGAAGATCATGATATTCAAATCCAGGATCTTGTTCCACATAGACGTCTTCTAGTAAAAAGCCATTTAAAAATGCACATTTTACGTCCATTTGATACAACTTAAATCCCATAAATGCGGCAAAGGCAATTAAAATTCTAATTGTTTCTATCCTAGCAACAGGAGCAAAGGTTTCATCGAAATCAATACCTTCTTGTTGATGGTACCCTTTGGCTACAAGTCTGGCCTTGTTCCTCACAACTGTACCATGTTCATCAAGCATGTTCCTGAAGACCCATTTAAGTCCAATTACCTTCTGGTTCTTTGGCTTGGGTTCTAGGTGCCAGACCTTGTTCCTCTGGAACTCATTCAGTTCCTCTTGCATAGCATTTATCCAATCAGCCTCTTTGAGTGCTTCCATATGATCCCGAGGTTCTGTCATAGATAGAAAAGCATGAAAAGCACAAAAATTCTTCATTTGGGATCTCGTTTGAGTTCCCTTTTCAATATCACTTATTATTAATTCTAAGGGATGAGAATTTTGGTGTTTTCAAGGCTTTGGATCAAATCTCCTTGTTGCTTCTGAAGCTTCATGAGGTGTTTGAATTATTTGATCTTCTTCAGGTTCAGGTTTTCCTTCTTCCTCTTGAGTTCCTCCTGCTGCTTGTTCCCTCTGAGGATCAGGCACAGGGTTCTCAGGTTCAGGAACATGCTTCTTTTCTTTATCTGCAGGAATTAGTTCATCATCATAATGATTCGACTCTTCAGGTCGAGTCAAACCAATTTCAAAGATATCATCATAACTCGGTTCCTGCAGGGAGTTAGTTTCATCAAAGATAATATGGACACTTTCCTCTACACACATTGTTCGCTTATTTTAAACACGATAAGCCTTACTATTTGAAGTATATCCTAGAAATATAGCTTCATCACTTCTAGCATCAAACTTGCCTAAATTGTCCTTTCCATTATTGTGTACAAAACATTTACCTCCAAAGACATGAAAATAAGAGATATTGGGTTTTCTTCCTCTAATGAGTTCATAGGGTGTCTTCAATGTAATTGGCCTTAGCATGACTCTATTGATGATGTAGCATGTTGTATTTACTGCTTCAGCCCAAAAGTTCTTTGGAAGACCGCTTGCTATTATCATCGTCCTAGCCATGTCCTCCACGGTCCGGTTCTTCCTTTCAACCACACCATTCTGTTGTGGTGTCCTTGGAGCAGAGAAATTGTGATCTAACCCTTCATTGCTGCAAAATTCATCAAACTTGGAGTTTTCAAACTCCTTACCATGGTCAGATCTTAGATGTTCCCAATTTATAACCACTAGTTCGTTGAATCTTTTTAGCAAAGGTTAGAAATTCATCAGAAGTTTCATCTTTGCTATGAAGAAAAATAACCTAAGTGTATCTAGAAAAATCATCTACAATAACCAATACATATCTCTTACCTGATCTACTTTGGATTCGTACAGGGCCACATAAGTCCATATGAATGAGTTCCAATGGACTTTGTGTGCTTACCACTTTCTTAGATTTGAAGGAGGATCTCACTTGCTTGCCTTTTACGCATGGATCACAAACACCGTGGTTTATAGACTTAATTGTTGGTAAACCAATTACTAAGTCTTTCCCACTTAGTTTATGCAGTAGGGACAAGCTGGTATGACCGCAACGCTTGTGCCATAGTAGGGGATCCTCTTCAATCACGCTCAAGCATGTGAGATTGTTCCTAGGAACAAGGTTCAGGTCAACCATGTAAGTGTTTCCTTTCCTTGTTCCCTCGAGGATCTTGGTTCCTGTACATTCATTGCTGACTACACAAGACTCATTAGTAGACTTCAAAGAATTTCCTTTATCACAAAACTGAGATATACTAAGTAAACTATACTTTAAACCCTCGACCAAAAATACATTATCTATGGAATGTGACTGAGATTTTCCAATCTTACCAACTGCTACAATGTTACCTGTAAGATTGTCTCCAAAGGTCACAGTTCCTCCATTGTAAACTGAAAGTGAGAGAAATTTTGATTTGTCTCCTGTCATGTGCTTAGAACAACCACTGTCGAGGTACCACAAGTTGTTCCCCCTCACTTCAGTCTGCATCATAACAAACTAGTCAGTTGTAGGAACCCAGTCTTGCTTGAGTTCCTTTGTTGGACTTGAGTATTTCTTAACTTTCCAAACTTGTTTGACTAAGTAAGTGTTCCTCTCAATACGTTCTTCTCTAGTGGAACAGTCTGACACAATGTGACCACTGTCCCCACAGTAAGAACATATTTTGCTACTTGGCAGATCAACATACTTTTTCTTTTTGTTATTTTTCTTATGATTGAAACTAAGACCATCTCTTCCTTTATTCTGATATTTTTGTATCCAAGTGACTGGATCAGGAAGTTTGTTCCTTGAGGGTTCCAGTTTCTTTGTTAATACCAGATTTTCTTGTAAAGCATTTTAATAATCAGCTTTCAAATTTTCAAAATCAGTTCTGGTATTAGTTGAAGAACCTGTTCCTTCAGGAACAAATAGTTTCAATTCTGCCATTTTCATGTTCCAAAGATAATTTTCGTTTTTGACCTTCTCACGATCATAGCTGCTTCTTCATCATTAGTTTCTGAATCTTCTTGTTCCTCTAACTTGAGAGCAAGAGCCTTAGGTCTCACAGGTTCAGTCTCGTGAGTTCCTAGATGCAATTCGTGGATCATCAAGGAACCAGCCAGTTGCTCCACATTGAATGTGGTGAAATCCTTTGTCTCCAACAGAGTTGTACCCTTAGCCATCCATTTGTCATCATGTGGAAGACTCCTTAGAACCTTACGAACCTGTTCCTCTGGAGAAATAACTTTTTCAAGAGATTCAAGCTCGTTTATAATGTTCGAGAAGTGAGTGAGCATGTCTTGAACAAGCTCTTTTTGTTTCATTTGAAACAATTCATATTTATGCATGAGCATATCAATCTTCGATCGTTTCACCTCGCTTGTTCCTTCATGAGTAAGTTGAAGGAGTTCCCACATTTGGTTAGCAGTCTTGCATCCCATGACTCTGCTGTGCTCATGGGGACCATGACCACAGTGGAGTAGCTTCTTGGTCATATTGTTCATTTCCATTTTGTCAAAGTCGTCTTTGTCAAAATCTTAAAGGGGTTTAGGAACCAGCTCCCCCTTTTCGTTCTTCTTTGTAACTTCAAAGTCACCTAGTTCGATGACTCTCCAAACTTGGTAATTTTCAACTTTTATAAAAATCTTCATACGGTTCTTCCAGTATGGATAGTGCTTGCCATTGAACATAGGTGGACGTTGGATTGAGTACCCTTCATCAAGTTTTTCTCCCGTCGTGTTCATGGTGCCAGGTACAATCTCCTCAGTGTTAGCTGATTCTGGAGGTACTAGGCTCTGATACCAATTGCTATTCTAGTATGAACACTAGACCAACTACAAGAGGGGGGTGAATTGTAGTTGAGGGGAAATTTTCGAATTTAATTACGAAATAGAAAGAATTTAGAATGAAAGAAAGATTGCACACAAGATTTAACTTACAAGGAAAACTTCCTAGACCCAATAGGAAGAAAAACCTTGACCCCAAGGGATTTTGACTCAACACTTCTCTTATTATAATAGGCCAAAAGACTCTCTTTACAACCTATTAGTGGACCCTTCTCTGTTCCTCTAGGAACTTGTTCCAAGTCACTCTGTTCCCCCTGAACTGATGACACTCACTTGACTTCACTTGAAGTCTTCTCTTTCTCTCTCTTTCTTTCTCTCTCTTGATTACCAGGATATTCTGAATTTTTTCACTCACCCAAACACTATGAATATTACAATGATATATGTATTGTAGGAGAAGAAGAAAATTACAGAAAAACTTTCAAAGTAAATATTGAATTTGTAATGCTTGAAAGTTGTAAGTTCTTCAAACAAGTCTTCTTCTTTAAATAGCTGTTGCGATCTTCTTCTTTTGCAAGAGTAATGCTCCACGTTCTTATCCAGCCATGATTGTGGGCTTGATGGTAACTCCACGTTTGTAGCAACGGTATTAACAGCTTTCACTAGCTAGCCGTTGTAGTGGGCGCATATTCAGTAGGTGGGCTGAGGTAGTTTGCTATCTTCAAGCAGTTTGTTCCACAATTTTAGCCACGCACTTCAACCTATTCGGCACACTATTTACAACAGCATAATATCTCTAATAACTTAAGAATCTTTTACTCAAAGATTCTAAGTTAATAGATACATTAAACATACCATATAATAAAATCCAAAGTGTATAAATAATATCTTGACTAGATTAAATCTCATTAATCTTTCTCCACAAGATATATAAAACTTAACAAAATAATATTTTTGGGATTTTATATTTTTCCAAAATAAAACTATACAACACCTAATTATTTGGCATCATCAAAACATGGAATACAACACCAAATTAATTTGATTTTTTTTATAAGCAAGAGTAATAAGTTGGAATTGTTCTTGGTTACTTTATTTAAAATGATTTTCTAATTCAACCATCCTTAGGTCCTATTTATTCCACAGTGTGTGTTAGTTTTATTTGGTCATTCTGTATTGTTGCAAGTTTGTTAATTGAGATCAAGGGTAAATGGAGAAGTATGTTTCCTCAAGATATAAAAAAAAATATATCTCATATATACATATATATATATATATATATATATACAACTAAGGGTGTTAATGAGCTAAATCAGGCCCAAGGTTAGGGATTTTAGACTCGTAACACTTGCACTCGAGCTTTTCAAACTAAAATATGCAAGTTCAACTTATCTTAAAACCCAATTTGAGATTGAAAAATGTCATAAAGTTTTTAAAGTTAAGCTTTTGCAACTAATTTTGAGCTTTTCACCACAGTTTTACCATTAATTTCTATTTATATTCTATTGTACGTTACATAGCTTAAAATATATAAATATAACTAGCCTGTTTAATGAGTCTTTCAAGTCGAATTTAGCTATGTGCGGCTCACGACAATTTCAAGCAGAAATTGAATAATTCACCTGTTGAGTCATGTAGTGTTTTGATGATTGCAAACAAATGATGATTATCTAACTAACATGTGTGTTTGAGATGTGCATATTACATTAACATAAAACAAATCATGGAAGGTTGAATATATCACATCATGAAAGACTTCCAACAAGTGAAATTCCTAGCAGAGTTCCTATGAGGAACACAAACGGAGTAGTTCCTAAGTTGGAGCAGCAAGATGACGTTTCAGAGTTGAAACAAGAAGTTCCTGAGCAGGAACTATGAGTGCGAAGTTTCTTAAAGGAACTAGCACATCGAAGTTCCAGAGGTGGAGCTATTAACATGCGGTCCTTGAGTTGGAGCAGCATAGAGCATGAAGGCAGAAAATATGAGTTTATTTTCTAGGTTTCATGTAAGTATGTGGAAACGTGAAAGGTAATGGAACAAGGTCAAAAGGAACTCGTAAGGTCAAAAGGAACTCGTGAAACTTAGAGTCAAAAGTATTTAAGAGTCAATAAGTCTGATGCATATTATTATCTTAATCTATAGGAATTTATTTAGAGTTTGTTTCTTAATGAATCTTTACTTGGTTAATTATTTCTAGATTATATGCATTAGTTATTTTAAGATGAGATTTCGTTTTTGGAAAATAAAAAGCCTAAATTTATAATACGTATAATGAGTTTTTGTAAAGAAATTTTCAGTTTGTTCCTCTCTAAGGAACAGACGTGCTGGTACTATTAATCTAAGTTAATGGAACGAAGTAGCAGTTAAAGGAACTAGGCGTGTAAAATATTGTGCAACGGTAGTGAAGGTCATGCGGAGGTCTTTTTTAGTGATCCTAAAAGGAATCTGTTGAGATTTTAAAGGCTAAATTTTAGGAAAATGATTTTATGTGGTTTAAATCTGATTCTAAAGGAAGATCTTTTATGGAAAAGATTTTATCTTTATTCCAAAATAAAATCATTTTCGGATTTCGAAGAAAATCCTTTAAAGATATTATTTGATAAAAAGATTTAATTTTGGTTTTATTAATTAAAATAGTTTTTGATTAAAAACCATATAGGACGTAATCCTAGGTATACCTTGGTTTTGTTGTCGTCCGAGAGGTCGGTGGGGACGTAATCCTATACCGCATCGGGAGTATGGCCATTCTTAGACACAGGTAGTAGGGAACGTAACCCATAGGTTGTCTGGAGGTTGCGATCTGTCATTACCATAGAAAGTGGGTTGTCCACTAGCGTTCAGCTCTCTCTCTCAAACTAATTATATTATTTTATTATTTTAAACTTTGATGGTTTATGTTGTTGGTACTTGAGTATATATATATAAGTTATATATCCATTTTGTTATATTGTTATCTTTACTCTATTTATATTAAGCATGTTGTATTATCTTTGTTTAAGTGTTTTATTTGATTTTATGAAGTTTACTATTGAGATGTTTTTGTGTGACTTGGTTATTAAGACTTTCATAATTCTTATATGGATCCTAATTGGGCTGGGAG
The DNA here is from genome assembly GCA_947648045.1 of Beta corolliflora. Lineage (NCBI taxonomy): Eukaryota > Viridiplantae > Streptophyta > Magnoliopsida > Caryophyllales > Amaranthaceae > Beta > Beta corolliflora. The sequence goes on from CANSZD010003689.1 coordinate 1,821,227, forward strand.
AGTTGTTAGTTACTCCCCACTAATTGTGGATATTTGTTGTTATGTTTTGCAGGTAATAATGAAGAGTAGTTCTTTTATATATTGTGGGTTGTGAAGGAAGACTTATTAGGCTTATGAGACTTTATATTTTATTTCTATTTATGTTTATTAAATTGGGTTTATGAGGTTGTCTTGCCTCCGTTTGGATATTTTTGGTTTAATTTAATTTGGAATTTAAATTTCAAGTTTGATTAGTTTAATTTAAACCGTAGAGTGACATCTCCGTCTTGACGATATTTCTGCTATCATCATTCCTTCGATAAGTTGTTCTATTTTCTTTAATTTATGTCTTTAATCGAGCGGAGTGTTACACTTAATCTATAGGAATTTATTTAGAGTTTGTTTCTTAATAAATCTCTACTTGGTTAATTATTTCTAGATAATATGCATTAGTTATTTTAAGATAAGATTTCGTTTTTGAAAAATAAAAGGCCTAAATTTATAATACGTATAATGAGTTTTTGTAAAGAAATTGCATGTATGTTCCTTTCTAAGGAACAGACGTGCTGGTACTATTAATCTAAATTATAGGAACGAAGTAGCAGTTAAAGGAACTAGGCGTGTAAAATATTGTGCAACGGTAGTGAAGGTCCTGCAGAGGTCTTTTTTTAGTGATCCTAAAAGGAATCTGTTGAGATTTTAAAGGCTAAATTTTAGGAAAATGATTTTATGTGGTTTAAATCTGATTCTAAAGGAAAAATCTTTTATGGAAAATATTTTATCTTTATTCCAAAATAAAATCATTTTCGGATTTCAAAGAAAATCCTTTAAAGATATTATTTGATAAAAAGATTTAATTTTGGTTTTATTAATTAAAATAGTTTTTAATTAAAAACCGAATTTGAAATATTGTTGCACAAGTAAATGCTAGATTTTAGGAAGCAGTATTAATTTGTTACACACGTTCAAGATAAACGTGGAGTTAGTGGTAGATCATGCAGCTTGTTCCTCAAGCTGAGGAACAACATGGATTAAAGCTTTAAACCACTAACTCATGATTAATCCGACGTTCATTCTAAATGACTGCTATAAATATACAAGTTTAATTAAGTTTCAAATGGTCTGACTGGTGTCATTCCATAGGGTCTGACTTGTGTCATTGCATAAGGTATGGCTTTAGGAATAATGTTACAAAAGAATTATGTTTTTCTAATCCTCGTCTTGAGTCAGTTCCTATGAGTTCAAAGTTCCTACGAGTGCCATATTCCTTTACAGTTCTTGAGTTACTACATACTAGAGTTAAACTATATTATCAAATGTCTGTATTTGAGTTTGGGATTAAAAGGTTTGAGTGAACTCTTGTAATAGGGACTTGGTCAAGAGTTTGAGTGAATTCTTGTATCAAGTTCGAGTTAGGAACTTGAGTAAGTTCTTGTTATGTATGCGTAGACTTAGGGTGAAATCTACTAAGGGTGAAGTTTTTGAGTAAACCTTTTGTAAAAAGTTGTGGGAACTCTTGAAAGACTTAGAGTTAAGTCTAGAGTATAGAGTAGAGATCGATTGTGAGAGAGTTAGAGTTCCTAGTGGAGCTTATGAGAAAGTTGGAGTTCCGAGTGGAACTTGCGTATGTAATAGGTTGAAATAAACAGAGGAGGTTTCCTATTATAGTGAAGAGTTTAAATCCTGAGGAGGTCGTGGTTTTTCTTCTTGTATTAAGACAAGAAGTTTCCACGTAAAAATCTCTCTTGCACTTTCAGTTCCTTGTTGCTTATGTTTTAAATTTCGCATTATTTGGGCAATAAGTTCTACACTATAATTCATCCCCCCTCTTGTAGTGTTCCTATAGAAATAACAATTGGTATCAGAGCTGGAACTCAATGATAAGCAGAAAACCCTGCTGAGTTAAGTTCCTGCAATAAGAAGGAATCCGTACGAGAAAGAAACTCCACCCTACGTCATTCAAAGGAATAATTAGAAGCTGACTTTTTATTATCAATTAAAAGTCACTCAAAGATTATCAACGACCCCTTTGATTAAACAGGTTAAAGATGGTTTTCATGTTGAACTCACAAGTTCCTATGGAGCTAGAGTTCCTAACATGAAATATATCACTTTCAAAAGCAGCAATAGCCATCTATATGACCTCATGGAGAAGAGCTTAAAAAAGAATATCAAGTTCAAATTCATGAAATAGAAGTTCAACTCAATAAATATGTGGAAGCGAGTTCCTATGCAATTAGTAGGAACAGACAGTTTCATACTTCTAATATTCGAGTTCCTTGCCTCAACTGGAAGATAAGAAGTACTCCTGCGATTCATTCGTGACATCGACAAAGGAACTCTATACAGGTTAGTTGTTGAGAGAAACAACTAAACAAAGGTATTGACTTTGAGGAAACTTTTATTCATGTAGCCATGTCATAAGATAATTGTATATTATTTTCTCTTGTTGCATACATGGGATTTAGGTTGTTCCAAATAGATTTTAAACGTGTTCAAAATAAATATTTTTTTGAAATCTATGAGGAACAACATTAAGTTTCTTCTTGAAAAATAATTTCAAAATTCACAATAATTTTTATCTTCAAGAGGAATTGAGTTAGTAGTTGTACTTAGTTATATGGATAATATTTTTGGCACAATTAACTATTTTATGCAAGGGTTTTTGCTAACCTTATAAGCAAATGTGTACGTGAGCATGATAAGGGAACACAACTACTCTCTTGGAAGATAATGATGCAAGGACAAAAACATGTCAAAGAACTTTTAAATAATGATGAGTATGAGTCGAGTTGGAATGAAAGTTTCCATCAGATGTGAAGACATCAAAATGATGGAACTAGCAGTTCAGGAATTCAAAAGTAAGTCTTCAAAATCATTCCAGTACTTGAAAGTTTATATGCATGGTGAAATATGACTTAAGGTATATTGTTCCTATTCACATTGAATCATGGTTAATAAATTACATTGTTAAAATATTAATATGAATGCATAACTTTTATAAGTCTTGCTTTACATTATGTGAATATATGTTCTTTATAATTTCACCTATTCATAGACTGTTTAGAGGAACAAGACTTGATGAAGTATGACTTGAGTGTAAACATGTTCTTTTCCAAAAGTTTTGTCGAATTGGGCTCTTACACATATTAAACTTGAAGTGACTATATGCATAATAGAGTAAATATGTTACACTTAATTTTTGTGTCGTAAAGGCATACTCACTTGCCTAAGAGTGTTAGAGGTCTCATAATAGAACTATGGATGCTATAAAACATGAAAATCCTAAGTTGCCAAAGGTACAATGAAAGAAACCTTGATGGGACAAGACATGTAAATTCCCATAATATATTTCTTTAACTTTTAGAGGGAACAAACCTATTCTTAGCCAACTATCATCAGTTCACACCACATTTCTTCAAATACCCTTTAATTGATTAAATCCTAATTCCATTCATATCCTGTCACTTCAAATCTCCTAATTCCCATGTGCTCTAATTTAAATTCATGACTTTTTATGGTTCAACGATGCATAAAGAGTGATATATGGTAAATACATTTTGAGGGGGAAGCTATGGAAGAAGTGAGAAGCAAATATTTTGTGATTTATCAATTGATGCTCAAAAGGATATATTATTAGATGGAACTAATCATATAAGTTCCTAATGATCAAGGGATGGTAAGGAACTCGAGGGGAATAAGGAAGAAATCGATATAAATGTGACATTCTATGAAAAATGCAACAACTTGTAATGACACTCTTGTTTAAGATAAAAAAAATATAAACAAGGGTGATCAAATATGTATTATTTCCTAGTAGTCAATATTTGATATGGTTGTGAAGATGCTTACTCATGAATTTGATGATTTGAGAAGAGGAACATAAACGCAAGAATGGAAGAACTTGATTATAAAGATGACTTCGTTCAAGTTTCTTCACTCAATGAGTTCCTCACGGTTGGTTGGTTGAGTAAAAGTGAACTTGATAAATATATATATCAAGATGAATGTGTGTGAGGTTTGACGAGAGATTTCAAAAGTGTGAGGTGAAGTGATCAACTCTAATAATTGTTGAGAACCTCTTATTAAAAGTCTAAACCATAGAGCACACCAATACATCTCAAGTTCCCCTCTACTCAAATTGTTCCAAAAACTTCTTTCATATTTCTTTGAGTCGGAAATTATCATGTCTTATTGTCTTAATCCATTCTTGCCTTTCAAAACCGATTTTTGCTTGACTTTTTATTTTCTTGTTTGTCAAGTTCCTCGATGGTTTTGAAGTTGGGTCTTTGGATTGTGAGTTGAAAACTTGTGTAGCACATGCATCCTAAGTTTGAAAACTGAGTTTTTGAGGCTTTTGGGACTAACAGGTATTTAACCATTATGGTGGTAAGTGTAGCATATAACAATATGTGTATATGATTAATCTAAAACAAATATGTATAAGATGATCCTTTTCGATAATGACAAAAGGGGGAAGAATATGTATGATGCTTATGGTCAAGTATAGTTAAGTCTAAATCCTTATATGATGAAAGTTCTTTGTATGATGTGTTTATCTATGCTGATATTTCCTTCATATACATGCATGGCTTGTTCATTAAGGGGAATTAATGTACATTGTTTATTGCTTAATTTGTGATAAGCATCATTTGTTTATCATCATCAAAAAGGGGGGAAATTATTGATTCATGTAGTGTTTTGATGATTGCAAACAAATGATGATTATCTAACTAACATGTGTGTTTGAGATGTGCATATTACATTAACATAAAACAAGTCATGGAAGGTTGAATATATCACATCATGAAAGACTTCCAACAAGTGAAATTCCTAACAGAGTTCCTAGAAGGAACACAAACGGAGCAGTTCCTGAGTGGGAGCAGCAAGATGACGTTTCAGAGTTGAAACAAGAAGTTACTGAGCAGGAACTATGAGTGCAAAGTTTCTTAAAGGAACTAGCACATCGAAGTTCCAGAGGTGGAGCTATTAACATGCGGTTCTTCAGTTGGAGCAACATGGAGCATGAAGGCAGAAAATATAAGTTTATTTTCCAGGATTCATGTAAGTATGTGGAAACGTGAAAGGTAATGGAACAAGGTCAAAAGGAACTCGTGGAACTTAGAGTTAAAAGTATTTAAGAGCCAATATAATAAGTCTGATGCATATTATTATCTTAATGTAACACCCCGAAATTTCGCACCTACATTTTCGTGTTATTTTCTCTTAATTATTATTTTTCGTTAAAATTAGAATATTTTACTCCTTAAAAATATTATATCGTATACTTTTTTTTAACTTTAAAAAAGTTTTATATATAGTTTATTTGATCGAAATTATATATTAATTTTCTAGTATTTAAATTTCGCATTTTAGCTACGCATTTAGTTTTATCGCTTAAATCGTGCGTTGGACCGCCGTAACAACATTTTGGACATGGAATTTGGTTCCTAAAAGAGCTCCCCAAAAATCAGTTATTTTTATTAGAGAAGGAAGTGATTTTTGAAGCTTGTAACCCTCCTTGTAACCCCCTCTTTAATGCCAATTGAATCCCTATTATTAGCTATTGTAACCTCCCTCTTTAATCCTCTTTTAAATCATCTTTGGAGCTGTTTGTAACAGCAAATATCAGTCCCACATCCTCTCCAATCCAGTCGACCATTAGAAGAGAGAAAAAGAATAGAAAAGTTCATCCCGTTTTTCCTGTCACACCTTCACGAAAATAACCATATAGGGAGATCTAACCGTTGGATCGTCTTCAAATTTGTACAGCATGTTTAGAACATCTTGGTATTCACTTTGACCGGAGAGATTCGGCATCAGAACTATAAATCGCCGGGAATATGGAACGGAACAGAACAGTACATAATGGAAATGCAAGCAATTGGAGGTCTTCAAAGGTAACTAACGGTTTTCCTAGAGCGATTAGAATTCGTGTAGGAATTATATTAGTTATAATGATTAAGTTTGGGTTAGTATTATTTTAGGATTTTGGGTGGGGATAATTTCTTGTTATATGTTTATTTTCATGAGCTAATCTATTTTGTAATATGTCAATTTCGTAGTATCTATTGTAGTATGTTTTAGGAATTCATGTTAAATTTTTCTACCATTTATTTCTTTTTATGAGCACGAATAGTTGTAAGACTTATATTATGGATGGATTTTTATTTGGCTGGCGTGCGCCGTTACTGGTGTGGTTGTGAGCTTGAACATAATTGGTTTTGGTTGCTTGGTATTGCTTTCCCCCAAGCGTGTTGTAGATGTTGATCTTAGGATTTGCAGTTTAGTGGCCTAAGTACTAATATGGAAGATTGGGTATATGACTTACGTATTGAACATGCTTGAAGAAGATGTATGTGGTTTTGGTGATCACTGCTTTTTTTTGGTTCTAGTAATTTGTTTTCTTTTTTTTATTTAGTTTTGTTGTTGTACACTTGTACTATACAAGCTGTTGATGTTATGTAGAGTTACTAATGTTTATGATTTTGATCTTCTTGTATAAGTTTACATTATTTGTTTACTTAAGTCATAATGATGTGGATTTATGATTTTTGTACTTGTTATATGTTAGGTTTTTTAGTTGATGTTTTTCCTGAGTCGTTATACCTTGTTGTGTTATTTTTATAATGAGTAAAATTATTATTATTATTATTATTATTATTATTATTAGGGTTTTTTGATTTTAATAATGCAACCTTTTGGCCATTCGCAAGGAATAAGCTAACATTTTCATTATTCGTGAATAATGCAACCTTTAACAAAAAATTATTTGAATGGGTAAAAACCGGATACAACTTATTCAACAGGTAAAAAGGGACACGTGTCAAATAATAATTGGTTCACTCCATTCTTTCTCCCTCCTCCATCATCCTCCACCCACCTAAGCTACCCCAGCCCCTCCTCACCCAAAAACCACCTGCAGCACCCCCAAAACCACTCCCCAACCTGATTCTCTCTCTCCCCAAACACTCTCATCACTCCATTCACTCATCATAAACCCTTCCACCACCAATCTCCATTGACATGTCATCACTTACTCACTCAGAACTCCACTCTCTCAACAAACCTTCCTAATCTTTCTCTTCAACGAGGTACTCAAGCTTCAAAACAATGCTTTTCTCTCTCTTCGTTTATTCAATTGGCTTACCTCTCATTCTGGGTATTACCCTGATCCCATTTCTTGTAATTCTTTATTTAATTCTCTCATTGAATCTAATGCTTCTGTTGTAGCAAAATCGTTTATTGATGCTTTTCCTCAGTTTAATCTTGACCCTGATTCTTTGGAGTCTTTAATTTGTTGTTTGTGTAATGATGGATTTGTTGTTGAGGCTGTTGATTTGTTTGCTAAGATTGTAACTTGGAATTCGATTTTTTCGGGGGCGATTCGAGTTAAGAGAACTGATGTATTGTGGAGTTTGTATGAGGAGATGATGAATCATGGGGTTGTTGCTTATGTTGAGACTGCTGGGTATTTAATTCAAGATTCTTGTATTGATGATAATGCCGAAAGAGGGTACGAGCTTCTTTGCCAGATTCGGGATGGTGGGGTTGCTCCTCATAATATTGCTTTAACTAGATTGATAGGTGGGCTTTCTGAGGAAGGAAGGTTTGATAGGGTTCTGAGATAGTGGCAGTGAGGGGGTTGAGTTTGAGGAGTGAGAGAGGTGAAGGTGAGGGTTGTTTTGGGGGCTGGAGCTGGGGAAGGGGAAAGAGACGGGGAGGGGTGTCTTTTCTGGTGGGCAGCAGGAGTGAGGGAGGAGGGAGTAAGAGAATTAGCTTTTTTTATTTTTCTACAAATTTGTTGTAGGAATTTTGGTATAAAGGTTGCATTATTCATGAATAATGAAAATGTTAGCTTATTCGTTGCGAATGGCTAAAAGGTTGCATTATTAAAATCAAAAAATCCTTATTATTATTATTATTATTATTATTATTATTATTATTATTATTATTATTATATTGAGAAGAATGTGTTTATGAAGTGAAATTCTTGGGTTGCGATCCTTGATTTCTGCTGATTTGGTGTAAGGCCTTAAGGGCATCCGCTTGAGTTGATAATGATATATATGTTAATGTTTATGAGTATTATATTATTATTATTTTTGTTTGAAAGCAAGATTATATTGTCCGAGAGGTCGGTGGGGACGTAATCCTACACCGCATCGGGAGTTTGGCCATTCTTAGACACAGGTAGTAGGGAACGTAACCCATAGGTTGTCTGGAGGTTGCGATCTGACATTACCATAGAAAGTGGGTTGTCCACTAGCGTTCAGCTCTCTCTCTCAAACTAATTATATTATTTTATTATTTTAAACTTTGATGGTTTATGTTGTTGGTACTTGAATATATATATATATATATAAGTTATTTATCCATTTTGTTATTTTGTTATCTTTACTCTATTTATATTAAGCATGTTGTATTATCTTTGTTTAAGTGTTTTATTTGATATTCTGAAGTTTACTATTGAGATGTTTTTGTGTGACTTGGTTATTAAGACTTTCATAATTCTTATATGGATCCTAATTGGGCAGGAGAGTTGTTAGTTACTCCCACCGATTGTGGATATTTGTTGTTATGTTTTGCGGGTAATAATGAAGAGTAGTTCTTTTATATATTGTGGGTTGTGAAGGAAGACTTATTAGGCTTATGAGACTTTATATTTTATTTCTATTTATGTTTATTAAATTGGGTTTATGAGGTTGTCTTGCCTCCGTTTGGATATTTTTGGTTTAATTTAATTTGGGATTTAAATTTCAAGTTTGATTAGTTTAATTTAAACCGTAGAGTGACATCTCCGTCTTGACGATATTTCCGCTATCGTCATTCCTTCGATAAGTTGTTCTATTTTCTTTAATTTATGTCTTTAATCGAACGGAGTGTTACACTTAATCTATAGGAATTTATTTAGAGTTTGTTTCTTAATAAATCTCTACTTGGTTAATTATTTCTAGATAATATGCATTAGTTGTTTTAAGATAAGATTTCGTTTTTGAAAAATAAAAGGCCTAAATTTATAATACGTATAATGAGTTTTTGTAAAGAAATTACCTGTCTGTTCCTTTCTAAGCAACAGACGTGCTGGTACTATTAATCTAAGTTATAGGAACGAAGTAGCAGTTAAAGGAACTAGGCGTGTAAAATATTGTGCAACGGTAGTGAAGGTCCTGCAGAGGTCTTTTTTAGTGATCCTAAAAGGAATCTGTTGAGATTTTAAAGGCTAAATTTTAGGAAAATGATTTTATGTGGTTTAAATCTGATTCTAAAGGAAAATCTTTTATGGAAAAGATTTTATCTTTATTCCAAAATAAAATCATTTTCGGATTTAAAAGAAAATCCTTTTAAGATATTATTTGATAAAAAGATTTAATTTTGGTTTTATTAATTAAAATAGTTTTTAATTAAAAACCGAATTTGAAATATTGTTGCACAAGTAAATGCTAGATTTTAGGAAGCAATATTAATTTGTTACACACGTTCAAGATAAACGTGGAGTTAATGATAGATCATGCAGCTTGTTCCTCAAGCTAAGGAACAACATGGGTTAATGCTTTAAACCTCTAACTCATGATTAATCCCATGCTCATTCTAAATGACTGCTATAAATATACAAGATCAATTAAGTTTCAAATGGTCTGACTGGTGTCATTTCATAGGGTCTGACTTGTGTCATTCCATAAGGTTTGGCTTTAGGAATAATGTTACAAAAGAATTATGTTTTTCTATTCCTTGTTTTGAGTCAGTTCCTATGAGTTCCAAGTTCCTATGAGTGTCATGTTCCTTTACAGTTCTTGAGTTTCTACATAGTAGAGTTAAACTATATTATCAAATGTCTGTATTTGAGTTTGGGATTAAAGGGTTTGAGTGAACTCTTGTAATGGGGACTTGGTCAAGAGTTTGAGTGAATTCTTGTATCAAGTTCGAGTTAGGAACTTGAGTAAGTTCTTGTTGTGTATGCGTAGAGTTAGGGTGAAGTCTATCTAAGGGTGAAGGATTTGAGTAAACCTTTTGTAAAAAGTTGTAGGAACTCTTGAAAGACTTAGAGTTAAGTCTAGAGTATAGAGTGGAGATTGCGATAGAGTTAGAGTTCCTAGTGGAGCTTGTGAGAGAGTTGGAGTTCCGAGTGGAACTTGCATATGTAATAGGTTGAAACGAGAGGAGGTTTTTCCTATTATAGTGAAGAGTTTAAATCTTGAGGAGGTCGTGGTTTTTTTCTTGTATTGAGACAAGAAGTTTTCACATAAAAATCTCTCTTGCACTTTCAGTTTTTATTGCTTTATGTTTTAAATTCCGCATTATTTGGGCGATAAGTTCCCACACTACATTCACATCCCCTCTTGTAGTGTTCTTATAGAAATAACATCACCAACCATCTAGACTCATTAACACCCCCAATATATGGTATCTCCCAAGTCTCACCTTTGGATCAAAAGACCATTGGAGATTTGGAGTCATCCTCATATAGTCATATGGACGATTATTGATTTGGAAAATTATCCCTCAGTATTGTCCCTAACTCCCTATCATTCTCCTCATCAATGTAACTCTCCAAAATCAAGATTCTACGTATTTTCCCTAATAATATATTCATAAATCCTATACAATGATCATTTCAATTAGGGTTAATCATAGCCCAATTTTGACACCCAGGCTTACTTTAAAAAAAGTAAATATAGAAGGCACACCGTAGCTTCTATATAGGAATAACGGCAATGGTGGGACTTAGACCAGGATTATGCATAATCCGACTCCGACCCTCAAGAAGATCGGATTTTAAATCGACTCCGACTCCGACTTCCGACATCCGACAATCCGAATCCGACTTAAAATCCGAACATCCGACTCCTCCCCTTTCCGATCCGACTCCTACATCCGAGTCCGATAATCCGAACATCCGACTTTTTTTTTTGCACGATTTTATATTTTGTAAAAAAAACTTGTATAATACGAAAAATCTAAGCAATAATTTAAGTTTAAATAAGCACATAATATCAAATAAGCAAATACATGATTAAATACGTTCAGCTAAAGCAAAACCAAAGTCAGATTTTATAAGGCTCAAACATTAATAGTTTAGAAGCCCAATGTCCAACTTGTTAATTGCATAGCCCAAACAAGTTAAAGGCCAGCTGTAAGGATTCCTTACTAAGGAATCACGGTGAGGAATCACTCAACCAAGCTTTCTTTTATAGAGTTTTAGCACACACTCTTACTATATTTTAGCGATGTGGGAACTTCTTTTTCACTGTGATGTTCGCATAGCAAGGAGTCAACTCTCAATTGCTTTTTCCTCTTTAATACTGCGTGCTGCTGCATAGGAGATTATATCTCTCATATGTTTTTAATTGTTTTTGCCTTTTTTTTTACAAGGTTTGTTTTTGTTTTTTGAAAGGTTTTTTTTTCTTCTTGTTTTAGGTGTTTTTCTAAGTTCTTCAAGCCCAAGACTATAATTTTTTCCCATAGTTATTAATTTTATTCCTATATTAAAATGAATGGATTTTTTTCTAATAATTTTATACAATTATTGTAGTACACACATAACTACACTAGATAATATATTAGAGTTTTATACTAGATTTAGCTATTTACATAGTTCATAAGGTTTATAGGGTATTTGACTATTTGGATGGCCCATCATCGAATTGAGTATATATAGGTTAGATCTTGTCTAATTAAAGTATACAATATTTTTAAATAATATCATAATTCATAAGCATATGTATTATAAGTTTGATAAAAGTGTCAACTGTCATGTGACACCTACATACTACATTGGAGAGTGTCATGTCATGTGCCACCAACGCATCTTTCCTTTGATAGGAACGTCTTTGAATATAAACTAAGAGCAATTGCCTTGAAAGTTAAAATCAAAGTTAGAGTATACATATGTAATACATTATAATATAAAAAATAAGACTAATTGTCTCAAAGTCGGAGTCGGAGTCGGAGTCGGATGTCGAGTCGAATTATGTCGGAGTCGGAGTCGGACATCCGTCGGAGTCGGATCGGAGGTGTCGGATTTTTTATGAGATCCGACTCCGACCCTACTCCGACTCGGAGTCGGATGCTGATTTTTTTTTTCTCAGAGTCGGCTCGGATTTTTTCTCGAACTCGGAGTCGGACTAGAGTCGGATCCGGACTAGATTGCCATCCTTACTTCTATATCGTAGGATAATAGGATACTTGTTGGATTTGGGATCTATAACAGGGCCCAACGCAGAGAAGTAAAAAACAGTGAGCCCATAATACACTAGCCCATATGATATATATATAGCAATTCAAGACCATATGAACTTGGAGATCAATAGCGCAGCAGCACATGGAAACTGCATGTGTCCATCAAGCATGCGACTATACAAGGCCCAAGACCATGTAATATTAGTCCACCAATAATAAGCAACCCAATGGGCAATTGCAGCAGATCATCATATTTTTCTCACCTGTCCAACCCCATCACTCGCACAGCCGGCAATACTGCTATAGGCTGTGCGAGACTACGGGATGCAATAACCGTGCCTCTTTAGAAGGCCAAAAACGTATTGGGTGGACCGGCGGGTTCACAATAATTTATTGTACACCTAAACTGATTTTATCATACAAAAACTGACTTACTATATTAGAAAAAAAAATCCGACTATATCATACGAAATCTGACTACATCATAAAATTGACTATATCATACAAAAACTGACTATATAAAAGGTGATTATATCATATAAAAACTGACTATATCAAACGAAAATTGGCTATATCAAATGAAAACTTACTATATCATATGGTTTCCGGTGCACAGTAAGTTATTGTAAACCTAGTTCATTCAATTTTTTTTGCTAGAACGCAACTAGTACCTGTATAGTTGTATCAATGCTGACCAATTTTGTGATCTAAAAACTAGGTGTTTCATATTGTATTTTGACAGCACGTTCTCTAATATTTTCAACAGTAGCTAATTGACAAAGTGAAAATTTAGGTCAGGTACCTTGCGAAAACCTTCCTTTTGAAATAATAATGCTTAAAATCAAGGGCATTTTGTGAATGTTAAAAAAATTGAGGGTGCCTAAGCGGGCGAACGTTCGTCCACTGATCATTCTTCGCCTTTAGATAACAAAAAGTGTCCGCCCCATAGATCGCCAAACTACGACGAGAGTTTCGCCTTACTCTAACAAGTAAGCAAGTAGAAACTACTTTTTGAAGCGCCAGTCGCGTAGGGCGACAGGGCCATGCCAAGTCAGAAAGGCTTTGATGACTCAAGGTTCATATTAGGGAAAGGAGAGTGAGGGGAAGAGGCGACGAGAGTCGGCCCGATCATCCAATTCGCTCCAACAGACAGGCATGGTTCTGTAGTCAAAGCAACTTCGTCACTTTCGTGTACCCATCGGACGGGAACCCCCTACTTCATGTCTCAGAGAATCTTGTGAAGATATTTTTCGATTTAAATTTTTGTATAATGTTCCATCATAAACTTGATATACTCATCGTCCTGTCTTAAGATATGAAATCTATAAATCCAACTTTCAAACTTTTCTCCCCTAAACAACTCCCTGACGGTTGAGGCCCCACAAATAGTTTTATACTCTATCATGCCCCCTCACGCGAGAGCCCATTGGGCTTGAAGTGTGGATGCAACACAGGTCTCCCTCAAACCTGACGCTAAATAGTCCACTTAGAAAGGAGGGTTGGATGAGATTTGAACCCGTGGCCTTTATGTCACAATGGCTCTCTAATACCATGTCAAAGGACCAACTCAACCAAAAACTTAAGTTGATGGTTGAGGCCCCATAAATAGTTTTATACTCTATCAACTACCTTATCCCTTTGGAAATTCGAACGTGTACCACATGATTGAGAGAGCTTACGATCTTTCTTTCATGATTGTCGCCCATAATTTACCGTCTAATCCCTCCATTGGCTCCATAGAACATTGCATTACCATTAGTACTTTCCTTATCCAGTTGTCCCATTGTATTACTCACGTCTTATTTGGGCATGAGACTACTTAACGTTTGAAGATCTATGACGTCTCTATCTCATCAACCTCACCCTTAGATCTGGAAAAACTTACCTGACCCAAATGAACCCAACTATAATTATGTGATCGAAGACTCGACTTTGACCTTTGAATGGACACTAAGCTAACTCGAAACCTAAAATAAACAAAATATACCAAAACTCATCGTGAATTAACTAGGATCAAAACGACCTGGTTACTTGCATTGTCCAGAAAATGAATGCCCCTCCCCATCCCCTCCCTCGCTCCTTGCAGGAGCTCGTGGCTTCCCATCATCCCTCATCTCAGGCAGCTCCCGATGTGTCTCCGATCGCCTCTTCGTTCAAGGATGTCTTAAAAGCAGCGATTTCGACGGAAGAAAGGAAGATGGATTCTCCAAAGCCGTTGTGTGCTGAAACCCCCCTTCGGATTTTTTGCCAGATTCTCATATCTTCATTCCCATCTCAAAGGTCTCCTGTGAAAATCTGTATAAACCTTGGGTAAACTCAGTTATTGGGAAGGTTGTGGGCAAATCTTTTTCTTTCCCTTTCTTGAAGAATCAGCTCGGGGTGAGCTTGAAGAGTTTTAAGTCCTGGGAGATTATCACCCTAGGTAAGGGTTTTTTCATTCTAAATTTTGAAAATGAAGCTGAAGTGAAGAAAATTATGGAGGAAGGCCCCTGGAAGATAGGGGGTACCCTCTGTTCCTAAAGTTATGGCACCCAGGTTTTAAACCCTCGGAAGCTTCTATTGACTCTGCAGTTATCTGGATAACTCTTCCAGAACTTCCAATTGAACTTTATGATGAGGAGGTGCTTAGGAAAATAGGACAGTCTATGGGAAAACTTATCAAAATTGATGCTAAAACATCGGGTATGGAACGAGCAAAATTTGCAAGAATTCTGGTTCAAGTGGATTTAGGAAAAAAGCCTCCAGATTGCATTTGGTTAGGATTGGTCAGACAGACTGTTATCTTTCAAGACACAGACAAATTATGTAGAGGATGCAAAAACTATGGTCATTGGCTGAGCGACTGCGCTTTAGGGAACAGGAAAAAAAACCCTAGCGCTCGACGGAGTAGAAGCTTTCACAGGGAGGAAGCGGCGAATGGCCACGCAGTGGATGACAAAGTTAGGCCCAACAGGAGCCCATCAAGAGACAGAGGCAGATCCAAATAGAGATGGGTGGAGAAAGGAATATCAAAGACAAAGAGGTTGGGCCCAGCCCAAAAACGCATCAGGGAGGCAACGACTCTCCATCTAGGGCATTGATTATTCCACGTGGCGAGGAATCCAGCTTCAGCTCTCCGGAATTTTCTCTTTCAAAACCCAGAAAAAACCAACCCCAAAAAACCCTAGCAGTCAAACCTATTTCCATTCCCACAAAAAACCCTTTTGAAGCGCTAAACTCCCTTCCTGAAGATGGTTTCCAACGACGAAACTTACAACCCATCCCCAACCAGGGAGATTTTTCTCCCCTCCCCAACCCCAACCCCCTCTCAATCTTTAACCCCTATTTCGACTCCCAGCCCCACCCCATCTCCCCCATGGACCCCTCCGACCGCAATGGAGGTGGTGTTTACCGAGAATACGAAAATTGTGAACCTCAGTCCCCCAGAGAATGGAATCTCAGATGGGAATTCGAATGCAATTCAATTCTTGATTCAGGGGAAATCGCTGGAGGATGTGAACGTCCCTAATTCGATTCAACTCAGGAACTTCATCATGAATCCCTCGAACATTCCGATTATGTGGAAGAATCTTATGATGCTGTCAAATCAAGGAGAGCTGCGTCCTGCCCACCTTCCCAATATATCAGATATGTGCTTCTTGAACCCTCACCAGAAAACCATTTTCTCTTGGGAGATGGCTTAACCGATAGAGGAGAATGCCGAATTTGTAATTCCCGAAGCTTATGTGGGAATCATAGACCCTCCCCCCATACTCCCTCGATCAATGGAGGTGACTCTGATGAAGGGTTTGTCGATAAAAATACAAGCAATGAGCTGGTCCAATATGGTCAAAATGGTGAAAATGAAAGCAAAATTCCGTCAAGTTCTACTAATGGTGTCTTGGGAACCCGAAGAAGCTCCAGAAAAAGGAAGGCAAATAAATTTTACCCTGGAGCAGAGGCAGTGGTTAATGTACGATCCCATTATCGGGATGGAACGAGAGTTCGCAGTGGGGTTGGCGGGGAGAAGAGGCGAAAGCGGTTTCTGTCCCCGACAATATATAATATATCAATATTATCTTTGGAATGCAAGGGGCATTGCCCGGGTTTCGTTTAGGAGAAACTTGATGGTTCTTATTAATCAACACCAACTTCGACATGATCGTTATTTCGAAAACTAGAGTGAGCGAGAGATGGCACTAAGGAGATTATGGGGAAGGCGCCCTATGATGAGTGGATGATGGTTGAACCTACGGGCTTCTCAGGAGGCATTGTTGTTCTGTGGCGCACGAACTCTGTGATTTTCGAGCCCATTAGAACTTCAAACCAGGGAGTTCATGGCATTTTACAGGTATTGTCCCCTCATAAAACTTTTTTCATTTCTTCTATTTACGCTAACCCAAAATTTCGAGTGAGGAAAGAGTTATGGGTGGAACTCCAAAATTTGTATTCAATCATGAATCTGCCTTGGGTGGTGATTGGGGATTTCAATGAGGTTTGCTTCCAACACGAAAAAATAGGGGGTAGACCTATAAAAAATCATAGAGCAAACTTGTTATTGGATTGTATGGCCTCATGTAGTTTGCTGGACGTTGGTTTTGTGGGTCAAAAATTCACGTGGTCAAACAAGAGGCGTGTGGGGCCAATCTTGGAGAGGATTGATAAAGCTTGGGTGGCTGCTGATTGGTTAAATTTGTATCCTTCTGGTCACCTCCGAATTTTGCCTCGACTTTCTTCGGATCATTGCCCAATACTCCTAAACCTTGCTAACTCAAATTCCTTTCAAAGACCTAAATCTTTCAAGTTTGAGCCTATGTGGTGCATAAATCCCAATTTCAATGATCTTGTTAATCAGGAGTGGAATAATTCTGGGAAGAGTTTCTTTGATCGGCTAAATGATATGTCTGTTATTTTTTCAAATTGGAATAAAAATGTTTTTGGTAATCTCTTCAAAAAAAAGTGAGACTTATTGCTAGAATTGAAGGAATCCAAAAAGCTCAAGAACAATCGTTTTCAACTTATCTGTTTGATCTTGAAAAATCTCTTCAAGAGGAGCTTTTTGAAATCCTTCACCAATAAGAAGTTTTTTGGATGATGAAATCTAGGGACAATTGGTTAGTTGAGCGAGATAGGAATACTTCTTACTTTCATCACGCGGTGTTGGTTAGAAGGAAAAAAATAGAGTGGTCTCTCTCAAATATGAGGTTGGGGAGGATATTTCGGACCCTATCGCTTTGCGTAGCCTAATAAAAAATCATTTTTCTGCTCTTTTCTGCACAAACATGACTTCTTTTTGGAGGGACTGGGATTTTCCCCCCTTTGACCCTTCTGCGAAAGGCGAGGAACTAGCCCTGTCCAACCCCCCGAGTGAGAGGGAGATTTGGGAGGCAATTGATGGCATGGGACCGTTTAAGGCTCCAGGGCCTGATGGGTACCACCCTTTCTTCTATAAGAAATATTGGGAGACGATTAGAGGAGCGTTGATCCCCTTTATCCAATCAATCTTCCAGGAGAAAAGAGTCCCTAAGACATTAATGAGACGATTATTGCCATTATCCCCAAAATAGAGGACCCAACTTCTATAACCCAGTTTAGACCCATTAGTCTTTGTAATACGGTTTATAAGATAGTGTCCAACGTTCTTTCTAACAGACTAAGGCCTTCCCTTCCCAAGAGACTATCACCGAACCAAAATAGTTTTCTCCCCAGATGAGGTACGGAAACTAATGTGATTATTGCTAATGAAATCCTCCACTCCATGGGGAAGAAGAAAGGTCATAGAGGTTGGTTTATGGTTAAACTGGACCTTGAGAAGGCTTATGACAAGCTTGAGTGAGGGTTCATTAGGAGTTGTCTTAGGTTCTATGGGTTAGATGAACACTCTACCTCCTTGATTATGAGTTGCATCTCTTCAGTTGCTTCAGCTGTTTTGGTAAATGGTATTCCTACTGAAAGTTTTGAGCCAACTAGGGGTATTAGGCAGGGAGATCCAATTTCACCGTATGTCTTTATTATCTGTATGGAAATGCTGTCATTGCTTATCCATGATCACTAGGGGAAAAAAAGGAAGGGCTGCAGTTTTCAAGGAAACCGCAGCCCTTTTAGTGAAGGGCTGCGGTTAACAAAAAAACGCAGCCCTCCTTACTGTATGAAGGGCTGCGGTTTCTAGGCTAATCGCAGCCCTTCACTTTCCTTTTTTTTTTGATTAATTAATTTTACGCGCATACAATACAGTACCCCCCATTTCAATTTCCCTCCCTTAGACAAAATTCACGAGTGAACTTCTCCTTGCACGAAACCCTACCTCCGCCACCACATTGACCCACCATTAGTGCGCCACCACCACGCATTTCACGCACCACCAGCACGCACCGCCACGACGACGCACCAACTCAGCACAGCAACGACCAGCGCACCACGCATTGGTTCATTCTCTCCTCCACTGCATTGACGACACCATTAGTGCTCCACCACCACGCAGCTGCACCACCTTGCGCTCCTTCTTCTTCTCTTCTCTCCTCCACTACTGCATTGTTTGTGGAGCATCCCTTCTCTCACTCTCTTTCGGTAATTCCCCTCTCACTCTCTTTTCTCTTTTACATTTCTCTAATTTTTGTTTAATTTCATTGGAATTTGAAATCAACTTCTATTTTTTGTTGTAAAATGTGCTTGTATTAGCTGAAATAGTGATTGTAGGGGGTAGGGGAGGGCTAGGGGAGGGTGGGTGGGGGGTGGGGGTGTTGGGCAAAGGGTGGGGGGGAGGGCTGCGGGGTGGGGGAAGGATGTGGGCGGGGGTGGGGGAGGGGGTGGGGGGGGAGGGTGGGTAGGGGGTGGGGGTGTTGGGCAAAGGGTGGGGGAGGGCGGGGGGTGGGGGGAAGGCTTTGGATGCTGGGCAGGGGGGTGGGGAGGGTTGGCGGGGGTGGGGGGAGGGTTGGGGAGGCTGGAGAGGGGGTGGGGGTGGGCTAGCAATGGGTGGGGGAGGGCGACGGGGGTGGGGGAGGGCTGGGGATCTTTGGGCAGGGGGTGGGGGAGGGCTAGGGAGGGTGTGGGGGAGGGCTGAGGTATAATGTAACTATTGTGTAGATTTTTAGGCTTCCATCTGTTGTTGGTTGAATTTCGGGAACGAAAATGTCATTTTACGCCTACATGGCAATGAAGGAGTGCAGTGGGGGGGCAGTAGTGGCGGTGGTGGTGAGGCTGTTGCAAATGTGGAGAGTCAGGTCACATGGCAATCGAATGCCCATCTGGTGCCCTCCACATTTATAACAGTTCCAACTCCGCCGCTACCAGCTGATGGGCATTCCATTGCCATGTGACCTGATTCTCGGGTCATTTTAGGCCTATTTTCGCCTTTCGTGTCCAATTCGTACCTATCGAGTCATTTAACCCCAAATTGTTTTTGAACATGATTATATGAGGTATAATGTAACTATTGTGTAGATTTTTAAGCTTGCATTTGTTGTTGGTAGAATTTCGGGAACGAAAAGGTGATTTTAGGCCTATTTTCGCCTTTTCGCGTCCAATTCCTATTTCTCAAGTAATTTAACTCCATTTTATTTTTGAACATGATAATATGAGGTATAATATAATTATTGTGTAGATTTTTAGGCTTACATCTGTTGTTGGTCGAATTTCGGGAACGAAAAGGTCATTTTAGGCCTATTTTTGCCTTTTCGCGTCCCTTTTGTACTTATCGAGTCATTTAACCCTAAAATATTTTTGAACATGATTATATGAGGTATAATGTAACTATTGTGCAGATTTTTAGGCTTGCATTTGTTGTTGGTAGAATTTCGGGAACGAAAAGGTGATTTTAGGCCTATTTTCGCCTTTTCGCGTCCAATTCCTATTTCTCGAGTCATTTAACTCCATTTTCTTTTTGAACATGATAATATGAGGTATAATATAACTATTATGTAGATTTTTAGGGTTGCATTTGTTGTTGGTTGTATTTCGGGAACGAAAAGGTGATTTTAGGCCTATTTTCGCCTTTTCGCGTCTGATTCGTACTTATCGAGTCATGTAACCCCAAATTATTTTTGAACATGATTATATGAGGTATAATGTAACTATTGTGTATATTTTTTGGCTTACATCTATTGTTGGTTGAATTTCGGGAACGAAAAGGTCATTTTAGGTTTATTTTGGCCGATTCGCGTCCGATTCGTACTTATCGAGTCATTTAACCCCGGATTCTTTTTTAACATGATTATATGAGGTATAATGTAACTATTGTGTAGATTTTTAGGCTTGCATATATTGTTGGTTAAATTTCGAGACCGAAAAGATCATTTTTGGCCTATTTTTCCCTTTTCGCGTCCCTTTCGTACTTATCGAGTCATTTAACCCCAAAATCTTTTTGAACATGATTATATGAGGTATAATGTAACAATTGTGCAGATTTTTAGGCTTGGATTTTTTGTTGGTAGAATTTCGGGAACGAAAAGGTGATTTTAGGCCTATTTTCGCCTTTTCGCGTCCAATTCCTATTTCTCGAGTCATTTAACTCCATTTTCTTTTTGAACATGATAATATGAGGTATAATATAACTATTGTGTAGATTTTTAGGCTTGTATTTGTTTTTGGTTGTATTTCGGGAACGAAAAGGTCATTTTAGGCCTATTTTTGCCGATTCGCCTCATTTTTTTATATTTTTGATGATCTAACTCCAAACTTTTGTTGCATATGCCAATATGAGGTAGAATGAAACTACATATTTGGTTTTTGTGCATAAATTTTCATGTAAATGAAATTGGGAAACAAAAAGGCTTAAAGACAAGGGGGGATGTTGTGCGGAGGGCAAGCGGTGGGGGAGGGGAGGGCTGCGTGCGGGGAGGGGTGTGCGAGGGAGGGGAGGGGGATGTGCGGGTAGGGGGGCTCGTGCGGGGAGCTTGGGAGGGCCGGGCAGCAGTGGGGAGGGGGGGCAGCAGCGGGGGCTTGGGAGGGGGGCGGCAGAGGTAGATACTAACCCCTACTAGCCCCCGCCAACCCCCACCGCTGCCCGACTCCTCCCCTCCCCTACCCAGACCCCCCCACTGCACAGATCCCCCCCTGCACACATACCCCCTCCCCCCACTGCCAGCCCTCCCAAGCCCCTTAACGAGCCCCCCACCCCGCACCCGAGACCCCCCTCCCCTCCCCCGCACACATACCCCCCACTGCCACGGATCCCCCGCACACGGACCCCTCCTCCCCACACCCCCCGCCCTGCCCACCCCCTCCCCTACCCAGCCCCTCCCCTCCCCTCCCCCCCCCCTGCCCGGACCCCCATGCACACAGACCCCCCCTCCCCCACCGCTTGCCCGGCCCTCCCAAGCCCTCCCCACACCCCGCCCGGCCCTCTCCCTGCACAAACACCCCCTCCCTGCACATTTAATTTTTTTTTATCTCGAGCTTTATGTATATTAATGCGTATGTTTGTACAATTTCAGGGAGATGGCGGAGGTGCATACGGATAACAGCACGAGTGCTGCTGAACACACTACCGAGGATGAGTCTTTCGATGCGAGAAAGGAACAGGGTAAATTGGCTCGACCTCGCCGTGAAGAAATAAATGCACAAATGCCTAGGAAGTCATTGGCGACGAAAAAGAGAAAAGGAAGGGGACCTACAAAGTCACTAGGGAAACACACAAATATGACTTTGGAGTACGATAATATGGGTTAGCCTTGTGGAAAGTGGCGTCATCAGTATGGCATGCAAGTTGGCATTTGCATGCATAAACTCTCCATTCTGCACTCATGGAAAGAGGTGCCCGAGGGGTTGAAGCGATGTCTATGGGAAGATACTATGGTAAGCTTCACGTACAATAACGTTTAGTTTCTTAATTATTTAGTTAAATATATGTGTAATATTACTGATAGCATATAAATTACAACATTTGCGAAAACTAATTTGTGAACTGCGTTTTTTGTAGAATCAATTCAATATCGAAGATGATGAAGCCAAGAAGAATGTATTTCTATCCGCGGTTGCCCAGAGATTCAGAGATTTCAAGGCTAAGTTAGTGTCTGGGTGGATCACTAAGCGGAGGAAAGTAGTAGGTACAAAGAAGAAGAACATCTACGGCGGAGAAACACCATCCGAACCTGAGGCTTCACCGGAAAGATCATATGAACCCTCCAAATTACCATTTCAGATATGGAAAACTATCAAACCTGAAGAGTGGGAATCATTTGTTGCCAAAAAAATAACCCCACAAGCTATTGTAATAATATTTTATTAAGATTTACTACACTTAGATCCAGTATTATTGTATAACACCGTACCTAACCTTTGTTTATAATTGTGTGTTTTAGGCAAGTCGTGAGAAAAGTAGCGCGAGTGCAAAAGCTAGGAAGTATTATCATCATTTGGGTGCTCATTCGTACAATGAGGTGAGAGAGAAGTGGATGTTCAGCCATTACCCCACAATAGGGTCGACAACAGCAACGGGGACTAGCTCTACGACGACAGTTGCACAGCCTCGGCAACCAGATAGAGTCCTCGATTGGTGGTGTTCGATGCATGGGGTTGATGCAAAGGGAAAAAGAGTCTTGCCTAATCCCGGAACACAACAGATAGCCAACGCCATTGTAAGTCCAAAAAATGGTTATATAAGGTATATATAATATAACTTTTGCGTTCACGAGCATTTCTCTCTTATCCTTATGTAGATTGACTTGAAGGAAAAAGAGGCAACTGGTGAGTTCACTCTTAAAGGATACATTGATGCATTGCACAAAACTTTAGGAAAGGACCACAGTGGACGCGTGAGGGGCGTAGGAGGTGTCCGCCTCGGTTTGAGAAAGGTATATGGTGATCAATACACTACAGCGACAAAATCAAGTGCAAGTAGTGTGAATTCGACAGCGTCAGTAGATGTGGAGGCTATGAAAGCTGCAATTCGGGAGGAGCTCAGGGAGGAGATGACACATAACTTCAACGCCATTTTGGAGCAAATGGGTTTACCGACTTTTGTTGCATTGAAGAAGGGTAGTGATATTACACCTAGCCAGCCGACCAGTGATCCACGAACATCTATTGATCAGATGATACCTTTACCTGATCCACCTGTAGTACCCGAGTTGAAGGTAATCACTTAATCCCTTTACTTTGTTAAACAACTATTGTTCTTAAATGCATGAAATTATTACTATAATAATGTTGTTTCATAGACTAACCATAAATGGAGTTTTTTTTAAAGGAGGAGACACCATGTGAACTATTAGCTCGAGGAGATGGTTATGATAGTTTCATTCTCGTAGCTTATGGCCATGCACAACCCCCTAGTGACCGAGTACGATTGCATAATCAGTTAGTGGATGATAATCACTATGTGGTCACCCTCAATGAAATTGTGTATGGTTTCGAAGAATTACCTCTTCCACTGCCGAAGCCAGAAGTTGGTCTACAATTACTGAATGATGCCCTTGGCAGTTATGTTCAATGGCCGCGTGCATTGGTGCGGTTTTCAGATTAGGTACAATGATCAACATACATATATATATGCATGTTTTCTTTTATAGTTCCTATGATAGTCAGTAATATCTTTACTTTTAACTAATTACTAGGTTTGGGGGAAGGCCGACTCACATGACAGGAAGGGAAAGAAGGCATGTTCACCTGATAAGAAAGCAAGTTTACGTGATGAAGGTGAACGTAACACTAGTAGAATAATTGTTTATTGCTGCGGTGATATTGCTGCGGTTTTACCCATACGCAGCAATACATCACGTAAAAAAAAAAGAAAAATATAAAATACCCATATTGCTGCGGTTTCCGCCGAAAACCGCAGCAATATGGTTTTAGAGAAATTTTTTTGAATTTTTTTTATCATTAGACCAAACATATTGCTGCGGTTTCTGTCAAAAACCACAGCAATATATTAAAATAATATAAAAGAACATTATTTGGACCTATTGCTGCGGTTCCTACAAAAAACCGCAGCAATAGGCTTTTAAATTAATATAAAAGAAGTTTATTTAGGGTTTCAGCCTCATTTCACCCCTTTCCCTCTCATTAGTTCAGCCTCTCCCTCTCCCTCTCATTTCTTTCACACCTCTCCCTCTCCCTCACTCACCATTCTCCATCTCCAGTACTTCCCCGGCGCGAAAAGCACAGCCTCTCTTCGCTCTCACTCTTCTTATCCGGCGCGAGGTTACCATCAGTTCAGTCCTTCACTCTTCTGCTCTCTCTCTCCTTCGCGCGAGGTTTTCCGGTGAGTTCATGTCTTTTTTTTTCCGGTGGAAATTGGGGTTAGTCTTGTGGTAGTAAAAATATGTGTCATGATGGAATTGTCAATGGATTTATTATTTCGAAGTTCTCAAATGCCCTTGTTATGGTAATTTTGATTGTAGTTCTGACCTTAATTGAAATATCAAAAAGCTTTTGAGTATGAAATGAAGAATATGTGACCAGAAATGTGAATTATTTGTATAGTTTGTTGGGGTTGTAGGCTTGGTAGGTAAAGGGATCTCTGCGAATCTTTGAGAGCAGAAGGAATTATGTGATATTGTAGGATTAGTTCATATAAGAGGTAAGTTTAATTATATATCATGTTGTTTCTTAGGATTGCTGTGTTTTTGTTGATATGAGCACTTAACTCGATTTTCCTTCTTGTCTTCACTGTAGTTTTGCTCATTTATCTTTGTGATATGCATTTTTTCATTTTTGTTTTCGAATTTTCTCAATTTTGGTTGGATTTTCAAATCTGGACGATTTTCAACGACGATTGGTTGCCGGCGATTTTGTTTGTGCGAGTTTCAACTACGATTGGTTGCCGGCGACAACGACGGTTTTCGACGGTTTTGGACAACGTTTGGTTGCCGGATTGTGGACAACGATTTTCAGATCTTTTGTTTTTTCACTTAAATTTTATAGTTAAATTTTATAGAGGTTGATATTTTCGTTTGTTCAGTGTAGTGTAATTCTTGTTTCTTGTAATTCTTCTATATCTTAGATTTTTTTTCTTCATTAGTTTCATTTTTGTTTTTTTTTTCAGTTTTCTTATTGTTGTTTTTTACTTTGTTCAGTTTTCTTATTGTTATTTTTTTCTTTGTAAGTTTAATTTCATTTTATGGTGGAAGTTTATGATTTTTTGCTATTTTTCTGAATTTTTTTTTATCTTTCGAATTTAATGGCAAAATGCAAATTTTTTTTTCTTACACCTGTACCAATTGCTGCGGTTTTTCCAAGAAACCGCAGCAATATGCCTATTTTTTTATTATTAAATTCAGCATATTGCTGCGGTTTTCCCTAGAAACCGCAAGCAATATACTTTTTGAATACGATATAAAATATATATATTGCTTTGCGGTTTCACCCGTAAAACCGCAAAGCAATATGTTCAAATATTCTTTGCGGTTTAAAACCGCAAAGCAATATATTTATTACCTATTCTTTGCCCTCTTTATTCTTTGCGTGGCCAAAACCGCCGCAATAGGCTACTTAATGACCGCAAAGAATAAGCATTTATTCAAGGAAACCGCAGACCCTTTTAGTGAAGGGCTGCGGTTAACAAAAAAAACGCAGCTTCTTTCTCTATGTATGAAGGGCTGCGGTTTCTAGGCTAATCCATGACCCTTCACTTTCCTTTTTTTTTTGATTAATTAATTTTACGCGCATACAATACATTACCCCCCATTTCAATTTCCCTCCCTTAGACAAAATTCACGAGTGAACTTCTCCTTGCCCGAAACCCTACCTCCGCCACCACATTGACCCACCACCAGTGCGCCACCACCACGCATTTCACACACCACCAGCACGCACCGCCACGACGACGCACCAACTCAGCACAGCAACGACCAGCGCACCACGCATTGGTTCATTCTCTCCTCCACTGCATTGACGACACCATTAGTGCTCCACCACCACGCAGCTGCACCACCTTGCGCTCCTTCTTCTTCTCTTCTCTCCTCCACTACTGCATTGTTTGTGGAGCATCCCTTCTCTCACTCTCTTTCGGTAATTCCCCTCTCACTCTCTCTTCTCTTTTACATTTCTCTAATTTTTGTTTAATTTCATTGGAATTTGAAATCAACTTCTATTTTTTGTTGTAAAATGTGCTTGTATTAGTTGAAATAGTGATTGTAGGGGGTAGGGGAGGGCTAGGGGAGGGTGGGTAGGGGGTGGGGGTGTCGGGCAAAGGGTGGGGGGGCTGGGTGGGGTGGGGGGAAGGCTGTGGATCTTGGGCGGGGGTGGGGGTGGGGGGTGGGGTGGGGGGGGGTGGGTAGGGGGTGGGGATGTTGGGCAAAGGGTGGGGGGGGGGGCGGGGGGGGAGGAGTTTGTGGATCTTGGGCGGGGGGGTGGGGAGGGTGGCGAGGGGGTGGGGGAGGGTTGGGGAGGCTGGACTGGGGGTGGGGGTGGGCTAGCAATGGGTGAGGGAGGGGCGACGGGGGGTGGGGGGAGGGTTGGGGATCTTTGGGCGGGGGGTGGGGAGGGCTAGGGAGGGTGTGGGGGAGGGCCGAGGTATAATGTAACTATTGTGTAGATTTTTAGGCTTCCATCTCGTTGTTGGTTGAATTTCGGGAACGAAAATGTCATTTTACGCCTACATGGCAATGAAGGAGTGCAGTGGGGGGGCAAGTAGTGGCGGTGGTGGTGAGGTCATTGCAAATGTGGAGAGTCGGGTCACATGGCAATCGAATGCCCATCTGGTGCCCTCCACATTTATAACAGTTCCAACTCCGCCGCTACCAGCTGATGGGCATTCCATTGCCATGTGACCTGATTCTCGGGTCATTTTAGGCCTATTTTCGCCTTTCGTGTCCAATTCGTACCTATCGAGTCATTTAACCCCAAATTGTTTTTGAACATGATTATATGAGGTATAATGTAACTATTGTGTAGATTTTTAAGCTTGCATTTGTTGTTGGTAGAATTTCGGGAACGAAGAGGTGATTTTAGGCCTATTTTCGCCTTTTCGCGTCCAATTCCTATTTCTCGAGTAATTTAACTCCATTTTATTTTTGAACATGATAATATGAGGTATAATATAATTATTGTGTAGATTTTTAGGCTTACATCTGTTGTTGGTTGAATTTCGGGAACGAAAAAGTCATTTTAGGACTATCTTTGCCTTTTCGCGTCCCTTTTGTACTTATCGAGTCATTTAACCCCAAAATATTTTTGAACATGATTATATGAGGTATAATGTAACTATTGTGCAGATTTTTAGGCTTGCATTTGTTGTTGGTAGAATTTCGGGAACGAAAAGGTGATTTTAGGCCTATTTTCGCCTTTTCGCGTCCAATTCCTATTTCTCGAGTCATTTAACTCCATTTTATTTTTGAACATGATAATATGAGGTATAATATAACTATTATGTAGATTTTTAGGGTTGCATTTGTTGTTGGTTGTATTTCGGGAACGAAAATGTGATTTTAGGCCTATTTTCGCCTTTTCGCGTCCGATTCGTACTTATCGAGTCATGTAACCCCAAATTATTTTTGAACATGATTATATGAGGTATAATGTAACTATTGTGTATATTTTTTGGCTTACATCTGTTGTTGGTTGAATTTCGGGAACGAAAAGGTCATTTTAGGTTTATTTTGGCCGATTCGCGTCCGATTCGTACTTATCGAGTCATTTAACCCGGATTCTTTTTTAACATGATTATATGAGGTATAATGTAACTATTGTGTAGATTTTTAGGCTTGCATATGTTGTTGGTTAAATTTCGAGACCGAAAAGATCATTTTTGGCCTATTTTTCCCATTTCGCGTCCCTTTCGTACTTATCGAGTCATTTAACCCCAAAATATTTTTGAACATGATTATATGAGGTATAATGTAACAATTGTGCAGATTTTTAGGCTTGGATTTTTTGTTGGTAGAATTTCGGGAACGAAAAGGTGATTTTAGGCCTATTTTCGCCTTTTCGCGTCCAATTCCTATTTCTCGAGTCATTTAACTCCATTTTCTTTTTGAACATGATAATATGAGGTATAATATAACTATTGTGTAGATTTTTAGGCTTGTATTTGTTTTTGGTTGTATTTCGGGAACGAAAAGGTCATTTTAGGCCTATTTTTGTCGATTCGCCTCATTTTTTTATATTTTTGATGATCTAACTCCAAACTTTTGTTGCATATGCCAATATGAGGTAGAATGAAACTACATATTTGGTTTTTGTGCATAAATTTTCATGTAAATGAAATTGGGAAACAAAAAGGCTTAAAGACAAGGGGGGATGTTGTGCGGAGGGGCAGCGGTGGGGGGGGGAGGGCTCGTGCGGGGAGGGGGTGTGCGGGGGGGGGGAGGGGGATGTGCGGGTAGGGGGGCTGTGCGGGGGCTTGGGAGGGCTGGGCAGCGGTGGGGAGGGGGCGGGCGGCGGCGGGGGCTTGGGAGGGGCCGGCAGAGGTAGATACTAACCCCTACTAGCCCCTGCCAACCCCCACCGCCGCCCAGCCTCCTCCCTCCCCCTACCCGCACCCCCCCACCGCACGGATCCCCCCGCACACTGCACCCCCTCCCCCCACTGCCGCCAGCCCTCCCAAGCCCCTTAACGAGCCCCCCACCCCGCACACGCACCCCCCCCCTCCCCCGCACACATACCCCCCACTTGCACGGGATCCCCCCCGCACACGAGACCCCCCCTCCCCACACCCCGCCCGGCCCCTCCCCTCCCCGCACAAACACCCCCCACACCCCGCCCGGCCCCCTCCCCCCCCTGCCCGGACCCCCCCCATGCACACGGACCCCCCCTCCCCCCACTGCTTGCCACCCCACCCAAGCCCCTCCCCACACCCCCGCCCAGCCTCTCCCCCGCACAAACACCCCCCTCCCCGCACATTTAATTTTTTTTTATCTCGAGCTTTATGTATATTAATGCGTATGTTTGTACAATTTCGGGGAGATGGCGGAGGTGCATACGGATAACGCATCGAGTGCTTCGCCGAACACACTACCGAGGATGAGTCTTTCGATGCGAGAAAGGAACAGGGTAAATTGGCTCGACCTCGCCGTGAAGAAATAAATGCACAAATGCCTAGGAAGTCATTGGCGACGAAAAGAGAAAAGGAAGGGGACCTACAAAGTCACTAGGGAAACACACAAATATGACTTTGGAGTACGATAATATGGGTCGACCTTGTGGAAAGTGGCGTCATCGGTATGGCATGCAAGTTGGCATTTGCATGCATAAACTCTCCATTCTCGCACTCATGGAAAGAGGTGCCCGAGGGGTCAAGCGATGTCTATGGGAAGATACTATGGTAAGCTTCACGTACAATAACATTTAGTTTCTTATTTATTTAGTTAAATATATGTGTAATATTACCGATAGCATATAAATTACAACATTTGCGAAAACTAATTTGTGAACTGCGTTTTTGTAGAATCAATTCAATATCGAAGATGATGAAGCCAAGAAGAATGTATTTCTATCCGCGGTTGCCCAGAGATTCAGAGATTTCAAGGCTAAGTTAGTGTCTGGGTGGATCACTAAGCGGAGGAAAGTAGTAGGTACAAAGAAGAAGAACATCTACGGCGGAGAAACACCATCCGAACCTGAGGCTTCACCGGAAAGATCATATGAACCCTCCAAATTACCATTTCAGATATGGAAAACTATCAAACCTGAAGAGTGGGAATCATTTGTTGCCAAAAAAATAACCCCACAAGCTATTGTAATAATATTTTATTAAGATTTACTACACTTAGATCCAGTATTATTGTATAACACCGTACCTAACCTTTGTTTATAATTGTGTGTTTTAGGCAAGTCGTGAGAAAAGTAGCGCCGGAAAGGGCTGCTAGCCAAAAACGCAGCCCTAAGGGCTGTTTTGACCGCATCCCTTCCGTTTTTTTCCACTAGTGGATGCTGTTCAAAAAAACTTTTGGAAACCTTTCCATATGGGTAGAGGGTCTACTCCCATATCCCACCTCCTTTTCGCAGATGACATTTTGCTTTGTGGTGAGGCATCTGATGATAATATCTTGGTCATGAAGAATATTTTGGATGTCTTTTGTAGTATCTCTGGTCAATCCATTAGCTCCACAAAGAGTGAAGTAATCTTCTCGAAGAACACTTCATCTAGAGCTAGAGATAGGTTCAATGAAATCATGAACATCTCGGAAGCTCAGGATATTAGCCCATATCTTGGCTTTCCCATCTCTAATGTCAGGCCTAATAAAGCTAAAGCCCAATTTTTGGTGAATAAGATCAAAGTTAAGATTGCAAACTAGAAGGCTAAATTTCTTTCTAGAGCAGGGAAACTTTGCCTTATTTCTGCAACTCTCAATTCCTTGCCTGACTATTATATGCAATGCGTTTCTTTCCCTTTGTCTATTCTGAATAGCCTTAATAAAGATATAGCAAATTTTTTGTGGAGCAGGGATGTTGATAAAAAAGGGCTTCATCTTGTAGGCTGGGAGGGCATCTCAAAACCAAAGGAGATTGGGGGTTAGGCATTAGGTGTTAAAAAATGCTCAACAAGGCCCATATGCTTAAGGTGTGGTGGAATTTCCTAAACAAAGAGGACAACCTTGCCATTAAGGTGTTGAAAGATAAATATGCGAAGCAAAACAATTCTATGAAATCCTTCTCCACAGGGTCCCACTTATGGAAAAGCTTGGGGAAAGTTTGGGACAAATTCAACAGCCATATTGTGTGGGGAATTGGAAGTGGCGAGAGAGTCAGGATGTGGGATGATAATTGGATAGGCGAAAAACCCCTTAGAAGCATGATTCAGCGTCCTTTACCTAGAGAAGCTGAGCACCTTAAGGTAAGTGTTTTTAAAAGGACACGAGGTGGGATTTCACTAACCTCTCTTTCTTTCTCCCCGAGGAAATTAGGAACGCATGCCTGTCAGTTAGGACTAACAAAAATTGTTCAGATTTCATCTTCTCAAACCTGTCATTAAATGGTAAGTTTTGCTTTAAAAAAGCTTTTGAAGCTCTTGGGGCTTGTAATTTTCAAAATAATATGGACGTAAAGTGGATTTGGAAACTACAAAGTCTTCCCAGAATTAAAATGTTCATTTGGCTTGTCTTTTTGGATAGGATTCCTCACAACAAAACCCTGGCTGTGAGAAATATTAGGATTTTTTGATGGGAATAATCCCACCTTAGAGCGATCCTCCCAAAACAGTCCTACCTTTCATAAATTTGGGATTAATCCCACCTTGAGGATGTGTCTGTTTAAAATGGACCCTGACTGTTGGTAACTCCGCAAATGTAGGTTTTCTCTTTTCTCCCTCCTCTACTTCTTCTCCTCCACAACTACCACCACCTAGCCACCCCTCACCCCCACACAGTAAACCCCGGTCCCCCCCCACCCCCGCCCTCACCTCGCCAGCCCCACCACCCCACCCCCGCATCCCCACCTTACACGTTGCCCCATGGGGCACAACGTCCGAGCCAGACGTTGTACCCCATGGGGCCAACGTGCGAGCCACACGTTGGCCCCATGAAATTCATTTAAAAAAAAAAATACTCGCCGGAATTTTGTGCTCGTCGGTGGTGATCGTCGGTGGGTTGGAGAGGTAGCGATTGGTGGTTAGTGATTTTAGGTGGTGGTGGAGAGAGAGTTGTAAAAACAGTCAAGGGTATAATGGTACATTTACATAGTAGTTGGGGCGATTTTAAGTAATTTGGGGGCGACGTTTAGAAGTTCAGTTTATGAAAGGTGGGACTGTTTTGGAGAGATCGGGCAAAGGTGGGATTATTCCCATCAAAAAATCCGATTTGGGCACAGAGAATTATATTCATGTTCTCCTGGACTGTATGCAAGCAAGACAAGTTTGGTATTTGCTTCATGTGAGCAGCAGTTTCTACTCCCAACCCCTTGATCAATGGCTCGTTACAAATCTCTGTCTTCCCCCTCCATCAAAAAATTCAGGCCTCCAACTCCCATGGCAGACCCTCTTTTCCTTCGTTTTATGGAAAATTTGGTTCCGGAGAAATAGTTTTGTATTCCAATCCTCAAACCAAGATGCAAGTAAGTGTCTCATGGAGGCCCAAGCTCTCGCTTGGGAATTTTTCTCCTCCATGAAGTGCACCTTACCACCAAAACCTTCCCCTCCTATCTTATGGATTCCCCCCTCCCAACTGGAAAAAAATCAATTGTGATGTCTCTTTTATTGGCTTGGGCATGATCTCTGGATTAGTTGGGGTTGTTCGTGACTACAGGGGAAACTGGTTGTATGGTTTCCAAAAGAAATGTAGATGTAAATATGTTCTTGCAGGGGAGATGATGGCGATTGAGATCAGTCTTAATCTAGCTAGAAGTAAAAAGTAGAATGATTGCATTATTGCAACAGATGCTAAACAAGCTGCAAATCAAATCCTATACTATATGCATGCTAAAGATGATAACTATGTGTTGGTGGAAATGTGCAGGGACCATATGCAGCATCTCCAGGGAGTCAAAATAGTATGTGAGCCAAGAACAACAAACAAAGTTGCGGATAGATTGGCTAAGATATGTAGAACTAACCCATCAGATACTTTTGACACCATTTGGTTAAACTCGGAACCTGATTATATTCAGGATGTAATATTGGAGGATAAACCAACCCTGACTAACTCGTGTAGTCTCTGAACTTTCTTGAATGTTATTTGCCCCCGCTTGCATAAAAAAAACGACACGGTTAGAAATTGACATAAACATTAGTATATACATATATTGATTTGATTTATCTTGACTAAATTCGAAATGACATGATTTAAAACCCAATAAATTAAAATATCTTATCACCCTAATACTGACCCAAACCCAAAATATATAAGCCCGTATAAACCGAACCTCGACTAACTCGACTGGATCATCCCTGAACCCATTCTAAAATAAATATAAACACGAAACTTGAACAACACGAAACAAGCCAACCTAAACTCGATCCAGAAGACCTAATTGCCACTTCTTCAACCAGTCCTCTACTTTTATCGTAACTATAAATCATTTCAATTACTTTTTAGTTTTTACTCAACTAGCAATAAAATTCCCTATTATTACTTACTATTTAGTAGAATATTGAGCTAAAAGCAACTTGACAATCTAACTTGCGAATTAATTGCGATGAAGAGAGTACCTTAACAATAAATATAAGAGAAATTCACCACAATTTTCTTCCTTTTTATTAATGTAAAATTAGAAATTCACAACACTTGATACGATTATGGCCTTGAAGATTCCTATATCCTGACATTATCTGTTGGAACACAAGGTGACACTCAAGAAGGGGGGGTTTGAATTGAGTGGCTAAAACTAATCGATTTTCGCAAAAACACTCTTATGGCACAGTGTCATGCACTGTGTTATTCACTCGTAAATTCTCCGATTAATGTTTTTGCTCGAACAAAATTGTATCAAACAATAAAACAATGAAATCAAATAATAAGACACAAGAATTTAACGTGGTTCAATCTCACCTCTGAGATCTACGTCCACACAAACTACTCTTTTATTATTTGAATCGTAAAATACCAAACCCTTGATACAATTCGATTCCCCCACTACTAACTCTAGTAGTGCTCCCCAACACTTAACCCTAATTGTTGCTACTCTATATAATATGAAAGATTACAGAAAGAATGATTCCTCAAAAGCGTCTTCTTATTCAAGCAAATTGAGGATCGTTACAAGCGATGTTTATAGACCTTAACTTACTAGAACTCTGTGCCGTACACTGTGCTCTGGGAGATCGTTTTCAGCTCTCACAATATTAATCTCACCAAATCTGAAAACGTGTGATAGTATACTGATTTATATCCCTTATATAACTTCATCAACTGAATAAGAATTATTCTCCAAGAAATAATTATCTTCTTGAATAATTTTTATTCCTAAAATAAAGGGATATAATTCTTTTCCTTTTCAAAATCCAATTTTATCTTTTATAAAAAACTGATTTCCTTTACTCCTTGTAAAATAAGGATTACTCCATATCTTATCCCAATTTTATTCATATCTGTTTTTTTATCCAAAATCTTTATCAAAATCTTTTCTTTAAAAATCAGATTTTCTTTTCATAAACACTTTCCTTTTTTCCGAAAATCTTCAACTACGTTTTCTTTATCTTTTTTCGAAAACAAAACTTTTATCTTTTTCAAAACCTGATTTTTCGAAAATAAAAATTCATTTTCTTTTTAAAACTGTTTTTCGAAAATAAAAATCTTTTTCTTTTCAAAACTTATTTTCGAAAATAAATTTTTTTTCTTTGTAAAACTGATTTTTGAAATCCTTGTTTTAACAAAACTCTCCCTTCTTTTTCTTTGAACCATATAAACATAAAATTAATATAATCACCTATTTTCTTAACTCTAAGAAAATAGTTAATCATCCTAATTTCATATTTCTAATTTTAGCACAAAGTTCTAATATGTTAATTACATTGCATAAACATGAATTCAATATAACTAGACCTAAGCTTCCTTGTCTTCAATCATCCAATCTTGATAGCACGATCACTATTACAAATATTCATGTTATAGCATAAGCATAGGGGTTTATCATCATCAAAATATTCAAAGTTCAAAACACAACATTATCATATCAGATTAACATATAAGTTTATGGGCTATAAATATAATCGATATAACAGCCAATCGTGGACTTCATTAAATCAATGAATTTAAAATAATATGATATGTCAAGGTTCAGATTCTTTATCAAGAGACTCCATAAAGACTTCATTTTTCTATGTATATATATGATTTGGCATATAATATAAAACTTAAGATATGAAATATCAAATACAGGTTATATGACTGTCAACAGTAGCACTCTCTGAGGTAAATCTTCCAAGAAGATCATGTCCACATTATAATATATCCATATTAAGAACAAGCTATAAGTTTAATTAGTTCCCAGATGATGATGATAATTGAATCAAATTTGATTATGGTTTGTTTAATTGGTGCCTGGTGGTAAGTAGTAACTGCCATAATACTTGTGGAGGGCCTGTGGCCTGCAGTAGGTCAACTTGGATATGTTGCTTTCAGTTCAGTTCATACTACTGCGTGGCACGAGCATTTATATTACCATTTATTTAGTTTATACTCTTAGGCTTAGCTAGGAAGTAGAGAGTTGTGCCTACTATGTCTGTACCCTTCTCGGCAGCAAAGAGGAATAATGTTGAGATTATTGGTATCAAAAAGAATATTGGTGCCCAATTTTTCCATATATGTTTGATCTAATTTATACTTTCCAGTAATAATTCTTGTTGCCCCTATTTTGGAAAGTCTTTCAACCTTAATTATCGGGTTATTCTTCTCTCTTTTGGATAACCATTTTTTAACCGATTGTGGAGTTGTCTATCTCTCATTAAGGAGGGTTTTGAGATCCTTGATTTTTAATTTCAGATTAGTTCTTTGACGGATTATTATTATATGATTTTACATTTAATAATTCGCAGACAACAGTCTATTAGATGAAAAATTTCTCATTACACTCAAAACTATGTCAGGTTAATTGACCACTTTATGAAAGGCTAGATTATGAGGCATTGACGTGGTAAAGGTTATGTGGAAGCGTTCAATCCTACTTCTATCGATCTTAGTTTTGTTTGAAGGAGAATTTTTTTTGCATTCGTAGTTCCATATATCATTTCGAATACAATGTCTATTGTAAATGTCGTTTGCCTTTGAATTAGTCGTAATGATATAGCTTAAATTCAAACATGAGCTTAAGTGATAGAGTAATTATTTTTACAAATAAATACATATGCATAATGTAAAGATGAAAATTAGAGGCACTTTAGAGGTAGGGAATCCTTTTACCTTTCCTTCTTAGTCCAAGGGGTTTTGCCTGTATGGTTGGGATGAGCTGACTTGTAAGATCAGGTCCCACTCCAATAGGATACTTCATTATCTTACCAACCTAAGAATATATAGACATATGTTGGGGCTTTTAGCTGTACTTATTCTCGTAAGGAGATGCTTGCATTATTTGGGGTAATAAATTAGGGGAGTAATAAAAGTCAAATCACCTTAATAAAAGGAATATGTAATAAATTAGGGGAGTAATAAAAGTCAAATCACTACTCCCCTAATTGAAGTGATTGCAAGAGAGGTGATGTAGTGGTATTGTGATGAGAAGGGAGGAGGGAAGAAGCTAATATCCCTAAATTAGGGAAATAATTTCTCTAAGGGGGGTGGTGGTCGTGCATATTGTCTTTACCACCACTTATAATTAGTTCACCCTTTTTACCATCACCTCTAATCACTTTAATTTTCCTCGGTTTGACTTTTATTACCCCTTAATGCGTTGTTACCATTGATCCAAGTATACCTTAAAAGGGAGGGGAATTTTTCTTAGAAGGGTTGTGTCCTTTAAATTGATTGGGAGATTATTACATTTTCTGTTTACTTTCCAGAATTTCAAAAAAAAATCAATTTGAAGTATTTTACGTTAACCCATACTCAGAATTAATAGTCTATTTAAATCTTGTATCTTAATACTGAACATCACGAACTTTCCCTTTTTTTAACAAGATGGACCCTACCTCTTGGAACCAGTGTATTTTTTTGGCACTCAGTTTTTCATGAGCGTTGAACTGCAGTGTTTTTCTATCAACATTAGTACTTTCCACCGCCTCTCTCTAAAATTCTCTCAACCCTCAAAACCCTAAGTAAACCAAAGCTGCATAGTGCAGGTTGCTGGTGATCGGCCTGAGCGCGTGCTGCTCACTCGGTCGTCGGCGACCTGCTCCAACACCGCAACTACAATTGTTTCCTCGGCCCATCATTTGTTCTTTTCGCCTGATTTTCGTTCGTCTGTTTCTGCCGGCCGAGAAGAAGAACGGGAGGATCTTCGTGGCATTTTGGCGGTGTCTTCTCTCGCCTCCTCTTCGTTTATCATTCCTTCTCGGCGACATTTCTTAATTGGGTCTTTTCGCCAGTTTAATGTCAGTTTTTCGTTAGCTTTTGGGAGGACCTACTCAGATCTAAGTACACAAACATGGGTAGCCTCTCTCCAAATCTTTCCCAAACGCCGCCGTCGATAATCTCGCCGGTAAAGGTAAAGTTTCGGATTAGGTTTCTTGTTTGGATTAGGAAATGCTAAATTCGAGTTTTGTGGGTCTGTTTAGATAACGAATATATTTGACAACCTTTTACCGAGCTAACCTTGTCGCCGCCGTCTTGTGGTTTCGGAGTGACCCCGATCTTGACGTTAAAGGTAAATATAAGGTTAGAGTTTCTGTTTTGGTATTGGGTCCTGTTCGTTTTCTGCAATTCTGCATTTGCCGTTGTCTGGTTTAGTTGTGCTTGCCTTCCTGTTTTTTTGAGTATGTTTATTGTTAGTTGTGGCTGGTTGTTAATTTTTCTTTGTCTTCTCATTAGTTATCTTAGATGTATCATTGTTAAGAGTATTGTTTTGAGTGATAATGTGTGGGAATAGTTGGATTTAATGCCTAGGCTAGAAGAGGCATTGTTAATTGGTGTTTGTTCCTCCTCCGACGATGAATGGATTTTGGCATTCGGAGGAGTTGTAATGTGGTATGGTTGGTTGTCAAGGAAAAAAGATTTGAGTGGAAGGGGGTTTAGGGTTTCAGGGGTCGGGTTTGTTAGTTTATATGTGAGATTAACGGAGGTTGATTCTCCGTCTCAGTTAGTGATGATATTGCTTTTCATCACTCTCAAAACTTTTTATCTGAACGCTGCTCCTCATTTTATGGGGGTTCATAGCATGCTTCTTGAGTTACTTGTAGTGACTCTTATGGCTTATGAGAAAATCACAAGCCCGTTGTTAGTGTTACCGGCTCGAGTTTTTACTACCTTTTTGGTTCTTTCCTTGGTTTCTAAAGGCCCCAAGTTGTCAAGGGTTTATCCATCCAACTGGAGCTCAATCTCCTATATTACAATCGCTATTGATGGCTTCAACAAGCTTGAACGTTGTCAACCAACTCATCTCAACAATCAAAGATCCATCGGAGAAGCGTTTGTTACTCTCTTAGTTTCTTGTAAACTGTTTTTAATTTGTTATCTCAGTGTTGTAAAAGTTTTTTATGACCCTAGTGGTAGTGTGTAAACTCCTTTTATTTATGCAAATTTTCGCGATGTCAAAGAAAAGTAAAAAAAATCATTTATGCAAACTCTTTCAACACCTTCTTTTTTGAAGGATTTTATCACGAAAAAAGTAGCTATATAACTCGATAGAATTCAATATGTTGTAAGAATCAAGGTTGGCTTAGTTGGTTGAATACCCTTCTTCTACCCCTGTGACTGGAGCTTGATTCTTGCCCTTTACTAAATGGGATGCCCATATTCTCCCCCAATTGCAAGGGATATTCATCTTACCTAAAAGAAAATTCAATATGTTGTTTCTACACAGTCATAATTTCATACTTCTCCCATTCTTTTTTGTTTTACGATTTTGACTTCTGGACCACTATACATTTTCAAAACATAAAATATTTTTAAATTTTTTACTATACTAGTTGATGATATTGATAGACAAAGTTTACCATTGGTAATTGGTATCCATGCATAGTAAAAATAAGCTAAAAAATGCAGGAAGTATTAAATATACAAAAACTTACGGAGTAGTACTATATTGGTGTCAGAGCATCTGTGAGCAACACATATGCGATAAAGACAGATAATGTTATCCTAATCAAAGGTTATTTACTTATTAGGTAAAAGGTGATTAGGCAAAGGGTGATTAAGCATTAAACTAATTTGTTCACAAGCTTTCTCAGGATATGCACGAGCCCATCATACGCAGCTTCACATTATAAAATTAGGATCTAGTTTTTATCTTTAAGCTAATCCTTTCTGATAATAATCAATCACAAGTAAACACGAGCCAAGTAAATTAATATTTTGAAAAACGAATCTTTTTTGACCTACTTGTCATCCTTCAAAGAATGAATTCATATATGTATATATATAGAGTCAATATCCTATAATTAGCTAAGCTCACTTGCCATTTAACCCAAGAAAAAAAATTAAACCTTAGCATCTTTACTTTAAGAAACTAAAAATGTTAGCATCAATGTCTTCTTTATGCCCTACTTTAGGATGGGAGTATGAGTATCCCATAGAATTAGGGACAAATCAAGCTTTAGATAACTTTGATTTGGATTCTATGTTTCTTGCTAATTTTTCATCATCTCAAGCTCAAAATGATCAAGATAATCAGGAACTTAATGATGATGTTAAGCAAAGCGAATCGCCACAAGGTACAAGTTCAACAGATCATTATGATAATCCCATAATAGCAAAGAAGCTTAATCATAATGCAAGCGAGAGAGATAGAAGAAAGAAGATCAACAACATGTATTCCTCTCTACGTGCCTTACTTCCTGCAACTCATCAAAGGGTACTTAATTTCTTTCCCTTTTTGAATTAATCTAACTAAGGCCGTCTTGAAAATTTTGAGACCCCTGTACTAATTATAGAGTTGGGTAGGTACTCCGCAAACACTACTAATATTTCCAATGATGTTCGAATTTTGTTACAGAAAAAGCTTAGCATTCCAGCCACAGTTGGATGGGTGCTTGAATATATACCTCAACTACAAAAGGAAGTGGACGATCTAAATCATAAAAAGGAACATATTTTATCAGCAATTTCAGTACAAGATGGAAATCCAGTGGAATTTATTCAAGAGAAAAAGCCAAGAAGAAGCACAGTCATGGAGACGACGTCGTCTTGCACAGTTTCAGCAAATAGATTGGGTGATAAAGAAATGGTAATTCAGATATCAGCATTGGAGAGAATCTCAATTTCTGAGGTGCTTTTGCTAATGGAGAAGAATGGTTACCTTGTTATTGATGTTTCTTGTTTCCAATCATTTGGAGGAACCACTTTCTACAATATTCATTTGTGGGTAAGTATCATTTTCATCTTTATTTATTGTGGTGCAGAATTTACTCTGGTAATTTATGAATTTCTTGTATAGTAATTGTGACTACTATACAGTACTACTTTTTTATTAGTGCAATCACACAAAATTTACTTTGTTGTTCCCTATATCTCCAAAATAATAATAAATTTGTGTTTGAATTAAGTGAGCGTTCTTCACTCCGAACTCGTCTAAAATGTAACTTATTTGATTTGATTGGACTTTTTTCGCCTTGATTTCACTTCATGTTTACACCTGATTGAACCTAATCAACTCTGATTAGACTTTATTAGGCATGAAAGCTTTTTTTTCCTAAGATAAAGAGAACACACCCTAAGTAGCATAATTAGGCTAAAATTAAAAATGATGTAACTATATTGTAGAGGCTTCAGACTTCAGCCCATCAATACAACTTTGTTTCAACTTTTAAAAAAAAAATTATATAATACTTTATCTCTTAAAGAAAGATATAAAAGGATAACATTATCATACCATACTATTAATAACAAGGAAAAACTTAATGTAGTTTAATTAGGTGCGACTTTCTGGTAATTGGGTTTATATATATTGTTGTCATACTAATTTATATTAGTTGGTTTTGCTGGAGAGAGAACCTCTGAAATAGTATTATCAAATCCATAAAGATGACTCAAAAATATTATAAGTTTATCAGAGAATAATGTTACTTAGTGAAATAATTAATGACTCCAAATTAAAAACCAAAAAATAAGGGGGAGGGGGGTGGGGGTTTAAGAATATTCCTGCAAGAAAATTATCAGGTAATTGGTACAATGGTCTCTCATAACAAAATGCATATAGTAATTATCTTAGTCCCCAAAAGCACATGTTTATCCATTTTATTTCATGAGATCTAAGTATGTTTATGTGATATTTGTAACAGATGGAAGGAAGCTATAACGTAAACTTGGAAAAGTTGAATGGAGTGCTGTTGTCCCTGCTTCAGAAGCAGATGCAAATATATTCCTAGTACTCAATGTTATACTATACTTATTATAGTTTGTTGAAATATAGGAGAGCTTATCAACGAAAGCTACAAAAGTGATGTATTATTAATTTTTGTAGTATATATTACATATATAATTTATGGATTCGTGACTGTGAAGGTCAATATATAAGAAAATATTCACACTTATGTTTACTTTTAGAACTCTGATCTATTTGTGTTATACTCCATCCGTCCCATAATGTCTTGTTTCCTTTTTGGGAGTCAAACTTTAAAATCTTTGACCAAATATTCTAATTAATATATAAAAAAACATACTCATGTGAGATCTTGTTGGATTCGTCTTGATATGTACTTCCATAATATCAACTTTTTATATTTTTAATAATACGGAATTGAAGTTATCGATGGTCAAAGATACGTCTTGGAGACTCTGCAAAAGAAAACAGGTTTTACATTATGAGACGGAGGGAGTACTAACACGATGAGCCTATAGTGTAAAAAAAAGTTGAGAAATTTGAGAGATAAACGAGAATGGTGGAAACACAAATTTAATGATGAAATTAATGATCGGAGCTTGCTCCGCATTAGCAACCTCGCTTTCCAACAATAAAGAAAAAGATAACAAATTTACGATGAAAAACCCTCTAATTGATGTGGCATTCTCCCCAACCCATAACAACAACTAATAGAATTAGCAATTATAACCCAATTGTGCATTATACATTATCATGTCAATAGGTCTTGAGATAGGAGGTTAGAATAGTTGACTGACTTCTAGGCAGGGGTCAAATCTCACCTAACTCATTCTAATGAAGGATTTCCCCTTATTCCCCTTCCTACGATGGGCCTTCTTCTTACCAAAAAAAATTACCACGATAGGTCTTATGAACTCGTACAACACCCCAAACTTCTTTTTCATTTGAGAGTAAATTCATTTCTTGATTTATCTAGCCTGTTGATCCCCTAAAAAAAACTAACTTGTTGATCCCCTCAAATTTATGTTTTTTTCATCCAAATACTTAAATTACAAATGAATTCCAAAACGCAATTAAAGTACACGGCCGGCCTCTAATGATTTAAACATATACGTGTATGATTTTTTTTTTTGATAATTTGGTGTTTTCATTGCCTTTAATAATCAGTACAATAGTAGTCCATGTTACAGACTACCAATACATTATAGCACCAAAAGGAAATCAAGCCAACTAATCCACCAAAAGGACTAGAGAAATACAAAATTAAAGACATGCAATGAAATCATCTCTCCTACCAAGCCCTTGCTTTGCAAGGCCATCCGCAACACTATTTGAGGCTCTACCACGGTGACAGATAGTGACTTGAAGACCCATTGAAGAGGCGTTCCTGATGAAGTTCAAGATGAAATGAATATTTCAAGGGCCACCCGATTTCTCATTACACCATTTTACTGCATTTGCGGAATCGGACTCGACAATGAGATGGTGATTCTTGATAATGGGGCTGCTTAAGGAGATTTTCAAGGCTCTATGAATGGCGAATATCTCCGCGGAATTAATCTCCATTGTAGGAATCGGGGAAGAGAAGAGACACAGGAATTTGCCCAAGGAGTCTCTAAGTACACCACCAATAGAAGACTTATTGAGAGAAGGGTGAGGCGAAGCATCGACATTCCATTTCAAGCAAGAAGCTGGCGGAGGAATCCATAGAGATGAGCGAGGATCAGGGGGGAAAGAATGGGAGCCCACCCTCGAAGAGTGCCAGTGAAGACTAAGAGGATTCCTTAATAACTCCTCAGGGCTATATGGGAAATGAGAGTCCCATCCCTTGATCCACCACTCGAGCCTGAGTAGGATCAAGTCTTCAATGACGAGGAGACATTGATTCTTGCTTAGAAATACGACAATTCCTCTCCTTTCATAGTGACCACGGAATTATGAAAAAAATTGCAACCCATACTTTTTTGAAGAACTCATCGTTGTACGGGGCATTCCATTGAAGAAAAACATCACGCAAAACATAGGGGAAAACCCGGTTTACCCCCCAAATCTCGAGCCACACCAACACCATATTTCTCTCGAGAATGGACAATGAGTAAAGAGATGATTAGAGCATTCAGGCACGACCCCACATAATGCACAAGAGATCTCCTCAACAGGGATTATTCTGACACGAACCAATTTCACACGTGTATATTAAGTCTGCCAAGGATCGGAAACCACGCAAATATTTCAATCCGGTATGGTACTAAACCTCACCAGATTTCTTTGAGAGGTGAGTGATGGTGAAACAGTGAGTTTTTTGCACTTATTTGCACCCTCATGTCAAAGTTGTGTCTAGAAATACCATAAAAGCTGACATTTTGAAGATGTTTAAGAGAGAAAAACTGAAAGTAAAAGAGACATTGAGTTATGTTCCTGGTAGGATTGCTTTGACATCTCGATTGTTGGTCTTCAATAACAACCGATGGCTATTTGTCTCTTAATCGCTCACTTCATTGATGATTCTTGGTGCTTGCAAAAAATGATTCTTAATTTCTCCTATCTGCCACCTCCTCATATCGGTCTTGCTTTGTGTAATCATGTATGTAAGCTATT
Organism: Beta corolliflora; assembly: GCA_947648045.1. Lineage (NCBI taxonomy): Eukaryota > Viridiplantae > Streptophyta > Magnoliopsida > Caryophyllales > Amaranthaceae > Beta > Beta corolliflora. The sequence goes on from CANSZD010003689.1 coordinate 1,864,682, forward strand.
GAAGGAATGGGGAATTCAGAAAAAAGTGTTTTCTATTACTTTAGACAATGCTTCTAGCAATGATTCTATGACTGATTTAATGAAAACTGAGATGGATTTGGTCTGTGAAGGTGCATATTTTCATGTTAGGTGCTATGCACATATTATGAATTTAATTGTGCAAGATGGTTTGAAAGAAGTTGATGAGGCAATTCTGAAAGTTAGAGAGAGTGTGAAGTATTGTAAAGGCTCTCAATCTAGGAAGCATAAGTTTTTAAGTTCTGCTGCACATGTGAAGTTAGAATCATCTAAAGGTTTAAGGCAAGATGTCCCAACTAGATGGAATTCAACCTATCTAATGTTAGAGTCAGTTTTGTACTATAAAAGAGCTTTCATTCATTTGCAAAGAACTGATGCAAATTATGTGCATTGTCCAACTAGTGAGGAGTGGGCAAGAACCGAGAGGATTTTCGTGTTTTTAAGGGTTTTCTATGAGGTTACTTGTGCTTTTTCCGGTACCGGGTATCCCACCGCCAATCTCTATTTCCCAAATGTGTTGAAAGTTAGAATCTTGCTAGAACAAGAAAAGGAAAGTCAAGATAAGTTCATGTCTAAGATGGCGGAGTAAAATGTTTGTGAAATTTGAAAAATATTGGGCATGAGTTTAGCACTCGTTATGGCTATTCTTTGCAATTTTGGATCCTCGATATAAACTTCAGATTGTTGAATGGGGCTATGAGAAAGTTCATGGGGTTGGTCATGGCATGCACTTGACTTCAATCAAAGATAAGTTGGTTCGCTTGTTCGATGAATACATGGTTGAGCCTAGCTCGAAGAAAGCTACTGAAAATCAATGCAAGTTCAATGAAGGGATTGGAGATGAGTTTGATACAACATCAGATGCAATTATGATGGTAAGTTCATTAAAACCTTCTATGTATCAGATGCAATTATGATGGTAAGTCCATTGAGCATTAGAGTTAACAACCTGTTTTTTTTTCATTATTATTAGGACTTTGATACATTCTCAACCGAGGCGACTTCTCATGCCACAAAATCTGAACTTGATGCTTATTTGGAGAAGCAACTTATACCTCGTCGCACCAACAATCTGAATATTCTTGACTATTGGACACTACAAGAAAGGTGGTATTTAACGACGGCTAAAAGCCGTCGTTAGTTCAAGTAAAACCGTCGCTAAAACATCACCGACGGCTAGCAGTCGTTAAAAGGCAGTCGGTGCATAGGTGGTCGCTGATATTGGAATCAACGACCGCTAAGCCGTCGGTAAATAATTTAACGACGGTTTCCTGATAATTAGCGACCGTTTTCAAAAACCGACGTTGGCACCAAACCAACGACTGTTTTAAACAGCCGGTAAATCAACGACGGTTTTGAACCGTCGTTGATTTACCGACCGTTACCAACCGTCGGTGATTCACCATCGGTTATAAACGATCGTTGTTTGGGCCACATCAACGTCGTTATAAACCGTCGCTATTATGTAAAAGCAATCGTTGAAGTGGATGTCCTTGGATGCATAGTATACCTTACAACGACTGCCTAGCCGTCGTTGATTTAATGTTTAGCCGTCGTTGTTTTGAAATAATATTATTTAGAATATTTTTGTTGTTATCAATAATTAAACCTGTACCAGCACAGCTGCATGCTTGTGGACCACACTAAAGCTGTCCTCCATCGCATTCAATTTTTTCAATTACAAAAATATGCAATTTTGATATATATTACAATTTGCATTGATACTTGTATAATTACATGAAATAGATTACAATTATGTACACAAAATAGATCCCAATGTCGGGAAATAAAGTAGAAGTCGGTGTTTACAAAAAATATATATCGACAAAGCTAGAAACTAATAAGCTAGATGCCGATAAATATAGACACTAAATGTCTATAGTTAGACAAACTACCTAGATTAAATATATGTACGCAAAATAGATCCCGGTGTCGAGAAATAAAGTAGAAGTCGGGTTCCAAAAAAAAAAACCCGACACATCTAGAAACAAAGCGAGATGCCGATAAATATTGACACTAAATGCATAAAAGTTAGTTACCTAGTTGCCAAAACCAAAAACACTACCTTTGTCAAGGGTGTCTCGTAGCACTACCGCCACCACCAAACCCCGGGTCATCGTCCTGGTCTGCGATGTGGAGGGGGCTCAGGTTGCAACCCGAGGACATGTGGCCGAAACTAGACATGTTCCTCATCATTTCCTCAACGATGGCCCGACTTGACGCTTCCACCCGTCTTTGCGACCATTGCCTCCACCTCTTCCATCCGCGCAGCGACCTTTGCCTCCACCTGCGCCTCAATCTGAGAAAAAATGGACGGCTCATATGGTTGTGAAGAGCCGCCATCTCCTCGCCCTGATGAAGAGTTGTAGTACAAATGATCTCCCTAACCCAACCCCTGAACTTTTCCTCGGTTCCTCCCCCCAACTGTCTACCAATACAACAGATCAGGGTTCGGCTGTGACCCCTGAGTTGTACAATGATCCAGCTTCTTCTTGTACGTCTCCTGCATTTGGTTAAATATACTCATATTCAAGTAAAATAAAGTGGGTAAAATGGCTACATTTGGTTCTAACTTTCCTACTTTGTGTATTTTCAATCAAAACAACTTATAAATACATTAAACTAACTATATATATGATGTTTGAGGTGGTTATAACTTAAACTAGCATCAAACTACTCGTATTCATTCAATTTCAAGTAAAATGGCCTAAAATGGCCTATATTAGCCTACATTTGGTTCTAACTTTCCTACTTTGTGTATTTTCAATCAAAACAACTTAACAATACATTAAACTAACAATATATATGATGTTTGAGGTGTTTATAACTTAAACTAACATCAAAGTACTCGTATTCAAACATTTTCAAGTAAAAAGGCAAAAAATGGCCTATATTAGCCTACATTTGGTTCTAACTTTCCTACTTTGTGTATTTTCAATCAAAACAACTTATAAATACATTAAACTAACTATATATATGATGTTTAAGGTGGTTATAACTTAAACTAGCATCAAAGTACTCGTATTCATTCAATTTCAAGTAAAAAGGCCAAAAATGGCCAAGATTAGCCTACATTTGGTTCTAACTTTCCTACTTTGTGTATTTTCAATAAAAACAACTTATAAATACATTAAACTAACTATATATATGATGTTTGAGGTGGTTATAACTTAAACTAGCATCAAAGTACTCGTATTCAAACATTTTCAAGTAAAAAGGCCTAAAATGGCCTATATTAGCCTACATTTGGTTCTAACTTTCCTACTTTGTGTATTTTCAATCAAAACAAATTATAAATACATTAAACTAACTATATATATGATGTTTAAGGTGGTTATAACTTAAACTAGCATCAAACTACTCGTATTCATTCAATTTCAAGTAAAAAGGCCTAAAATGGCATAAATTAGCCTACATTTGGTTCTAATTTTCCTACATTGTGTATTTTCAATCAAAACAACTTATAAATACATTAAACTAACTATATATATGATGTTTGAGGTGGTTATAACTTAAACTAGCATCAAACTACTCGTATTCATTCAATTTCAAGTAAAATGGCCTAAAATGGCCTAGATTAGCCTACATTTGGTTCTAACTTTCCTACTTTGTGTATTTTCAATCAAAACAACTTATAAATACATTAAACTAACTATATATATGATGTTTGAGGTGGTTATAACTTAAACTAGCATCAAAGTACTCGTATTCAAACATTTTCAAGTAAAAAGGCCTAAAATGGCCTAGATTAGCCTACATTTGGTTCTAACTTTCCTACTTTGTGTATTTTCAATCAAAACAACGTATAAATACATTAAACTAACTATATATATGATGTTTGAGGTGGTTATAACTTAAACTAGCATCAAACTACTCGTATTCATTCAATTTCAAGTAAAATGGCCTAAAATGGCCTAAAATGGCCTATATTAGCCTACATTTGGTTCTAACTTTCCTACTTTGTGTATTTTCAATCAAAACAACTTATAAATACATTAAACTAACTATATATATGATGTTTAAGGTGGTTATAACTTAAACTAGCATCAAACTACTCGTATTCATTCAATTTCAAGTAAAAAGGCCTAAAATGGCCTAGATTAGCCTACATTTGGTTCTAACTTTCCTACTTTGTGCATTTTCAATCAAAACAACTTATAAATACATTAAACTAACTATATATATGATGTTTAAGGTGGTTATAACTTAAACTAGCATCAAAGTACTCGTATTCAAACATTTGCAAGTAAAAAGGCCTAAAATGGCCTAGATTAGCCTACATTTGGTTCTAACTTTCCTACTTTGTGTATTTTCAATCAAAACAACTTATAAATACATTAAACTAACTATATATATGATGTTTGAGGTGGTTATAACTTAAACTAGCATCAAACTACTCGTATTCATTCAATTTCAAGTAAAATGGCCTAAAATGGCCTATATTTGATTCTAACTTAAACTAGCATCAAACTTTTCAATCATAATTGCCTATAAATATATGTTTAGAAGTATGTACCGAGATTTGCTTTGATTTCTTGTTTGCTGGAATTTCTCCTTTTCCAGGAACAGTCTTGAAATGAGTCTTCAAGAACAACTCGGGAGCAGTAGGGAGTACTCCTCCTCTACTCTTTGCCTACAGACATTGTTGAACAAAGGCTTTATGAAACATATTCATGTAAATTACACTAAGTAGTAGACATGAAACATATTTACCATCTTCCTAGCATGCTGTGCCGCCGAAATAGAACCCTGAAAGTGTGACGGCTCAATTGGATTAGACAGGGAGCCACCTCTTCGGTTCTTCTTCGCCTGTTCAGATTTTTCCCGAAATGTTGGGTCTTCACTTCTCTTCTTCATGTCTTCGTATATCGTCTCCCCCAACCATTTAGGCCTTTCTTTGCCTTTCTTAACCACCCAGTATCGCAAGTCTCGCAGACGAGATGAAGCTTTTTTCTTGTAATCCTTCTTCACTAGGCCTTCTAACTCAGGAGCCCATTCGTAAATACCCTTTAGTCAAACATTAAACAAAGATATTAATAAAGTAATATAATCAATTTCATTTTTCATAATTCGATTCATACATACTGTGAAAATGTTCCACCAATGCATCTTTGTTGCATTGTTGACCTCACTGTAATTGAACCATGGTTGTCGAAAATGGCCCTGAAAAATGTCAGTGATGGACCCACTAACCTTGTTATCATCAAACCTGAATTGAAAACCAAACAAACACGTGAATTGTGAATATCATTGCATACAAATATCATGAAATGAAGGCTTACGAACTTACCACAATCCAGTAGGGCTTAAAACCTTTCTTGGTGCACGGTTCGAACCTTCACCTTCCTCCGTTTGAGTGATCGGAGTCTCCGGTACGTGGTCACCAATGTCACGTGCCTGTGAATCATCTCCCTGTGTCTCTGACATAGGGTTCTGGCTTCCTTCTACTTCTGGTGACTGAAAAAGCTCCCTCGGAGTCAAAGTCCCACGACCTTGGCTTCCACCTAAGCCACCTCGACCTCTGCTGCCCTTAGGATTAGACATGATTACCTAAAATGCAAGAAATTAGAAACGCGCAAGATTAAACAAAATAAAATAAAATGTAAGAAATTAGAAACTCCCCACCCTCACCGACCCCCCTGTCCTCCCCCTCACTAACCCCCCGCCCCCCCCCGCCGCTGCACTCCCCCCCCGCCCTCCCCCTGCCGGCCCGCACTCCCCCCGCCCTCCCCGCCCTCCCCCCCTCACCGACCCTGCACTCCCCGCCCTCCCCCCTCACCGACCCCTGCGGCCCCCCCCCTCCGCCCCCCGACCGACCCCTGCGGCCCCCGCCCTCCCCCTCATTTGACCCTTAATAAACGAACCATTATAAAAACTATTGTGATAATTATATAGTAACTTAAGCTTATACAATTAAAGTAACTTAATCTTCAAAGTAATTACATTGATAATGCCATAGACCATAATATATAATCACCAAAATCAGCATTAACATTGATAATGCCCAATTCAAATATAATGCCATTTCAATTTTCAAACACCAACAACACCCCAAATCAAAGTACAACAACAAAATTAACATTTTTAACAATTCTAAATTATATAATCTGATATATAAACACCCCTAACAAGAAAAATTGCAATTTATTTTCCAATTCTCATGAAATTGATAAACCCTAATATGTAAAGTAAAACAAGAAATCAACAAAATTGAGCAGATTAAGATGTACCTAGTCACGAGTCACGATTCTTGGAGGTTGTCCGTCCACCGTCCTCCACCGAGTTCCGAGCCAAAACTTGAATTTAGGCATTGCCAAAGTTTGGGGAAAGATTTTGAGTGAGTGGCCAAAATTCAAAAACAAATTATTAAATAGGATAGATTTAGGTATTACCGGCGGCGAGAGGAGAAAGATTTGGAATATCCGACGGCCAACGGTGATTTTCGCCACCTACACCCCAAAATCCCAACTTTTAGGGTTTGGTTTCATAAGAAAAAAAAAATACAATAAATTGAAGCTCACCGGCGGCGAAGAAGGAAGGCGGCGAAGCTTCGTCCGGCGTCCGTTGGTTGGAGGGAGGCGGTTTCGTCGGCTTTCGTTTGTTGGAGGGAATACCAGCTTCGTTCGTTGGTTTTGCGAATAAAACCCGACTGGAACAAGGCTAATTAATTTAACCCCCCTCGACATCAGCGACCGGTTTAAGACCGTCGCCTAAAAAAAAAAATTTCAGGTTTAATTTAACCTAAACAACGACGGCTTAAAACCGTCGCTGAATACGACGCCTAAAGTGAAAACTTTTCCTTTTTACATTAAGCTAAACAACGACGGTTTACAACCGTCGTTGCCCGATCGGCAGCAGTTAAACCGTCGTTCTTCACATAATAAACAGTCGGTGACTACCGTCTGTTTAAAGCCGTCGTTGTATATTAAATCACCGACCGTTTTCTTGACCGTTGCTGTGTAGCCGTCGTTATTTTAGCTATTTCTTGTAGTGGGAGAACCAATGAGAGTCGTTATCCCACACTTTCTCGGATGGCCAGAGACATTCTTGTTGTCCCCATCTCAATAGTGGCCTCTGAGTCTGCTTTCAGCACTGGTGGGCGGGTGCTTGATCCTTATAGAAGTTCATTAAAACCTTCTACCGTGGAAGGTATTATATGCCTTAGGGATTGGGTCTTTGGGGGAAGGTTTGTTATATTATTTTATTTATCCTTTATTATATGATTTTGTATTTTATTTAAATATATAGAATTCATGGCTTGATTTTAATTTCATTTTTTTTAAAATTTTAGTGAAAATGGAACCTCAGATAGAGGAGCTATGTGGTTCGATCATGAAGTTGAAGGTGCAGGATGAAGTTGAAAGTCCTTTGGAGAGTGAAAGCCCTGACCTTTCTCCAGGAACACAACATCCTGATACAGTTGTTAATTAGACTTTGGAGTGCTCTTGCTTATTATGACTTAGTCATTACACTTAAACAATTGCTTAGGGAGTTGTAATGATGTTGATTTTGAACAACAATTCGGTTGATTTTGAACAATTTTAGCATATGGTTATGTAATGACTTAATTTTAGCTTGCTACCTACTGTTATTTGCAAATAAATTGTGTTGTTTTATTATTTTTTTCTGGAAAAAGCACGAAAAAAAATTAAACGGGTCGACCTGATCAGGTCGACCAGTTTATCATAAGGTTGCGTTGGGTTGTAATTCCCAACCCGTTTAAGTTAACAGGTCAGGTTGGGTCAAGGGGTTCTCAACCCGCCAACCCAACCTGATCTTGACCCAACCCGACCCATTGCCAGCCCTAAGTAATTCGACCTCCAATTGACAATAAACCTCCTTTCCAAGAGGCTAATTTCCTTTTCACCCTGTCAATAATAGGCTCCCAAAGACATATTCTTGACACATTGCCGCCTATGGGCAAACCAAGGTACGAAAAAGGAAAGGATCCAATTTTGCAAAATAGTGATTGTGCCGCATAATTAAGCCAAGATTCATCAATATTAATTCCTAACAAGGAGGATTTATGGAAATTCACTTGAAGGCCGGAGGCTAAGTGAAAGAGAATTAGTACCTTTTTGATGTTTTGGAGAAAGTCAAGATTTTGAGGGCAAAAGATAATTTTATCGTCAGCGTATTGAAGGTGCATTATGTTGATTCCATTATTCCCAATACCAATGCCGGACCAATGATTCAAGGAGACTACTTTGCATATCACCAAGTTGAGAGCCTCCACCGCTAGGTCAAAAAGAAAAGGAGAGGGAATATCTCCTTGTCTTAGACCAATGTGCAATTTGAAGGGGGAAGAAGGCGAACCATTTATAAGAATGGATGCGGAAGCGGTCATAACACATGAGCTCATCCATTTCCTCCATTTGGGAGGAAAACCCATTTGTTCAAGAACCCAACCAAGAAAACCCCATGACACACAATCAAAAGCCTTGTGGAAATCAAGCTTAAGGATGTTGGCTTTGATTTTATGTCGTTTGCATGATTCAATCAACTCACTAGCAATAAGAGCCCCGTCTAGAATTTGTCGGCCCTTAATGAATGAAGATTGTGGAGCCCCTATTAGATGACCCATCACCGATTGCAAATGGTGAGCTAGTAGTTTTGCAACGATTTTATAAAGACATCCTACTATGCTAATAGGACGGTAGTCTTTGAATCCCATTGGAACATCAATCTTCGTAATTAATGCAATGCGGTGTTGCAACCCTTAGGAAGTTTGGAAGAGATCCAAAATTCATTTCACTATATCAGAGACATCTTCTTTTATCACACTCCATGCGGCTTTTATGAAGTTGAAATTAAAGCCATCCTGACCCGGACTTTTATCACCATCGCAAGCCATCACTGCTTCATCAATCTCTTCATGTGTGAAGGAGGAAGTGAGATAGGAGCATTGAACCTCATTTAGTTTCTTGAAATTGAGGTCCTTGAAAGTTGGCCGATTCTTGAAATCTTCATCAAAGATGTTCTTAAAAAAAGACACTGCCTCTTTTTTTACAGACAACGGATCATCATATATTCATATTGAGAGCCATTGATTGTGAGAGTGCTTATTGAATTTCGTCTCTTTCTTATGGCTGCGGTAATATGGAACTTTCAATAGTATAAGGAACACACTAACACAATCTTGTCCCCTAAAAGAAGTAACACACCCTTGTTAGTAGCTAAGGAACTTTCAATAGTATAAGGCGATTGATTAGCTACTTAGCTAGTTATATGACATTATCTCTCAGTAGTATTATAGGGAATTTAATTACATATTATAGTGTTGGGTATATGATGTCATATGGAGCTCAATGTGTGTATGGTGTGGAGATGAGGTTGCGTGAAGCTCATTTTGGCGTGAATCAGCAGGTCTGCAGGTCCGCCCGATAGGATCGGGCAGTGTCGCCCGATCAGGCGGGGTTGATCTTCTTCACAGATGCATGGAAGCATGGGCGCCCGATGGAATCGGGCGGTTTCGCCCGATCGGGCGAGGTTCCAATCTGTCGGGCGAACGACCGGGCAAAGGTCGCCCGATAGGGCCCGAGAGCAGTTTTGGTCTGGCGCTTAACCGCCCTATCGGGCGGTTGTCGCCCGACCCTATCGGGCGGAGGCTTATTTCACGCGGGGAGGGCGATTTTCCGATTTATGTTATAATTAGGTTTAACCTATTGCCATAACTACAACATAATTCATTATTTCTCTTAGATTCAAGAGGGGAAAAGTTAGAGAGAGATCTTGGAGAGCTTTTGTAACCTTCTTGAACATTCATCGATTCCTAGTACAGATTCGTGGTTTTTCTCCCAGTTCTTGGGTTTCCACGTAAAAGTTCTTGTGTGTTCTTTCTTGCTTTGTTATTTGTTGTTCTATTATTGTTTGCTATTATTTCTAGATTGATAGTCAATAGAACTTACAAGTGGTATCAACAGCCAGGTTGGTTTATTGTCTAGATCTAGAATAATTAACAATGGAGGATGCAAAGATTAGAATTGAGAAGTTTGATGGAACAGATTTTGGATATTGGAAGATGCAAATAGAAGACATCTTATATCAAAAGAATCTGTATCAACCTCGTCTACAAAGCCGGATGACATTGAAGAGGCTAAGTGGAAGGTACTCGATCGGCGAGCACTAGCGGTGGTGCGATTGACATTGGCTCGGTCTGTGGCCTTCAATGTCAAGGATATCAAAACAACGGCGGGATTAATCAAAGCTCTGTCAGATATGTATGAGAAGCCCTCGGCAATGAATAAGGTATATCTGATGCGCCATTTATTTGATTTAGAGATGAGTAATGGTAGTTCTGCTGCTGAACATATTAATGAATTTAATTCAATAATAAGTCAGTTATCTTCGGTGAATATTATATTTGATGATGAAGTGAAAGCCTTAATTTTGTTGTCCTCCTTACGTTTGCCCGGGAAACCGTAGTAGCTTTTGTTAGCAATTCTTCGGTAAAGAAAAATTGATGTATGATGTTGTCCGTGATCTGATTTTGAGTGAGAGTATTCGAAGGAAGGAGAGTGGAGAAACATCGGAGCATACGATGCTGATGGTAGAGGGAGGGGAAAACAAAAGGGAAAAGGAAAGAACTTTCAGGGTAGATCAAATTCTAGGGGCCGGAGTAAGTCAAAAGGCAGGGCTAGTATTACCTATTGGAATTGTGGTGAGAAGGGTCATCCAAAGAGGGAGTGTCCACATCCCAAGAAGAAGGGTGGAAAGTCTGACCATAATGATAAACAGGAGGATAGTGATAACTCATCGATTTATTCTGCATCGAATGAGATTGAGGATGCTTTGGTCCTAAGTGTTGATAGTTCCATAGAGTCGTGGATCCTAGATTCGGGGGCATCGTTTCACTCTTCACCTATGAGGGAGCTGTTTCATGACTTCAAAGCAAAGAAGTTGGATAAGGTCTATCTTGCTGATGACAAGACCTTGGATATCATGGGGAAGGGAGATGTGTTTGTCAGGACTGCGAACGGGGGAACTTTAAAACTGCATGATGTTAGGTACATTCCAGACCTAGCAAAGAATCTGATTTCTGTGAGTCAACTGGACTCATGTGGTTACAAAACTGTGTTCTGTGAGGGGAAGTGGAAAATTTCCAAAGGTTCCATGATCTTGGCTAGAGGTACTAAGATGGGAACACTATACACTATTGCAAGGTGTACAGGCATGGTTGTTGCAGCTACAGTAGATGAGACTAAGTTATGGCATACTAGACTTGGTCACATGAGTGAGAAAGGGATGAAGATTTTAGCTTCAAGTGGCAAATTGTTAGGGTTGAAATCAGTTGACATGAAATTTTGTGAGAGTTGTGTCTATGGCAAGCAGAAAAAGGTGACTTTCACAAAAGCCAAGAAAGAGTTGAAAACTGAGAAGTTAGAATTGGTGCACACTGATTTGTGGGGGTCTTCCCCAGTTAGATCCCTTGGAGGCTCACGTTATTTTGTTACTTTCATTGATGACTACAGCAGGAAGGTATGGGTCTACTTCATGAAGAGGAAATCTGAGCTTCATGAGACCTTCAAGAAGTGGAAGGCTGAGGTAGAGAATCAGACTGAAAAGAAAATTAAGTGCATTAAGTCTGATAATGGAGGTGAGTATGAATTGGCAGAGTACACAAAGCTCTGTGAGGAGAATGGCATCATTCTGAAGAGGATTATTCCAGGGAAACCTCGACAGAATGGAGTCGCAGAGAGGATGAACAGGACACTGACTGAGAGGGCTAGAAGTATGAGGTTGCATGCAGGGCTACCTAAAACATTTTGGGCAGATTCAGTTAGTACAGCAGCTTACTTGATCAACAGGGGACCATCAGTTCCATTGGAGTTCAAGCTACCAGAGGAGGTTTGGAGTGGGAAGGAGGTAAATCTTTCTTTTCTGAAATTATTTGGTTGTGTTGCCTATGTTCAATCTGAGAAACGCGATAAGTTAGACCCAAAGGCCGTTAAATGTTATTTTATTGGGTATGGTTCTGAGAAGTATGGGTATCGATGTTGGGAACCTAAAAGTAGGAAGATTTTGAGACACTGTGATGTCACTTTTGATGAGACTAAGGTGTACAAGGATGTTTATGGTGATAAATCTGAGATTACTGATCTAGTGGGAGCTCAGGAGGAGGAGTTTGTGGTGACTGAAGGCATTGATGGAAGAGATGTTATTGTTCCAGAACGGGTTGAGCAACATGGAGATGAAGCTCATACTCCTGCAGGGTCTGATTCAGATGAGTCAGATAACTCACAACAAGGTAATTCAGATGGTGCTACTGTCACACCACCAAGAGGCTCCAGTTCTAGTACAAGGAGAATAGTCTCTCAAGTTGACTTGAGAAAATCCGCAAGGGTGTCCAAAGCACCTAATCGATATTCCCCTTCTATGTTTTATTTGCTACTAAGCGATGCGGGTGAACCGAATCATATAAAGAAGCAATAAATTCGATCGACTCATCTAAGTGGGAGTTAGCCATGAAAGATGAGATGCGATCCCCTGGAAAAGAATCGGACATGGGAGTTATCGCATTACTGCGAGGAATGAGAGCACTTAGCAACAAGTGGATCTTCAGATTGAAGAAAGAGCCTGATGGAAGTGTCAGGTATAAGGCGAGATTAGTGGTAAAGGGGTTCCTACAACAGGAGGGCATTGACTACAACGAGATATTTGCTCCTGTTGTAAAATTGACTACTATACGTATTTTGTTGGCTATTGTTGCTGCTGAAAATTTGTTCTTAGAACAGATGGATGTTAAGACCGCGTTTCTACATGGTGATCTGGATGAAGAGATCTACATGAAGCAACCGTATGGCTTCAAAGTTCTGGGAAAGGAGAACTTGGTGTGCAAGCTTAAGAGGAGCTTATATGGATTAAAGCAGGCTCCGAGACAGTGGTACATAAAATTTGACACCTTTATGTGTAGCAGTGGGTTCAAGAGAGCTGATAGCGATCATTGTTGCTATTTTCCGAGGTATGTAAATGACTATGTTTATTTACTTACGTATGTTGATGATATGCCGATTCTTTGATACGAGCATGGAGGTGATAAATAGTGTGAAGGGAAAACTGTTACAGAATTTTGAGATGAAGGATTTGGGTGAATCCACACAAATCTTAGGTATGAGGATTTTCAGGGACAAGTCTACTGGCATGTTGAAGTTGTCTCAGGAAGATTACATTCTGAAGGTACTTAAGAGGTTTAATGTGGGAGATGCAAAACCCAGAAATTCGCCGCTTCCTAGCGACCTCAAATTGACAAGGGAGCACTCACCAACTACAGAAGAAGAAAAGGAGCGGATGGCCACTGTTCCCTATGCTTCGGCGGTTGGTAGCTTGATGTATGCCATGGTTTGCACACGGCCAGACATTACTTTTGCAGTGGGAGTTGTGAGTAGATTTGTTTCTAATCCAGGTGAGAAACATTGGGATGCTGTGAAGTGGTTACTAAGGTACTTGAAGGGCACTTCAAGTATGGGGCTTTGTTTTTGGAAGAAAGGAGTGAAGCTTGAGGGCTATGTTGATGCTGATCTCAGTGGAGATATCGATACTAGCAAAAGCACGTCTGGATATGTCTCTATTGTTGGTTGTACTGCAGTGAGCTGGATGTCCAAGTTACAGAAGTGTATCTCTCTGTCTACTACAGAGTCTGAGTATGTGGCTATGTCAGAGGCAGGTAAGGAGATGGAATGGCTTATCGGTTTTCTTGAAGAGATGGGCATTAAACAGGAAAAAGTGGTACTTTACAGTGATAGTCAAAGTGCAGTGCATTTGGCTAAGAATCCTATGTATCATTGTAGGACCAAGCATATTCGTCGGTGCTTTCACTGCATCAGGAGTTTAGTGGAGGAGAATGTGTTGTGTCTGGAGAAAGTGTTGGGTGCTAAGAATCCAGCAGATATGCTCACTAAGAGTGTGAGTTGTGACAAACTAAGGTTGTGTCGAACTTTAGTTGGCCTTCGGTAATTGTTGATGAAGGTGGTGCTTTAGGAGTTGAGATGAATAAAAAAAAAAGGATGATGGTAAAAGGTATTCTTCACTTACACCTATCTCCAAGTGGGAGATTGTTGGGTATATGATGTCATATGGAGCTCAATGTGTGTATGGTGTGGAGATGAGGTTGCGTGAAGCTCATTTTGGCGTGAATCAGCAGGTCTGCAGGCCCGCCCGATCGGATCGGGCAGTGTCGCCCGATCGGGCGGGGTTAATCTTCTTCACAGATGCATGGAAGCATGGGCGCCCGATGGAATCGGGCGGTTTCGCCCGATCGGGCGAGGTTCCGATCTGTCGGGCGAACGACCGGGCGAAGGTCGCTCGATCGGGCCCGAGAGCAGTTTTGGTCTGGCGCTTAACCGCCCGACCCGATCGGGCGGAGGCTTATTTCACGCGGGGAGGGCGATTTTCCGATTTATGTTATAATTAGGTTTAACCTATTGCCATAACTACAACATAATTCATTATTTCTCTTAGATTCAAGAGGGGAAAAGTTAGAGAGAGATCTTGGAGAGCTTTTGTAACCTTCTTGAACATTCATCGATTCCTAGTGCAGATTCGTGGTTTTTCTCCCAGTTCTTGGGTTTCCACGTAAAAGTTCTTGTGTGTTCTTTCTTGCTTTGTTATTTGTTGTTCTATTATTGTTTGCTATTATTTCTAGATTGATAGTCAATAGAACTTACATATAGTGGCTACTAGACAGTACTAATTGGCTGGTTGAATCGCATTACGAAAATCTTAACATATATGTAGGATATGTATTCAAGCGAGGTGATAACCGACTGAAATTAATAAAGATTAGTGAATTAGTGGTCCACAAGCTAACTCAAGACAACCACATATTATATATATATATATATATATATATATATATATATATATATATATATATATATATATATATATATATATATATATATATATATATATATATATATATATATATATATATATATATATATATATAGTGCGTAAGCGAGCATAACACACACCCATGATTATTATTAATAAAACTGACTCTCAACTCTCATGTCCATCACAAAAAGTGCTGAAGTATTTAATACTCCATCCGTCTCTAAATATAGTTTTCATTTTTCCATTTATATCCGTCCTAAATAGATTTTTCATTTACTTATTTGGTATGGGTCAATCTATTAAAATATTATTTAGCTTTTATTTTTTATTATATTACCCACATCCCCATAAACAAGATGACTTGGCCCGCATTCTCTCTCCCCAATAAACAATTCGAATTCATGAAATGAATAGTATATCAACTTCAATTTTTATTTCTGACTAGTTGTTGCACCGCGCGCCTACCCCAAAATATTGTCATTGTGATATTCGTAATTTGTTGGGTGTAATCAGTATGATGCCATTTTTGCAATTGGTTTCAAATAGGTGGTAAGCTCAATCTTTGTTTGAACTGCATTACGCAAACCACAAAGGGTAGGTACCCGTACTAAAACTGGCTACACGTCCATATAACGTTGAAAAGAAATTCATATTATTGGTTGTTTAAAGTACAAGTTGGAGGTCTCATCTAGCAATTCCCGATAGTAATAAAATGTGGAACTGGTTCCAACAAACTGGTTAAAATGTGGAATTTTTGTTTTTAGAATTATGCCAAGGATAACACGTTTTCTAAGTTAGTGGGCTGCTGTTTAGGATATATATTGTAAATGAATTGATAAAAAGTGCGCATAGATAAGTGACTACTGCTTACATATTCTAGTGGAACAATATATGTTTGGCAGCTTGTTTGCAATGCAAATTAAAGATTAAGCTAACAATTTCTAAGAGATTTATAAATTAAAACTTGTTGCTAACTCGTACAGCTCTTCGTAGAGTTGCTGAAACGAAGTTGTAGCTTACTCACGGATAATGGATATAAGCTCCCACTCGTTCTCTAAGTTGGTTGTTTTTCTTGCTAGTTTTAGAAAGTGTTGGTTAGCATTCTGCGTGTTTTATTTAAAGGTGGAAGAGAATTAGAGCCATACAACCGACGATAGATATTCATTTGATAGCATAACACAGGCTATTTAGAATCATTACAAGTTCTCTGGTTTTTTTGGTGCTCAGACAGAATGTTTGCACAAAACCAGGGGCAAAATGAAGCTTAAAGTGGGTAGTTAACAGAGAGTTAGGCATTGCCTTTTGCAAGTAGTAGGGGTGTCGCACAGGAACATG
Organism: Beta corolliflora; assembly: GCA_947648045.1. Classification (NCBI taxonomy): domain Eukaryota; kingdom Viridiplantae; phylum Streptophyta; class Magnoliopsida; order Caryophyllales; family Amaranthaceae; genus Beta; species Beta corolliflora. The sequence continues at coordinate 1,880,870 of CANSZD010003689.1, forward strand.
AAGCTTGGTTTTGTTTACAGACAGCACAAAAGGTTGGTGTTCCGGTTAGAAGCCCATCTAAATCCAAAAGGTGTCAGTTGCAGAAATAAACCGATTTGTTCCAGCGTATTGCTTTTGGGACCCAGCTCAGAATCTTGCTCCTTGCCAGTGAAGTTGCTGGGCCAATTTGCAATAGGAAGTAGTTTGTGCCCAGGTCATTTGCGATGGCTTCAAAATCGAAGGTTCCCTGCAATGAAGCAATTAGGCTTGTTTAGATTTGTTTTGCAAGTGAATTGGGGGTTTTCGTTCTTTCAAAATGTTAGTGTTTCTATTTTTATATACTTTGACCTGGGAATTGTGGGGAGCCAAACAAGCAAGTAGACAAATGCAAATAAATGATGGTGTTACGCATGTCTAAAGAGATAAACTATATAACTTGAAGAAAAATAAGTGTTGCAACACATCACATGGTTCTATATGTTTTAATACATGATCGTTTGACTGTTTTGGTAAAAATCATTGCATACCATTATTTTTGTTCATTAGTATGTCGTTCTACTAATCTGGTCTGATTGTTTTGGTTAAAATTTCTCTCTTGATTTCGGTATCTGAGGATACTTTATTTCTAACTTCTGTCAAGCATTTCTTTGTATTTTTGGTTTGCCAATCAAAGTTAGTCTTTCAGTCCCTATTTATTGATTTAATCTCTTGAATAGGTGGGTCAAACAAGGCATTTGAAATACTCTACCTGGGTCTTAGCTTACAGGTGGTACACCAATCTTGAGTGACTATACAAAGTTCTATGGCTTTGGAGGCTGATTTGATGTTTAAAACTAAATGGAACTTCTTTTCTATATCATAGCATGCATGATCCTGCCAAGAATTGTTTGAATTTCTCATTTACTGTATGATGTGGTTTTGTGGTGATTAGGGAAGAAGCAGGAGTCTAGTTGCAAATGACTTTGAGCTAGCAACAACTCCCAAGTGTACTAAATAGAGCACATTGGGTCTAGAAGTATACTTTTTTTATGTACCAATGTGCCTTTTTTGTCTTAGTAAGCCTGGGGTTTGGGGAATCAGGTAACATTGACCTACATACATATATACTCAGAGATGGTGGTCTAATGAAAGAATAGGTTGTATGGACTTACATCGTTAATTTGGGCATGGATTTCTGCTGCTGGTAGCTTGAAAAGGGTTTCACATTCTTGAGTGAAGACTGTGAAAGTCATTCCTTTAGTTTCATCAAGAGCATCAAACTTGAAGGTAATCCGGATGCATATGGAGGTTCAAAATTAGGAAAGGATTGTATAAAGTAAGTACTTGTTTGTAGTTAAGTGTGCTCGTATTTACCTGGGAGTTGCAACGCACTTTTCTTTTCCGCAAAATTTGCAAGTGTAAGACACACCGCAATCCGTTTCAGTCCGCTTGCCACAATTGTTACAACCAACATACGGAACAATTTTTGAACGGTGAGGCTCAGGCATACTTTGATCCAGTGTTTCTCTTCTTGGAGTGTGTTCTCTGCCTGGAATGTTGTAAAATAAATGCAGATGTGTTAGTGGTTTTGATGTGCTGGGTGAAAAAAGTGGCTTACAATTGTTAAGAACTGATAGAAGATTCCTAGATTGATTTACTGTGTTTAATAGTAGACTAAAGATGTGGTTATCTAACCTTTTTCTTCTTTATGGCTTCAATTGTAACGATGTTTATTTGTTCAGGCGGATTCCTAACTTCAGCTATGCGGGTCATACGATCAGATATCATGCCACGCTTTTCAGCAACCCTGTTAAGGTCGCAAGGATAAAATTAGTTGGTATTTTGGCATTGCTTGTAAATAATGGTTAAAAGGGGAAGATCATTTTGTTTGTGCAAACCATTTCCGCAGCGCATCTGCCCGCTCCCCAGCCGGGTTCCGATAAAATACGGTAGCCATGCTTGTTGCAAGAGAAAATCCTGCAAGATATGTGTAACACCACGGATTTTCGCTCATTATTTCTTCGAGTTATTTTTTTCCTTAATTATTATTTTCCGTTAAAATTAGAGTATTTTACTTCTTAAAAATATTATTTCTTATATTATTTGTTTCTCAACTTTTAAAATGTTATATTTATATAATTTATTTTGTTAGAAATTATATATTTTATAGTATTTAAATTTGCACGTTTGAGCTACGTTTTTATTTTATTTTATCGATTTTAGCGCGTTTGGACCGTTGTAGTGACTTTTTAACCTTGAGGTTTAAGAGCCTAAGGGTCCGTTCGGTATTACTGTGATTTTCTGTTTTTTGGTTTTTTAATTTTCAAAGTCATATGATATATGTCCTATAATAAATAAAAAATTAGTCAAATTTATTGGAAACATGATGATTTTGAAAACTGACAACTAAAAAGTGAAAACCACTTTTTCTGGTTTCCTGTTTTTGGCTTTTAGTTTTCAAAAAAACTGAAAACTGAAAACAAAAAACGATAACGAACGGGCCCTAAGTTGTCCAAAATTCAGATTTTATGAAGTGGGAAGAGTGGCTTTTGGTCTCCTTGTAACTCCCTTTGTAACCCCTTTGTAACCTCCACTTTAATTCCCAAATAAATTCCCATTATTCTACCTCTTCTAACCCCCTTTTAGAACCAACTTGCTGCTGAAAATTGATCAGAAAATCAGTTCATTTTCCCATTCTATTTGACCATTTGAAGAGACAAAGTTCGGTTTTCCCTGCTACACCTTCACGAAAATGGCTATCACCGGAGATCTAACCGTTGGATCGTTCTAAAATTTGGAAAACATGTTGAGGTCATATGTACCTTAATTGTGACCGGAGAGATTTTGAATCCCAGCTTTCAATTGCCGGGAATCGTGATCGGAACAGAGAAGCACATAGTGGAATTTATGATGTTCAAGAAGAAGGATGCAAGCAATTGGGGGTCTTCAAAGGTAACTAACGGTTTTCCTAGAACGGTTAGAATTCGCATAGGAATTATTTTAGTTTTAATATCTAAGTTGGATTAGTACGACTTTCAGGAATTTTGGTTGGAAAAATTATATGTTAAATGTGGTTCCATAAGTTTCCATGAACTATACAATTATCTAGTTACTTGTGATTTCTCGTTGTTTACTTGTCGTGATAACGCTTAGAGCTATGAATTAGTGTTTTGGGATGCTATTTAAGTAGTTATATGTAAGTTACATGTTCTTATTAGAGTTAATGTCTACTTGGGTAAACGTTGTTGTCTTTGTATATGAAAGTTTTTGTTGATATTATCATATGTTTTAAGAAGCATGAAATCTTCAAGTCTAAGTATGTTATTGAAGTATGGAGGGGATATGAGTGGTTTTGGTATTGTTTTGTTACCATTGTTGGGCTGCTGTTGTTATCTATATTTCATGGGTCTTGATATTGGCAGTTCTTTCTTTTGTTCTTCTTGTTAGTATACGTGAAGATGATAATGGTTGAGCATAGATACTTGGTCTCTCTCTCGTTGGTTTAATGGTTTAGTTGCTGTATGTAGTTCTATTTCTTTTCTTTTTTTTATATTTATTATTTTGTTAGTGTCACATGGCAGTTTGCTATGTTTTAGACTTTTTAGTGGACTTCATTACTTTTTATTAATTTTGTGTATTTGGGTTTTGTAGTTTGTGGTTACTTATGCAAGGAAACCCCCAATGTGAAGCATATATGTACATGACTCAGTGAAATAGTGTGTCTTGTTGTTTATGTATATTTATATTTAATTAAGTTATGATTTGGGTGCATATGTTGTGAATTTGGCATATATTTTGATGTTTTATGATTAGAGCTATGTTTTTATTGGTTGATACATATACAATGAGCGGGTTGATTATTTTATGATGGTATGGGGTATGAAATTTGATTGGTTGTTTCGATGAAATAAATTTATTTTTGGACTCTGGAAATTGTTTTCAAGCTATCATAAGTATTTCAATTATTTTCTAGTCTCTTGATGAGTTAAATTATATTTTCGGAGATAATATTATAGATTTTATGATTATTATTGCTGAGAAATTGTGAAGTTATTTTGAATTGGAATTGATGGGTTGAGTCCCTAAAATTCCTGCAGTTTGATGTAAATGGAATTGATGGGTTAAGCTCTAAAATTCTTGCAATTTGGAATTGATGGGTTGACGAGTCCCTAAAATTCTTGCAGTTTGGAATTGATGGGTTAATACCCTAGATTCTTGCAGAGTTGCAGTTTGATGTAAGACCTTGAAGGGCATTCTGCAGACGATTTAATATATTATTTTTTTTATTTTTGTTTGAGGATGATGACTAGTGAGACGGCATGGTCTCCTAGGAATGAACAGCCACTGTGTACTGAGCAGGGTACACAGTTTATACTTACATACTGAGCAGGGTGTGTGGGTCCGTCTTAGTTATTAGTTGTCGTCTGAGAGGTCGGGAAGTACTGAGCAGGGTACTATCTCGCATCAGGGTATGGCCATACTAGACATAGGCGAGCAGGGTCCTAATACTATAACCAAATAGGAACAGTGGGTTGCGATCCACTTACGTTCAGTTCCTCCTCAAATGTGTTAAGAAGATTATTTTGGAAACGTTATAATTATTGGTTATATTGTTCATATTATTATTTCATTTAAATTCGAAGGTTTATTTTGTTGATCCTTGAGTTGATCATATGTATATTTATATGTCTAATCATTCTGTTAACTTTACCCTATTTGTGGATAGCATGTTGTATTATATTGTTCTGTTGTACTTATTTATTTATTTGTTTATTTGTTTATTTGATTGTTTGAAGTGTATTTCTGAGATATTGTGTATGACTTGATTGTTAAAACTTTTATAACTCTTATATGGATCCTAATTGGGCTGGGAGAGCTGTTAGTTACTCCCCACTGATTGTGGATGTTTGTTGTTGTATTTTGCAGGTGATTATTTTGTATTATGGGCATTGAGAGAAAGATAAACTAGGATTTTTGAAACGTCTTGTTTTAGTTTATATTTACTACATTGGGTTTATGAGGTTGTTTTGCCTCTTTTTGGATATTTTCACTAGTACAGAATTGTCAATTTGCGTCGGACCTAGGACCCCCATTTGCGTCGGACATTGGTCCGACGGCACAGGTCTCGTCACAGATGAAAAAGACATAATCTGCGTCGGATTAGGAAACGACGCAGATTTAGTGTTATTTGCGTCGCATGTACTGCATAGTCCGACGCAAATAACCCTTTAGCCCCAGCCCCAATAGCACCATCTGCGTCGCATGATGGTCTGTGTGCGACGCAAAGCATCCATTTTATATTAAAAAAAAAGTCAATCTGCGTCGGACATTGAACACCATCCGACGCAGATGACTGGTTTTCATTAAAAAAAAAAAATTGCGTCGCACCATCACAACATCCGACGTAAAAGTATCAATTTTTGTAAAAAAAATAAATATAAATCAATACCCAAACTAAAACAAGGATGCATCAGTATCCAAACCTAAAAACTGAAAACTAAGCGAGTTGAATTTGTGTATACAAAAATGAAAACTAAAACAAGGATTTAAATCAATACCCAAAATATGTAAGAATGTTACAGAGCATGAGGGTGTTCCGAAATGAATTTTCACTATTATACACAACACATCAGCAAACTAAAACAAGGATCCATTAAAGTGCACTGGATTTGTGTATACATAAAATATAAATCAGTACCCAAAATCTAAAAAATGAAAAATAAAACTAAAATAGATTAGCAAATTTTACAGGATTCCTTTGATACATTAGGAGAAAGAGAAAATAAGCGAATGAAATTCAACTAATGTGATGAGTAAATCAACATCCACCGTGAATTCTTCCACTTCGCACTAAAAAAACAGGAACCCAAAATTCAGATCCAAAGTGATACTTCAATGGAACACGTACAAGAGGGGGGGTGAATTGTACTTTGGAACTTTTAGCAAAGTTTCTCGCGGAATTAAGGCTTTAAAGAAACAGAGATACGAGAGATGGAAATATATAAAATTGAGGAAACTTCTTGAACCTTATCAAGAAGGGAAAACCTCAAAAACTATATTATTGCAATAACTCTATTACAATCACTCTCTACAACTTGAGTTCCTTTCGAACTCAAGTTCCCACAATAATCCCCTTTGATTATTGGAACTCTTCTCTCTATCGCTTCTACTCCGAAGGCTACACTCACTGACTTAACTCTAAGTCTTTACAAGAGTCACTCAACCCTTGATCCCCAAATTACAACTCAAAATGAGAAACACACTAGTAAATATATTGAACTTAGATATTTAAGGAACTTTGGAACTCTTATTGAATGCAACTGACTTTTTTTATGAAAACTCTTAAGATTTAGACTTAGACAATATGTTTTCAGTTGGTGGTTTGTAATGAGAGAGACTTCTCCTTTTATAGTGAAGTCTTCTCATGTTAGTTCCACTTATTCCTCCACTAAGTGTGAAGCAGTAACCCACATAGAATTATTTTCCCACGTTCACACTTCTTGAGGAACAAGCAAAGACATGTTCAAACCAACTAACAGTAAGTGGTTTAGTAGTTGAGAAAAACAAGGAGTTAACTTAGGAAATTTATTTTTACTTGCTCAGTAATTAAAACAAGATTTTTATTTAGAAAATAAAAACTATTTTATTTATTTACAATATTTTCTAAAAATTCTCAATTAAATATTTTTCAAAACCACTTGTTGCATTTAATAAGTTCCATTTAGTTCCCTAAACTTAAGCAATATAATTTACTTACATAAATCCTAAGTACAGACTCTTGTACTTAGAAGTTACGCCTTCTCTTTCAATCTTCAACTCTGAAGATCGTTCGTCCCAGCTCAGGAACAACAGACAGTTCCTTGAGGAACTGTGATCAGGAACTTGAATCATAAAACATCATTTTGAAGATTAAATCTTGTTGTTGTGTATATATTACTTTGTCTTGATTATAAGTGCCACGCCATCCAAGATTCCAACTCTGGAACTCACTTAGACAATCAAGTTCCTACTCCGGAACTAAAACACTATTTATCAAACAAACCAATATGTCAGGAAGTTTGCAAGGCAGTCATCATCCACAACTCAAGGTCAACAATATTCCCCCTTTTTGGTGATGACAACACAAGTAAACTTTTCACAACAAAAGATATAAACATAATGAATACTCCATGATATAATCCCTAACAAACAAAAAGAAATAAAATTTACCAATTTTTAATTTTCACAGGAGACAAGAGTTTATGAGGTATGGAACAATGGTGTAACCGCCTTAAGATGTTTGCAATGATTTTCCCCCTGTTGGCATTAACAAAAAGAGGACAACACAGGCAGAGATATTCCAAAACACAGCACCCAACTATGAAAGTGGGTAGAAACAAGTAAATCCAAAACAAAACCACATTTCACACAAGTTATGAAGCAACTGAAACAACAACTAATTATGATAGTCATAGGAATACATAACATAGCAAGTTTTTTGAGAAAGGCCAAAAGAGAAATACCCACAAACAGTGATGCAAACCAAAATGAAAAAGAAAGAGAAAAAAAATTTAAACTGTTCCAACAAAAACCATCATAGTGACAAAAGAGAGAAACAGGAGGCTAGAAGAGAAAAAGCTAAGCATCATTTGGCTCCAAGGTTTCTTGAACTACTTCAATGGTGAGGTCATCAATCTTTTGGAGCAGAGTAGCATGAGAGGAGGAGGTATGAGCAGAGAAAATGTGAAATGAGGCGTGCAGTTCCTTGACCAGAGCAACCAGAGAGCCCACCTGTTCCTGTAGGCACTCGATCTTAGAAACAGTTCCTTCTTGTAGTTCCTTCATCTGAGAAACAGTAGCTTGGAGTTCCTTGATTTGCTCATCCTTTGTAGTTTCTGAACCAAACCCAGGGAACCCAGAGAAACCCGCGAATCCAGAGGGTACACTCACAGGAACTGTTCCTGAGCCATGAGGAACTGAATTTTTCAAAGTTCCTTTCTTCTTAGGAACAGAAGAGGAACTCACAGGAACTGAAGTGGTGTTCCTAGGAGAACTCAACTGTTCCTCTCCTCCTGGAACCTCCAGGATAACATCAGTATCTTCCTCATCACTTATATCCATGAAAACAGAGGATTGAGATTTCTTAGCTATACGAACACTCTTCCTTTTTGACACAGAAACTTGTCTCTTTTCTCTCTCTTCTGCTTCTTTATCAGAAGTACCCACTTCTTCCACTTTTTCCTTGAGAAACCTAACACACTTATCAACCACTTCCAGACTCAACTTAGAGAGAAAGCCTTTTTGCAAAATTTGGGCATTAGAAACCACATGTTCCTCATAGGAACTAAGATCAACTGCTTGGTTCCTAAAAATGGCAGTAAGGAGGGAACCATACCCAACTCTCAACTTTCCAGGTATGCAGTGGGCTAGATGTTTAATCATTAGAACCGGAAAATTGATAGGAACATGATTTTCAAGGCTATAAATTAGACATGCATCAAATAAGTTGACATCATCCCTCTTTTGTGTACGAGGAACTACACCTCTCCAAACTACATTAAACAACAGTTTTTGTAAAGGAGATAGAGATTTATGTTTTGTGGTGGAAGATTTGTCATAGTTTCCCCCTATTTTCTTCACAATTTCGGCACTTTCAAGATTATTGATCCTCACTTTCATTTTCCCTTTAACATATTCATCAAACCCTTCATCCGGAACACCAAACAAGTTCCCCAAATACTCAACATCAAAAGATATAGCAGTGCCATTCACTTCACTAGTACAAACCATATTTTCACAAGAGAAATTCTTACAAAACTCATGCATAGCTAAAGGATAAATTGGAAGACGAGCATGAGTATCAAAAAGATTTACCCACTGTTGAAGATCAAGAATTTCCACCAATTCTTCAAGTTTTTCTGATTTGCACCACCCATAATTGATAGCAAACCCTTGCGTGAGAAGCTTTGATTTTATATCGGATGCAGAAATTTTCGGACCCTTCTCTTTCACCGCCAAAAAATTTGTCTCGAATTTCACACCCTCATCTGTTTTTCGCTTTTTGCGGCGAGAGCTCTTGGGCGTCGAAACAGAACCATCGAGTTCCTTGGTTGAGACTGTTGGGACGGGCGAGAGTCTTTGGTTCATCATGGGCCGGCACGCGGTGGTCAGATTGGAGGCCCCACCGTCGGTTATGGAAAGAGGTGGTGGTTCAATTTGAAGTGGTGAAGGATTTTGAGAAGGAGAAGTTTCCATGGGAATTGGAGAGACTTGTGATGACCATGGTGGGTTTTTAAAAAGAAAAGAATTTGGAAGGGGAGGATGAATCTATGGGTTCTTGAATGTTGGAGAAGATGAAGTGGTGGGTTTTTGGTGTTAGGCGTGTAGGGGGGATGAAGGAGAGAGAGAGGGGTTTAATTTTTATCACTTAATAAATTAAAGTTGGAACATTAATGTGGTAAAATAAAAATAATAAAAAAATAAAAGTGGGTGAGATAAAAAAGGAGTGATGGAGTGAATTTAGGAAAAAAAATATCTCCTAAACCGTGTAGAAGTAGAAAAGAAAAAATCAAGAAGAAAATAAAAGAAAACGTGGGGAAGAGAAAAATAATTGAGAAAAAAAAATATTAAAAAAAATGAAAGGAAGATAACATCTGACAAATAAGAAATAGAAAAAGAAAAGATAGAAATTTGAAAAGGAGAAACATATATACAGAATAATAAAAAAAAAACTTGCTTAGTCTTGTATACCATATAACTAAAATAAAAAGAAGTTGCTTACCTAGCACAAGTTATGAGTGAAAATGAGTTTCTATAATGGAAAACTTAGAATATGTTTTCACATAATTAATTTATTCCAAGAAACCATGCAGGAACCCAAAAATTGAACCATACCTGAAGTGCTTTTTCTATTTACCAAATCTCCAGTATAATCAGCATCAGCAAGGCCTTTTAAATCAAAAGCGCCATCACTAGGATAGAACAAACATAGATCGTCTGTTCCTCGAAGATACCTTAGTATCCTTTTCACAGCAGTCATATGTGACTCCTTTGGGTTTGATTGGAACCTGGCACATAAACCTACACTGAAAGAAATGTCAGGTCTACTAGCAGTTAGATATAATAATGATCCAATCATTCCTCTATACTTTGTTTGATTCACACTTTTTCCTTTGGGATCTTCATCTAATCTGGTGGCTGTTCCCATAGGAGTATGATTCACTTTAGCAGATTCAAAGTCATATTTCTTGAGGAGTTCTTTGACATATTTTTGTTGGTGAATCATAATTCCTTTCTCATTTTGTTTTATTTGTAGACCAAGAAAGAAGTTAAGTTCCCCCATTATACTCATCTCGAACTCACTGCTCATTAAATCTGCAAATTCCTTGCACAGAACTTCATTAGTAGCACCAAATAATATATCATCAACATAAATTTGTACTACTAAAAGATCAGTTCCTTTTGATTTCAAAAATAAAGTTTTATCAATTTTTCCTCGTCTGAAATCATTTTGCAAAAGAAACTTCGATAATCTTTCGTACCATGATCTAGGAGCTTGTTTAAGCCCATAGAGAGCTTTATCAAGCTTATAGATATGGTCAGGAAGATTTGAGTCGATAAATCCAGGAGGTTGTTCCACATAGACGTCTTCCTCTAAATAACCATTTAAAAAAGCACATTTGACGTCCATTTGGTACAACTTGAAACCCATGAAAGAAGCAAAAGCAATTAAGATTCTTATGGCTTCTAATCTAGCAACAGGAGCAAAAGTTTCTTCGAAATCTATACCTTCCTGTTGATTGTATCCTTTGACAACTAACCTTGCTTTGTTCCTTATGATAGTTCCATATTCATCAAGCTTGTTTCGGAAAACCCATTTGAGACCAATTACCTTTTGATTCTTTGGCTTGGGTTCCAAATGCCACACCTTGTTTCTCTTGAACTCATTAAGTTCATCTTGCATGGCAGTAATCCAGTCAGCATCTTGTAATGCTTCAGTGTGGTTCCTTGGCTCGATTATGGATAGGAACGCTTGAAAAGCACAGTAGTTCCTTAGTTGAGATCTTGTCTGAGTTCCTTTTCGAATGTTGCTGATTATCAGATCCATTGGATGAGAACTTTGATGTTTCCATGGTTTGGGATGGAACTCTACTGCAGGAACGGTTTCTGACTGAGGTTCGGTCACCTCAGTTCCTTGATCCTCCTGTTCCTGCTGTTCATCCTGCTCATTTGGAACTGCTTCAGTTTCTTCTGGTTCCTCTGCCATAGGAACTTCTTCATTTACTCCTGCTTCTTGGTTTCTAGGCACATCAACAATGTTGCTTGGCCTTGTTGGAGAGATTTCTTCATCTTTATCTGAAAAATGAGTTAGACCGATTTCGAAATCTTCCTATTCCTGAACTACATCAACTTTGTCAGTTTCATCAAAAATAATATGCACACTCTCTTCTACACACATAGTGCGTTTGTTATAAACTCTATAAGCTTTAAGGCATATCCTAAGAAGACTGCCTCATCACTTCTTTCATCAAATTTTCCTAAGTTCCTTTTTCCATTATTGTGAACAAAGCACTTACACCCAAAAATTCTAAAATAAGAAATATTAGGTTTGTTTCCTTTCAAAAGTTCATAAGGTGTCTTATTTAATAAAGATCTAATCATGACTCTATTGATTATATAACAAGCTGTATTAACTGCTTCAGCCCAGAAGTTTCTTGGTAAGGAACTGGCTATTAACATGGTTCGAGCCATGTCTTCCAAGGTTCTATTTTTCCTTTCAACGACTCCATTTTGTTGTGGAGTCCTAGGACCAGAAAAGTTATGATCCATACCTTGTTCCTTGCAGAAATCATCAAACTTGTCATTGTCAAATTCAGTTCCATGATCCGACCTTAAATGAATTAATTGATGACCACTGGTTCTCTGTGTTTTCTTAGCAAAAGCAACAAATTCATCAAAAGTTTCATCTTTACTTGCTAGAAAAATTACCCAAGTATAGCGAGAATAATCATCAACAATCACTAAGACATATCTTTTTCCACTTCTACTTTGTATTCTCATAGGACCACACAAGTCCATATGAATCAGTTCTAGTGGTTTAGAAGTGCTTACCATTTTCTTAGGTTTAAAGGAACTTCTAACATGTTTTCCTTTGGCACAGGGATCACATATTTTATCCTTTATGAACTTGATTGAAGGAAGCCCTCTCACAAGTTCCTTGGATTTTAATTTTTCAAGCAATGAAAGACGGCATGACCGAATCTTTTATGCCAAAGAAGTGAATCATCTTCAATGACACTTAGGCGAGTTAAGTTGGCTTTTGGAACTTGGTTGAGATCCACAGTATATGTGTTCCCTTTCCTAGTTCCTTCCAAAATAACCTTCCCACTATCATTGTTTACAATTTGACAATTTTCAGAAGTAAAACTTACCGAGTTTCCCTTATCACAAAATTGGGAAATACTTAGCAGCCGTGCATTAAACCCTCGACTAAGAACACGTTGTCTATTGAGTGGGAACTTGACCTTCCTACTTTTCCGATGTCGATTATTTCACCTTTCTTGTTGTCTCCAAAGGTCACAGTTCCTCCATTATAGGCCTCTAGTGAGAGAAATTTAGATTTGTCTCCTGTCATGTGTTTGGAACACCCGCTGTCGAGATACCACGAGCTGTTCCCCCTCACTAAGACCGCATAAAAATCAGTGATCAGTTGTAGGAACTCGGGTTTCCTCGAGTTCCTTTTCTTTCACCACATCAGTTTTCTTAACCCATATTTTCTTCACATAATTTTCATTTTTGACGTCCTTTTCTTTCTTCTTAGTACATTCACTTAGAACATGGTTACCATTTCCACAAAAGGAACAGGCTTTAACACTAGGTAGATCCACATATTTTTTCTTTTTCACATGACTTTTCTTGTAAGAAAAACCTAGCCCTTCTGTTCTTTTTGTTTTAGCATCCGTAACCCATTGAGGAGTTATATTAAGGGATTGTTTCTTAGCCTTAGCTATACTTAGTTCCTTTTCTAACTTCTCATTTTGTTCTTTAGCGATGAGTCAATTCAATGTTCAAGTTTTCTAGATCAACATTAAAAATTCCCATACTTATCTCAGTAGATCTTGTAGGATCTAGACTTAAACTTAGCATCTTGTATTGACTTAGTTCAACTTTAAGCAGAATGTTTTCATTTTTAACTCTTTCAAAGGACTCACTAAGTGAAGTGTTCCTGTCAAGTAAATCAAAGAACCTACTTTGTACATCCGATCGACATTAGTTAAGTAGGCCATATGATTCTTACTAAGTTCCACAGCCTTATCACTTTGGCTTTTCAATATTCCAAGTTTCTTATAGTCAACTAGTGTTTCCAACAATAACTCAATTAATTTGGTTTTTGACAGAGATTGAAGAGTAGTGGAATTTACCTCATTAGATGGAACTTTGTCATCTTCATTTGTTTTTGCCATAAGACAAAGATTGGCGAGTCTCTTCATGAGGTTGTTCCTCTTCATCTTGAGAATCTGTTTCTCCCCAATGACAATCATGGCCTTCTTGAAGTTAGGTTTGGCAAAGGTTGACTTGTAGTATCTATCTTTGGATAGTTCCTTGCCTTTGCCATTTCCTTTCTCATTTTCCCAAAGAGGACAGTCTCTTATTTGATGATCAGTTTCTCCGCACTTGTAGCAGCCATTTTCAGTTTTGGAACTCGTTGGTTTTTTGAACGAGTTTCTTCCTTTTTTGTTTCCAGGTTTGTAGTTCCTGTACAACCTTTTCATTCTCCTTACTAGCATGGCCGCTTCTTCTTCATCAGGTTCTGACTCTTCTTCAGCTTTAAGAGCCAAGCCTCGATTCTTGGAACTCTCCGGCACAGCAGTTCCAAGATGCAATTTGTGGGTCATCAATGATCCTGCCAATTGTTCAATACTGAACTTGGTAAAGTCCTTAGTTTCAAACAAGACAGTGACCTTTGTTCTCCAACGTTCATCTTGAGGCATACTTCTGAGGATTTTTATAACCTGTTCATCAGTGGGAATAATTCTTCCAAGAGAAACTAATTCATTAGTGATGTTAGTAAATCATGTAAACATATCTTGAATTGTTTCTTTTGGTTGCATTTCAAAACGTTCATATTTAGACATTAAAAGATCGATTTTCGAACGCTTAACCTCATTTGTTCCTTCATGAGTGATTTGAAGGAGATCCCAAATTTGCTTTGCGCTCTTACACCCCATGACCCTATTGTATTCATGAGGTCCAAGACCACAATGCAAGATTTTGATAGCCATAGCATTTATTTCACCAACTTCGATAACCCTCCAGACTTGATAGTTCTCTGCCTTAATGAAAATTTCCATACGATTTTTCCAATACGTATAGAACTTTCCGTTGAACATTGGTGGCCTTTGCGTGGAGTAACCTTCTTCGAGTTTCTCGTGTGAATCCATCTTCTTCAGGAACTTTATTCAACAGGGTTTCCTGTATTACGTGAGCTCTAGCTCTGATACCAATTGATACTTCAATGGAACACGTACAAGAGGGGGGGTGAATTGTACTTTGGAACTTTTAGCAAAGTTTCTCGCGGAATTAAGGCTTTAAAGAAACAGAGATACGAGAGATGGAAATATATAAAATTGAGGAAACTTCTTGAACCTTATCAAGAAGGGAAAACCTCAAAAACTATATTATTGCAATAACTCTATTACAATCACTCTCTACAACTTGAGTTCCTTTCGAACTCAAGTTCCCACAATAATCCCCTTTGATTATTGAAACTCTTCTCTCTATACGCTCTACTCGAAGCCTACACTCACTGACTTAACTCTAAGTCTTTACAAGAGTCACTCAACCCTTGATCCCCAAATTACAACTCAAAATGAGAAACACACTAGTAAATATATTGAACTTAGATATTTAAGGAACTTTGGAACTCTCATTGAATGCAACTGACTTTTTTATGAAAACTCTTAAGATTTAGACTTAGACAATATGTTTTCAGTTGGTGGTTTGTAATGAGAGAGACTTCTCCTTTTATAGTGAAGTCTTCTCATGTTAGTTCCACTTATTCCTCCACTAAGTGTGAAGCAGTAACCCACGTAGAATTATTTTCCCACGTTCACACTTCTTGAGGAACAAGCAAAGACATGTTCAAACCAACTAACAGTAAGTGGTTTAGTAGTTGAGAAAAACAAGGAGTTAACTTAGGAAATTTATTTTTACTTGCTCAGTAATTAAAACAAGATTTTTATTTAGAAAATAAAAACTATTTTATTTATTTACAATATTTTCTAAAAATTCTCAATTAAATATTTTTCAAAACCACTTGTTGCATTTAATAAGTTCCATTTAGTTCCCTAAACTTAAGCAATATAATTTACTTACATAAATCTTAAGTACAGACTCTTGTACTTAGAAGTTACGCCTTCTCTTTCAATCTTCAACTCTGAAGATCGTTCGTCCCAGCTCAGGAACAACAGACAGTTCCTTGAGGAACTGTGATCAGGAACTTGAATCATAAAACATCATTTTGAAGATTAAATCTTGTTGTTGTGTATATATTACTTTGTCTTGATTATAAGTGCCACGCCATCCAAGATTCCAACTCTGGAACTCACTTAGACAATCAAGTTCCTACTCCGAAACTAAAACACTATTTATCAAACAAACCAATATGTCAGGAAGTTTGCAAGGCAGTCATCATCCAAAACTCAGGGTCAACACAAAGGAAAAAAAAAACACAAAGTGATGAGTAATATCAGAAAATGCAAATCCAACCCATTGCAAAAATCTCAGATCTAAACTTAGGAATCAAATTTAAAAAGCAAATAATGAAATAAAATAAAATCTCACTCTAATTCTCCAATACTTCGCGTCGGATGCGAACCGGAACGACTTGATTCGCCAATTGATTACTTTCATCGTGTTTGGTATACTTTCGGCTTGTTTGAGGACGCCATTGATGAATTACAGTAGGGAAAATGATGTTGAATTTGGGTGCGCATTTGTTTTCTTAAGTGGAGCTCTTTTTGTTTTCATCTCCTCTCAAAATCAGCGACGAGTTGAGAGAGATGAGCATTGAGATGCGAATGGTGAGGGATGAGGGCAAACCGACGAGTTGAGAGAGATGAAACAGATCTAGGTTAGGGATGGAAGAGTGAGAAGGTGAGAGAAACGGCTGAGAGCGAGGAAATGAGAGTTAAATGGGCTTTTATATGAGAAGCTCATCTGCGTCGCACATATAGTCCATGCGACGCACTTGACAATTTTTTTATGTTATCTAATTCCCTTATCAGTCCAAATCATCTGCGTCGGATGGGCTATAGAGTCCGACGCAAATAACTTTTTGCATCCGGATCCCAACATGTGCGACGCACATGAGCTACGTACGACGCAAAGCGTGTTCGTCATTTGCTTCGCGTCCTCATTATGATGCGACACAAATGACCCTTCCACTCATCTGCTGTGATTGTTTGCGTCACATGTTTTCTGATGTTCGATGCAAATTGACTCTTCTTGAGCTTTTGCGTCAGTTCTTCGAGGGTGCGAAGCAAATAAGCCGACGCAAATTGACAATTCTGTACTAGTGTTTGGATTAGTATGATTGGGTTTTATTTCTATTTAGTTTAATTTAACCTTTGATTAGAGTGACATTTCCGTCAGGTGATATTTCCGCTATCGCCATTTCTTTAATAAAATGTTCTATTTTGTTTATATTATGTTTATAAAAGGACGGAGTGTTACAATATGTGTTAGGAAAAGCACGACTACAATTTGTAAAAATTGAACTGAATAAAGCAAATGTATAGAGGAGCTATTGGCAAAAGAGTATATAAAATATAACTTAACGATTTACATTAGACTGTGAAGTGTTACTTGTTTCAGGAACACTGCATATACGACTAAATGAAGGTTTCATGGTTTTCCAAGGAATCATTAACTCTAAGACTTAAAGTGGGTAGAAGTGTATGATATATTATGGTATACCATTAAATTTGAGAATATATATATATCTCTGTCTTTTTATGAGGCTGCTTGGCTGCACCAAAACGGAAGCTACAAAAGTCTAAAGATTTGGAGAACGATATATGTTTATTTTTCTTAAAAGTGATTGCTAAAATTTCAGTTCAAATAACATGATAAATAATGTATTTAGGTGTTTATTGCCTTGTTAGACATGTACAATTCATACCTAAAATTTTAGCATCAATTTCCTTGGTTTATTTTTTTACAATCTGATTCATAAAACTCAGCAAGAAGGGCTTAAGAAAGAGATTATGAGAAGATCATTGACACATACTGCTTGGGATCTTTCAGTCTCTAAAGATAATGAAAGACGTGGATGGCATCCAGTAACTTACAAAATTTCAAATGCAACCTCTCAGCTGATTCACTCTATTAAGGTAATGCTTACTCCATGTCTGCTTATTCTTTCGTGTATTGCTTACTCATATGAAGTCTGTTATCTCTATGACCATTTGTTATAGATGCTAGAGTAACATGTTACGGTCCATATACAAGCCTGACTACACTCTATAAAGTGCTAAATTTGAGAACATATATCTCTGTCTTTTTATGTGGTTGCTTGTCTGCACCAAAACGGAAGCTACAAAAGTATAAAGATTTGTAGAACAATATATATTTGTGCCTAAAAGTTTCAAACTCCTAGTAAACTCAGAACATAGGATTTCAAGTTTGAAAAAGTAGTAAGAAGGATGGTACTATATATGTACATTTATAATTTCTAGTTGCTAGTTCTTACCCATAGTATAGAGTTTTAACTTCGAATCAGGAGCAAGAAGAATAGTGTGAATCCAGAGTATATATGTACATTAAGGTAATCCAGAGTAGTAAGAAGGATTGTACTATATATGTACATTTAGTATGGTGGTGCATATTCAAAGGATTCAAAATTGTTTTTGCCTTTTCTATTCCTCTTTAATATTAATGATCTATGCTGAGGATTTCTCATCATATTTATACAGTCATATGTATCTTCTATCTTGCTTTGATGTTTCAAAGTAAATCCAGAGTAAAAATAATATGAAAAGTCACCATAATATTTGATGCATTGCTTTGCATGCAGGTAAACTGTAACGATTCCATTACCTTTGTGGTTAGATGGCTTTAGAGATGTGAATCCAACGATTAAGGATGGTCCTGCCCATGACTTGAGAAAGTTGCACTCTGCTCCTGTTAGATCATCCCAGGCTCATATAGTCAAGGAATAATATATTGACAAATGAGTTAGGAATTTCACATGTAATCACTGGACATTGGTAACTTATCAGAATACTTACCAGAGGCAGAAATATTAAGAGTACAAGAAAGCACCTCTCTTAGAGTTCAAATTGCTCAATAAAAGTATGCACTCTAAAGCCAGGCATGAAAATTAACACATTAGTTGATCTGTCAATTCATCACATTGGCCAACAGAACCTACTCACTCTACAAATCTCAAAATTATATAAGACTTCAAGTTTCAAAATAGAATACCATAACATCCCAATTTCAAAACCTTGGCAAGGAAAGAAATCAAACCAATGTATGGGAGTTTCCAATAGAAGGTCATATCAATGTTGTGAATTGTTTGAGCAAGAGATTCAATAAATATAAATAGCATAACAGCTTGAAACCTAGCAACAGTAGATTAACTTGATCTCATTTGAATCACAATCACATTTGAAAAGAAATACAAGTTAAATAGAACGGCTCAAATATTTTTGGCTGTTCTTTTTTAATCATGGACTAATTACTTAATTAACCCTATTCAGAATTAATAAAGGTCTAACTCTAACCAACCTCATGTAGAATTAGTTCAAGAGCTGCTCCTAATCCATAACTGTTAACAGTGGTTTACCTCCCAAGAATCATTTTATTAATCTAATAGTCCCTAGTAGCATATCTTTTGGTAGTGAGGATGAACAAACAGCATGAGTGCATGACAGTTAACACAGGTCTTGAAGACAACCAAATAGTGAAAGAAATGGAATTGAGATAAGCATGACAGTGGAAAACAAAAGCTAAGAACCAATAAAGACCGTACCAGAGTAGCGGCGACAAGAGGGCGATGGCACAAATCAGTCGCCAACGACAAGGAAGCTGGCATGGAGCTAGTAAACTGTGCCACTTTCAGCTGAGCTCTATACAACTCTATAAAAGACAATTAGACATCACTTCAGAATAAACCTCCAAAAGAAAAAGTCATATACACATCAAAAACTGAGAATCCAAAGCAAAAACTCAAAGACAAGCTTTTAAATTTTCAGTCAAATAAAATTCAGTTCTAGACATGCTGACAAATTTGCGCGTGGGAATAAGTACGAATGAAAATAAAGCTCCATGCTTTTGGGCATCACAAGCAAATCATTCCCTGTAATCTGTAACCAACTGCCTAACATACATGAACCTTATGGGGGCTTGGTTGGGTGCATGACAAGGCGTTGATCCCTTGCAATATAACACTTCATACGATATGAACCACAAGCAATAAAAGAGATAGAATGGACAAGTAGTGAAGATAGGCTTAGAGGAGGCTATCACTTGGAGTACGTCTGCTATTCAGACAACAATTGAGAAGGGATCTCTTTTCTTCTCTTCTGAATAGCTCGTATATTAGGTTATTCTATAAGAAATTGAAATGTGATTTTATTGCATTCGTGTCCAAATTTAGAATTGTACCCATATATTCTGAATTTGAAGCATGACAATTCAGACTCGGGTATGTATCTTTATACGACGACCATACCCCAGTATTAGGTTCATATTTTTGCAGCCCTTACCCGTAACCAATTAAAACCGATTCATAAATTGTTCCCCAAAATCTTGATATACAGGCTCAGATGCCTTGTATCATCACTCTAGTAAGTCCAAGACAAAGAAGATGGTGTTTTTTGCCCTGTGGGTACAACAATGAACCTGCATATAAATTGGAAACAGGGAAGCTATAATTAATATAGTGTTGCCTGAAATTACCCCTGCATTATGTGTGTGTAAGGTGATAATTCAGTTAGGCTATTAAGCAGGGGCGGATTCAGGATTTTGAGTGAGGGGTAGCATAAATTTGCGGTATCGATTAAAAAAACTCCATAAAGTATATTGATCAAGTGTTTGTTTGGTCTAAGTCTAACATAGGAAGTAGTTTTTCCTAACAAGTTAGTTTTTACAAGAATGTGTAATTTCCTAGGAAATGTATAATTTTGATTTTAACTTACCATGGGAATTTCCACTTAATACCTAAAGGGGTCTAGGGAAGTAAATTTATCCATTTTGTAGGAAGTTTTCCCCTATTTTTGCTAATTGAACAACATTATTACCTTCTTCTACCTCCTAGAAAAATCAATTACCATGCTTTCTTTAACTGGCTAAACAACACCTAAATTTGTAAAGTTACAAAATCATCTCCAGTTTCATTTTGTGTCCATTCTGAAAAACTTGAAATATGCCTCTCTTTTTTTGTTCGTTTCATGATTCATAAATATATGATTATTATTATATCTAATTAGAGTCTTATATAAACATCACAATTTCATCTTTATTGTTTAAATTGTTGTATCTCAATTGCTAATTTATACCTAGCACAAATACACACAATTTTTGTAATTTACAACATCACGATTCTTGCCTATTAATCCACACATTTTGATTATTTTTTCTCTTTGTCCGAATGCAAGATCAATAATTTTTTCTCAACAACTAATATACTCTTAACTATGATTTAAATTAATTGCCTTCTTCTTCTCAAAAATTAAAAAAAATTAATTGCCTTCTAGAAATTACAAAGATATTCAACAATAGGTTGGTCAATTCAATTTTTTTATTAATAGGCAAGATTGTCTTTTTCTTAGCTTATGCTTATCTCCAGCTCCCTGCATGTCCATGGTATTACTTTTAGATTTTCTAGAAATATGATTGTAACTAGACTATATTGATATGTCTTATTTTGTAATTCTAATTCGTTATCTCTCTTTCCTCTTAATCCCTCATCTCTTTCTCTCTTACATTTTCTTCACTTCGAAGCTTTAATGGAGTCTTTCTCCATAATTTAACAACTTCAATACCCTTTTTTTTTCATTTCTTTCTTTGTCCCTCTGTTTTCAGCCCAATTTATTGACTTTTTTTTCCTGAGGTTTAGAGTTATTTACATGTATTCTATGTATTAATCACCTCTTTTATTTAGGGAAAAGTTGTAATCTTTTACTGAAATTAGTATCTGATTTTGCTTGATTTGTTGGAATTGAAATTGAAGTGAGAACAATCGACGCATTTTGTGACATATTATTGTATCAATTGGAGGATCGATAAGAGATTATCTGAGGAGTGACTAGTGAGGATTAAGGGAGCTTAGGAGGGAAAGGCAAGGAAGAAGCCTCCATGGAGTTCAACGCTTATCTATTTCTTTTTCTTTTTTTTTTAAGTGAAGTAATTTTTTTTTTTTGAAAAAAAAACAGGGGTAGCATCTGCTACCCCTTGTTCCTTAGTGGCTCCGCCACTGCTATTAAGTGAATACAACTGACATGCTGACAGAAACATGTAACCGTCTCTAGACTCGACACTACTCCTTTTCATATGACATAGAGCCTAGAGGACAGCTTGAGATGATAAAAGACAAAACAACACATAAAAGATTATCGTCCAATGCATGAGGTCCTAACTCCTAAACATAGTAAAAATGGCACATAGAAGAATGAGGGCCTATATTTATCAGAATATGCTACATCTTATACTATAGAGAATCCTTCGATGTAATGTCCAATTTCACGAGAAACTAAAGGGTACATATAAAGCATGTTACTGAACAGTAGCTTCTCGTATAGTTAAGTAATATCACATATTTCAACTATTCACAAGTAAACATGGAAAAAGATGAACCAACTGAGAAGTCTTCAAAGATGTATTTACTTCTCTATTTTGAACCAAAACACAAAATGGAACAATACCTAATAATGAATCGATTAAAAAAACAACTATGGGACCTTGTATAACAGGAATCAAAATTGAATCAGCTTCAAAACATAAAAATTACATAGGACGAAAATGATTGGGATTCTAAAAACGGAAAGGTTTTCGAGATCGACAAGGGGAAACCACAGGTTTTGGCCACTTTTGGGCTTCATAGCATATAAGCTACTATCATAAACAATTATTTGATTCTTTCTCACATCTCTTAACTGAATACATATAATATTGCAGCTTTTAGTAAAGTGATTTTAATGCATATAGTATTTGATATGTGTGTTATAAATGCCTAAATGACAAAATAGAGAAATAGGGTGCACGTGAGTGAAAAGAGACTGACGTCTGACCCTAATGGGGATGATCTGCCATCGCTCCTCCTAACCTTCTCCAACCACCTCAAGAAATACCTATATAACACAAATAAACATAAACCCATCAAAATCTTTTAAACCCCAGAAAAATCGAAATAAAATATCCAAATCAATTTAGGAAAAAAAAAGAGTTGAATATCATCAGAATTTAGAATTTAATTTGCACAGACATCATTAGGAAAACCGTTCATAATCTTACCGAAGTTTTCTTCAAACCATAAGAAATCTAACCTTAGAACTGATGTTGGTGTTGCAAAATACGCCGGGCAGTTGAGTTGTTGAAAGAGCAACGAATTATGGGGAAGAAGAGAAGAGAAAGAAAGAAAGAGCGGCGTGAGATTGAGAGTGAAATGCTGAGAGCAACAGAATAGGTGAGGATAGATTGTGTTAGGGCTAGGAGGGAAAGATTTTAAAAAAAAAGGAAAATGAGCCAATTTCCTTAGGAACAGTAAACTTCAACCTTTTGTCGCCCAAAGCACTATGCAAGTGAATTGTGCGTGAACTTCCCACTTTTAAAGGGTTATGGATTATGGATTTAATACAACTAAGGTCCCACTTATAATTCCTCCTTATTTTCTTGTACCCAAAAGAAATGAGAACTCTAGAGAGACGGTGGGAGTATTATCAAGATAACTTACCCCTCTTGTTGTTTGTTTGGAGTTGTAAGATTGGAAGATTTTCCTTAATCCTTTCCAAAAGGCAGTTTACACATATTATACAAAGCTAGGCTATAATCTAGGAAACAAATATACACTTGCCTAACTAATGCTAATTACAAGAGATAATCAAGGATCACAATCCTTGATTTATGTACATCAAAGAATATACTACAATTATATTTTAACACACCCCCGCAGTCGAAGCGGGAGGTTGTCGGACACTGAGACTATCACGAAAATCTTCAAAAAGGACTAGAGGAAGACCCTTGGTGAAGATGTCAGCAATCTGGTGACGAGAAGGAACATGTAATACCCGAACCTGGCCTCGGGCTACCTTTTCTCGAACAAAATGGATGTCAAGCTCAATGTGTTTCATACGTTGATGATTAACAGGATTACCAGAGAGATAGATGGCACTAACATTATCACAATACACCAAAGTAGCTTTGGGAATAGGACAATGGAGCTCAAGAAGGAGATTGCGTAACCAACAAGATTCGGAGACAACATTTGCAACCCCACGATACTCAGCTTCAGCACTCGAACGAGACAATGTGGCTTGGCGTTTGGCAGACCAAGACACGAGGTTGTCTCCAAGAAATACACAATATCCAGAGGTAGAGCGACGAGTATCAGGACAGCCACCCCAATCACCATCGGTGTAAGCAACGAGGGTGCAAGTCGAAGAGGGATACAAGTGCAAACCATGATCAAGAGTCCCCTGGATGTAGCGCACAATGCGCTTAAGAGCATGCATATGTTCGTCACGAGGATCATGCATGAATAAACAAACCTGTTGCACAGCATAAGAAATATCGGGCCTGGTGAATGTAAGATACTGAAGAGCACCCGCAAGGCTACGATAATGCGAGGGATCCTCATAAGGAGTGCTAGCAGTAGCACTAAGTTTGGGCTTTGTATCCACAGGAGTAGCAGAAGGTTTACATGAAGACATACCAGCACGCTCAATAATCTCAAGAGCATACTTACACTGAGACAAAAACAATCCACCTGCATGGCGAGTGACAGCAATGCCCAAAAAATAACTCAGAGGACCGAGGTCCTTTATAGCAAACTCAGAGCTAAGACTAGCCATGATAGATTGACGTAAAGTATCAGATGAAGCAGTGAGAATGATGTCATCAACATAGAGTAATATGTATGCTATGGCAGAACCATGCCGATAAATGAACAAAGAATGATCAGATCGACTATGAGTAAACCCAAGAGTGGAAACAAAATCTGCAAACCTCATATACCAGGCGCGGGGAGCCTGCTTAAGCCCATATAAGGACTTCTTCAAGAGACAGACAAGATTGGGTCGAGCCGGATCCCGGAAACCCAGGGGCTGGTGCATATAAACAGCCTCTTTGAGATCCCCATGTAAGAATGCATTTTTCACATCAAGTTGGTGAATAGACCAAGCTTTGGACAAAGCCAAGCTGAGAACAGTGCGAATAGTGGCCGGTTTGACAACCGGACTAAAAGTGTCGCCACAATCAATGCCAACCTGTTGAGTCTGTCCATCACCTACAAAACGGGCCTTATGCCTCTCAAAAGTGTCGTCAGAATGTTCTTTATGAGTAAAAATCCACATAGAACGAATAACATTCACATCAGGTGGACGGGGCACTAACTCCCACGTCTTATTATTAATAAGAGCATTATATTCATCAGTCATGGCCATTTTCCAGTTCACATCACGGATAGCACTCACTAGGTTACGGGGCAATGGAGATTTAGAAGCTTGTGTGTGGAGATTGAGCTGACGTTTAGGCTTAAAAATTCCATGCTGGCTACAAGTAACCGGACGAGAGTGAGGTTGGGGAGGGCTGGAAATGGACGTAGGACTGGATGAAGGGGGAGCAAGAGTGTTGGGCTGACCCAGAGTAGGGGAAGGAGAAGGAATGAGCGCCTGCCCAGCAGGGAGGACACTGATGGGCCGAGAAAGCCCAGCCTGCGGGTCCAGATTGGTAGAAGGAGACGGATGCAACGCTGTTGGGCCAGGGAGCCTAGCGCGCGTGTCCATAGGCAGGGGAGAAGAGTGGGCCTGGAATGGGTGGGATTGTAACACGGGAGAGGAGGAGCTGGGAAGTGGGCTTCAGTTTGGGCTCAAGGGGGACAGGGGCGTGTGATTTTGTGGGCTAGGAGGGGTAGAATGCTGCTGGGCAGATTGAGGAGGAGAGTTAAAAGTGTGAATAATGGCAGGGGACAAATCATCTTGCAAAACATCATAAGCATAAGTAGGAGGAGTATGTAATGTAGCAAAGGGAAATTGTGACTCATGAAAGACTACATGACGACAAATGATGATTTTGCGAGATGACATGTCATAGCATTTATAACCCCGATGATTAGAAAGATACCCTAAAAAAATACACGGTGTGAAACAAGCTTGAAGCTTGTTTATAGTGGTGGAGGGAAATAAAGGATAACATAAACGCCCAAAAACACGAAGATGATCATATGAGGAATCCCGTTGATACAAAATTTTGTGAGGAGTGTTATACGCAAGGCCTTTGTGAGGAAGAATGTTAAGAAGGTATGTTGCCATTTGCAATGCGTGATGCCAAAAGGATGGAGGGATAGAAGCATGAGCAAGAAGAGTGCGAACAATGTTATTAATAGTGCGAATTTGCCGTTCAGCTTTCCCATTTTGAGAGGAAGAATAGGGGCAAGAAAAGCGAAACACTAATCCATTCTTCTTACAAAAATCCCTCAAAGGTGTATTATCAAATTCCCTCCCATTATCACATTGGAAAGTTTTAATATCGCGTTCAAATTGAGTGCGGACAAAAGAATGAAAAGATAGAAAAATGGAATATATACACTTGAGGTTTTTTAGACATAGGAAAAGTCCACACAAACTTTGAATAATCATCCAATAACACAAGATAATATTGATGCCCCAAAGAAGTTAAAAGTGGCGAAGTCCAAATATCAGCATGAATAATATCAAATGGCATAAAAGTGCAAGAATTAGAGGCAACAAACGGCAACTTAACAAGTTTTCCAAAAGGACAAGAATAACAATCTTTTGAGCTAGATTGAGTACATTCAATCAAATTATTTTGCCTAAGAGAAGCTAAAATAGGGGCGCCAGGATGGCCCAATCTCTCATGCCATAAGGTAGAAGCCAAGGCGGCAAAAGCAGAATGTGGTGAAGTGGTGGTAGTTGTGGAAAGGGGATAGAGATCTCCTCGGCTCTCACATCTCATGAGACGCCTCCCCATTTGAAAATCCTTCACAGAAAACCCAAAAGGATCAAATTCAACAGAAACAGAGTTATCAGTGGTAAATTTGCGAACAAAAATTAAATTTTTCAAAAGTTTGGGAGCATGAAGGACATTTTTAAGAGTTAATGTGGAGTGAGGGGAGGGTAATTGAGTGTCTCCATAACCATGAACAGGAATAGAACTACCATTACCAACAACTATACCACGAGAGTTGCTCAAATTAAAATAAGACGAAAGAGTACCTTGATTGGAAGTCATGTGAGAGGTGGCCCCGGTGTCCATATACCAGTTTGGGTCGGGTGGAGTGAGCCCAAGAGTGTACATGGCAGCTTCTATGTCAGTGGGAGTAGGAGAAAGAGATGTTGGGCCTGTGGACGCAGCATAGGCCTGTTGTTGCTGCTGTTGGAATTGCTGTTGGAGAGGTCTGGGCCCCAAAATGCCGGATGGGCCATAAGCAGGAGCTGGAGCAGATCTGGCCCAAGCATGGGTTGGGTAAGGAGAGGGAGGCAGTGGCCATTGATCCCAAGGCCAAGACCACGCTGGAGATACTGTCCCCCTGCCCAACTGCCACGTCCCCGCCTACTGTGCCACGACCATCGCGACTGCCACCATTGCCGCCGCCGGAGGTCCGGCCACCACCACGGTGGCCACCGCCGCCGCGATTTTTCGCCCCACCATGACTGCGATTCTTACCGTGATGGCGGTTTTTACCCCCACCATTGTTGGAAGATGAGGAGAGGTCCGGTGGTGAGTCATCACTGTCACGGACCACTAAGGCGGCGCCGGTGGTGGTTTTCTTAGCAAGGCCCGCTTCTTCAAGTGTGAGCATAGAACGGGCTTGATAGAAAGGCGGAAGATAGGGTCACTTTGGCGAATAAGAGTGGCCACTTGATTGTAGGAATCCGTGAGACCGGAAACCATTTGAAGAACGAGGCGATTGTTAGAAACCGGGGCACCTATATTCTTTAATTGATCCGATAAAGTTTTGAGATGTTGACAATACGCGGAGGCATTAGGAAAATCCTCCATATGCGTATGAGAGAATTCTTGTTCAAGAGTAACGACACGAGAATTCTTATTGTCTTGAAAGATATCGCGTAGGCGATTCCAAGCCACCATAGCCGTAGAGTCGGGCTCTATAATGGTGTGGAGGAGATCATCGGAAATAGTGGCGTAGATCCATTGAAGGACCGTAGCATCAAGAGTAGACCATAACTCTTTTTCATCATCCGTACTAGGGACCTTCTCCTTCCCTTTTTCCGGTGGAATAATATGGTGGATGACTTTATGAGAGCGGGCATGCATGAATTTTGAATAATTCCGCCCACGTAGAGTATTGAACATTCTCCATAGCAAGAGTGAGAGGGATATGGTTGTGAATGTTCGAAACAACAAGTGCGGGATGGAAGGAAGACTTGCCGTCAGTCATGTTGGCTGGCCGAAGGGAGAAGGTTGCCGTCGGTGGTGGCCGAGTGTACAGCAGAAGAGAAGTGGAGGTAGAAGAAGATAGTACACGGCCCTAGAGAGAAACTGATACCATGTAAGATTGGAAGATTTTCCTTAATCCTTTCCAAAAGGCAGTTTACACATATTATACAAAGCTAGGCTATAATCTAGGAAACAAATATACACTTGCCTAACTAATGCTAATTACAAGAGATAATCAAGGATCACAATCCTTGATTTATGTACATCAAAGAATATACTACAATTATATTCTAACAGGAGTAGTTGTTACATACGTTTCTAATAAATTACAAGATTTATAGATCTGTGAGCTGTGAAGTATGCTTAATCTTAGCGATTGATTTTATACCCACAAGGCATTAAGTGTATTCTGTAGATCTCTCTCAAAAACTTCTTTTTCCCCTATTTTGAAAGAGATAGAATCAAAGAAAACCAGAAACATAAAATTACAATATAAAAGTAGACATGGAGTCCATACATTGCTTGACAATAGTATGAGCCTGGTGCACATCCCTCCAAGCAACTTTAACCACCATACACCATTCAAACTCCTTCGCAAGCTTCAGAATCTGAGAAATTGTTCAAAAATATACAACTTTATAGGCTACAGAAACGCTAAAACTGTCCTATTTACCATTGATCTACGTCTAGTATCTAAAAATATACAGCTCAAAATTAACGACAGATGTCTTCTCTGTTAAGAGTATTATTTCATATATATGGACTTTGGGCATGAGTACGTTTTAGCCTAAAAAAGAACCCCAACTAGCCTGAACCGATTTTATTTTCATGTTTGGTCATAATAATCCTTCCCAAAACCAGGTTTGCACAAAAAAATATTGAGGGTTATATATTTGTCTTTACACTTAGTATCTTGTAGCCAAACATTCAAAAGTTTGTCCGTCTCTAAAAGAGTTATATATGAAAATTTGTACTCATTTAGGATCTTGTTAGATTCGTATCAAGGTATATTTTTGATATTTTTACTATCATATACTGAGAGATATTGATGGTCAAATATGTGCATTGGAAACCGTGTAAAATCAAGTATTATGAAAAGAAAAGATACAAATGGAGTGTTATTTTGATGAATAGGATGTCTCTTGAGTTGCCCAAATACTTTACAGTACTCCCTCTATTCAAGAATAAATAAAACCGTTCAATTAAAATACTTAGCAACAATGTACAACTTTGACAATTAATTTGGTTGAAAATCTATTAGCTAGGTTAAATTTGGAAAACTATTTTTTAAAACGTAACACATTGATATAAATCTAAAAGTATCTCATATTTAGTACTCCCTCCGTCCCATAATATAGTGCTTACTTCTCATTTTTCACGGGAATTAAGGAAAATGGAATGAGTGGTAGGATTTCCAATAAAATATATTTAATGAAGTGTTTTTTTGATACTTTTGTATTGAAACTAGTTATTTATTTTCTTTTTCCTTTAAACAAAATCAAAAATTAATAAATGTTCCTTGGAATGGTGTAAAGCAATAAATGGGTTCACATGTTTTGAGAGAAAAGTAGGGGTATTTTGGAAAGTTTGTGTAGAACTTAAGGATAATTTAGTCCAAATAAATTGACAAAAAGAAAATAGGCACAACATTTTGGGACACCAAAAAAGGAATGTGAGCACTATATTATGGGACGGAGGGAGTATTATTAAACATTGATAAATCTAATTTTATGGTCAAGTAGAGGTATATGAATGGTGCAAAAATCAAAGTTTTACATTTAGTTTGGGATGGATCGGATGAGTATTATATCTTTTGTTCTTTACACTCAAAGTGAGAAAAAAAACCCCACGTATCCAAAATCGGTGAATACCTACCGTCTCTAGATCCAAAAAATTGGATAGAGTCGTAGCTGGTTCTAATTCACATGTATTCGAACATGTTACTATCGGAGACCCGTTGGAACCTGGTCTGAAATTGAATACTCAATAGATTGGGTTGTGACTCTCGTTGAGAAATGAGAAGAGATGTGACCCTAAATAAGAAGTATTATGACGCTAACTCTATTTTATAAAATAATAGAAATTTTGACTCTAATAATATTTTTGTATGTTGTGGCTTTGATGAGGATCAAATGGCTATTCCTAACCCCTTTGCTGTAAACGAAGCAACGACAAACTACAACTAAAATACACAAACTATATTAGGACAAGATAATCTATGTCCTTAGGATAATATCAACCCACTAATTAATATGATGATGGAATTAACACACTAGTTTACCCCTAGCCCAGGATTTCCTAATCTAAGGATAGATACATACCATATTAGGGTGTTGTAATGTGCTCTGTGTGCGAAACCTCAGCAGCTCTCTCTCTCAACACGCCCAAACCCTAAACCTAAATCTCAGCCCGCCGCCCATCGTTCTAGGCTCGCCGGTGGCTGGCATCCAGCCTCGTCGCCGGTGAGCCTAGCCCCGTCGTTGCTTCGTAGGTCTAGCGTCAGTTTTAGGGTAGTTTTTCCCCTTCCCCTGCGTTATTTTTTTCCCCCACCCAGTCCCACATCTCCCCTGCCTGTCGTTTCCCCACCGCCCCTACTTCCGCCATTCCCCCTCCCCTTTCATGTGCTTCGGCCTCCCCTTTCCCCTTCCCTGCTTCCTTTTCTCCGTTGCACCACCTCCGGGTCTTTAGGTTTTCGTTCTTCTTCACCAAATTGCGTGCCAGCAGCTTCCCCTCCCCGGCTTTTTAGCTTGTCATAGTAACTAGGTTAGTTCCTCCTCCCCGTTCCCCTGGTTTCGGTGGTTCAAGGTTTAGGATTTAGGTTTCCCTTCCCCGCTTCCCGGTTCGAATTCGAAGTAGTTAGTTTCTAGGTTCCCCTTCCCTGTTGCCCTGCTCTAGTCTTGAGGTTTAGAGGTTTAAAGGTTTAGTTTCCCCTTCCCCGTTCCCCCGCTAGTGTTAGTTATTGGTTGTTTGCCTGGCTCGCTAAGGAAGCAAGAGTTGGTACGTGTTCCCCTTCCCCGTTCCCCGTTCGTGTTCGTCGGCTTAGTACTGGGTTGTGTTAGTATGAATTTGTTGTTTGCTTACTCAATCTGCTTGATAATTTTGTTAATTGGTGGAGGTAGTCCTTGTCTTGAAAGTGTTGGGTATGGTTTGTGTGGTTGGTCAAGGTTTTTGCTGTTGCTTTATGGTTTTCAAGTTTCATGGCTAGGGTTTTGTTTTCTCCGATTTTGAAAATCGGATGATTGTTCGAGATCTAACAATGGTTAGATTTCAGTTTAGCTTGGTAATGATCTTATCAATCATTGCCTTGACAAAAGGATATCTGAAGGCGGCTACCCAATTTGTTAATTGGGTTTACAGCGCGTCAACTCAATTGAGCTTCTCCTCAAAGGAGAAGCCTGAAATACCCACTCAAAAGGGTATTGAGTCACAAAGGAATGTGACTCTTCCAGGAATCCCGATCCAAGAATTCCATGTGATAGAAGGTCATGGGGATTGGTCATGTTGGGAGATCCACATCTCGCTTGTTCTTTGTAGCCCTGGTTGTGAAATCAGTCCACTCCTCCCACTACTTCCATCATGTTTCTGGCGATTGTCAACCACCATCAGACGAGCTCGAACACAGTTATCCAACATCATAGTCCTCCAAATCGAGCAGTTTTCTCCTAGTTTAAGTTATTTACGTTATTGTACTTGTTATGTAAGAGCTAGTAATGCTCAGTTTATTTTTTTTGTTTTTAATATGGATGTACTATCTTTAGGCTATGTTTAGTTCACCATATATTTACTGATCTGAACTTATCTGATCTGATCTTAACTTATTTTTTCTGATCTGATCTGATCTGAACTTATCAGAACTTATCTGATCTGATCTGATCTGAACTTATCTTTGATAAAACATATTATTACTAATATTATTATTACATTGTCTTTCATTACTAGTATTACTATTACTATCATTTTATTACTATGTACAACTTTTAATGATAATAATAATAATAACAACAACAAGAACAATAATAATAATAATAATAATAATAATAACAACAACAACAACAACAACAACAACAACAACAATAATAATAATAATAACGGTTTTTTCACCTGATACCCCCGAGTTTTCAAAAAATTCACCTGGTACCCTCCATGTTTTCAAAATTCACCAGGTACCCCTCAGTTTCAAACTAATACACTCAGATACCCTTAATGACTAACGGCGTTAACCACCGTTAGTCTTAACCCCAATTAACCTCGGCCCTAAATAAACCCTAATTAACCTAATTAAACATAAATTAACCTAATTAAACCCTAAAACCTAACTAACCCTAACTTAACTTCTAAACCTAACCCTAACTCCCCTCCCACACCCTCCCACCACCCCCGCAACCCCCACCACAACACCCCTCCCCCCCCCCCCCCGGCCCCGTCGCGAGCCCCCCCCGGCCCTGTCGTGAGCCCAGCCCCCCCCCCCCGTCGCGAGCCGCAGAACCCCACCCCTCCTCCTACCCCCCGTCGTGAGCCCTGGAACCCCACCCCTCCCCCACCCCTCGTCGCGAGCCAGATCCCCACCCCTCGTCGCGAGCCCGTAATCCCACCCTTCCCCTCACCCCCCGTCGCGGCTTGTTCGGGTTACTCGGCCTTGTTCGCGGCTTGTTCGGGTTACTAAGCTTGTTCGGGGTGGTGTTGTGGCGGGCGTAGAAGTGGGGGGAGGGGGTTGTTCCGAAATTAACGGGGGCGCGATGGTGGGGGAGGGGTGGGAACCTGGGTTTGGGTTGTGGCGGCGCGGGGGTGGGGGGGGGGGGGGGGGGGTGGGGGAGGGAGTGGGGTTGGGGTGGAGGAGGTTGCAAGGGTGGTGGGAGGGTGGGGGAGGGGTGGTTAGGGTTAGGTTTAGGGTTTAGGGTTAGGATTAGAATTAGGATAAGGGTTAGGATTAGGGTTAGAATTATAGGTTAATTAGGGTTTAAAGCAGAAAATTAGGGTTAATGACTAACGGCGGTTAACGTCGTTAGTCATTAAGGGTATTTGAGGGTACCACGTGAATTAGTTTTAAACTCAGGGGTACTTGGTGAATTTTGAAAACATGGAGGGTACCACGTGAATTTTTTGAAAACTCGGGGGTACTTGGTGAAAAAACCGTAATAATAATAATAATAATAATAATAATAATAATAATAATAATAATAATAATAATAATAATAATAATAATAATAATAATAATAATAATAATAATAATAGCATAATTTTTTTTTTTGAAAAGAACGCATAGTATATGAACATACAATTAAAAATAAAAGAACATATATTTTAGGTTAAAAAATCATATTGTTTATGGTAAAAAGAACATATTGTTCATGTCTAAGGTCCGTCGTTTATAATAAGAATTTAGGTAGTAATGAAAGAACATATAATGATAATAAAAAAAGAACATATATTGAAAGAGCATACAAAATCAATTTAAAGAACACATTATGAAAATTAAAAATAGATGTCCCCTAAAAAAAAGACAGATTGTTTAGATTTAACTAACAACATGTTTTTTGTTATATCAATCAATTGTTCTTTTTTTATTATAAATAAACTTATAAATATATATAATCATATGATCTTGAACAAAATTGTTAAATATTCTTCTTATATCGTTGACCTGTTCTATATAAACTTTCTTTTTAAAGAAAAGTTGAAATCCCGTGTAGGGGGAAATTTGAAGGTGATGCCAACACCATTAGGTTATCCCTTGCTACTCATGTTTTATATAAACTAGTAACATATACTTTATATTATTCTGCTAAAATTGTTAAAAAAAAATAAACATGATTTACTATTATCATGTTCTTTACATGTACAACATTAAAAAGAACATTGAATATCAAAATTGTTAATTGGAACAAATATAAAAAAAGAACACGTACAAATGCCAAAATAACATTCTTCTTCTTGAACACAAATAGCTTGAAATAGTGATATCAATGACATTTATAATAATAGCAACACATTAATAATAATTACCAATATTAATAATTAATAAGTACAACAACGACAATAATAATAATCCCTTTGAACAAATGTACTAGTAAATAATAGCAGTATTAATAGTAATAGTAATCGTATAAAGTAATACTAATAATAATAGTAATAATAATAATAATAATAATAATAATAATAATAATAATAATAATAATAATAATAATAATAATAATAATAACAATAATAATAACAATAATAATAACAATAATAATAATAATAATAATAATAATAATAATAACAATAATAATGATAATAATAATAATAACAATAATAATAATAATAATAATAATAATAATAATAATAATAATAATAATAATAATAATAATAATAATAATAATAATAATAATAATAATAATAATAATAGCGTTAGTAATACTATAATAATCATCATAATAATCATGATAACAATAACAATAATAACAACAATAATAATAAGTTTTTAAATATAAGAATGATCTGAACTTATCTGATCTGATCTGAACTTATCTGATCTGATCTAAACTTATCTGATCTGATCTGATCTGATCTGATCTGAAATAAGTAAAAATAAAGTGAACTGAACATAGCCTTAGTATGTAATTCTGTTTTTTAATTAATGCCAATTTTCACGTTGTCAAAAAAAAATTCACTGGAGTTGGTACCATATAAAGATGATTCTTCAGTCATCATACCAAAATTATGACCACCGAAGTCAACGGAAGTCAAAGGGGCTATGCACCACACGTTTTGCCAACTCAGCAAGTTATTTTCTTTTTCATTTCTTTTACTAAAATCAGAAATATTTATGATAAATACTTAAAATAATTTTGTAAATTCCAAAAAATTAATAAGAAAATCCTAAAAAAATTAATATTTCATTTTTCTGAAATTAATTATTTTGACCAAAAAAACAAATTTACCCATCTTTTTTTCTCTCTTCTTTTTCCCCCTGAACCCCGATGAACTACTTCCTTCCCTGTGTTCTCTCTCCACCCATCTCATCTTCTTCCTCGACCATTTTCGATCAATTAACTACTCTTTTGTTACTCTACTCTTCACGCATAAGTGAATCTTCTTCACGCAAACACCAAGGGTGGAAGTGTGCTTTTAGGGAAAGCTCGATTTCAGTCTTCTTTACATATCTAGGGTTTTGATTTTGGTTTTGGGGAAAGTTCGATTTTAGTAGTCTTGATTTATTTGATTTAGGTCTATACTCCATTTCGCATGAACAAAACCATCATGTTCTTCAATCTCGATTTCCGTTTAATCGATTTCGGGGTTCTTTCAGTGTTTTATCAGATTCAACATGGCCTGATTGTTGGCTGTTTCAATTTTGGGGGGTTCTTGGGTGATGACCCAACTATGGGCTTTCGGTGATGACCCAGCTATCGACCTTTGGGTGATGACCCAACTATGGGGATTTGGGTGATGACCCAACTTTATGTATTTGGGTGATGACCCAACTATGGGGCTTTGGGTGATGACCCAACTATTATGTCCAATAACAAAGAAAGATTCAACTATCATGTTGATCCAGCCAACTTAGATTGTGGTTTGTTATCTGGATTCAAATGAACAATGATGTATAATCATGTTTTAGGAAGAATTAAAATTTATGACAAACATTTGATAAAATTGCTAGTATTAATTTTGAAAAAACTGTCATGTTTGGGATCAAAATATCATTAGTAACAATATGTGGTTAATAATAATTCAAAATAATAATAATTCAATGGTATAAACATCTTTAGTAGACGTTTGCACCGCGGAACAAACGTTTAAGAAGGCATATAGGCCTTGGCCCAAACGTGCCCTAAAAGCGTCTGTCATGGATCAAACATCTTTTTTTGACGTTTGTGTACAAACACGTTTGTCATGGATCAAAACGTTTAAAGAGAAATCTGTCATATTTGAGTTAAAAATATCATTTTATGTGGTTAATAATAATTCTAAATAACGTAGAAATGGGCAAAAAATAGATAATAATAAAAATAATACTAGTATAATGATCTAATAAAATCTTACGCTGCCCAGAACAAAATTACAAAAAGGCCATACACTGCTCGCCTTCAAAGGATTCGATCCCGCGCCGCATAAATACAAGTGAGTTTCATATCATGGCTAGTGACCAGCACGTCAAATGTTTCTCCCCAATTGTTTATGTATTATGGTACGCAAAAGAAAGACAAAAATAAGATACGCGTATGTTTACATTTGCTGATAGGAAAACCGTTTTGACACAGAATAAATGTTTAACTTAGAATGTAGGGTAGCTAAAACACGCTTTCTAATTTCTACTACGAAATAAAGATTAGTGTTTATTAAATACTACCTCCGTATTTTTTTTAGTTGCACCATTTGCTTTTTGGCACTATTCATCAACCAATTTTATTAAGTTATCTCGCACCATTATATAAGAAAAAACATAGTCAAGTGTGGTCTTGTTAGATTATTGGACGTTATCTAATTCAAAGTAGTGGTTAGAGGGTTTCGTCCCTTGTACCAAATATGCCCAAGATACAGAGCGTCGGAGGGTTTATTGATCGGTCGTTTGTCTCAATTTTTCTCTCCGAATAAATCATTCCAAGAAATACATGACAATAACGTCATCCCTCGTACCTTATCGGCTTATTATCCCATGGTGAGCCACTATGGTCCGGGGTTTCATCCATACCGATACGCAAGAGCCATTGTATTGTGTAGAATGTCTTGTCTCCTATATATGAATCAATAGTCATTGTGTTGGTCGCTATTATTTAAAGACATGACCCTAAGGAAATCTACCTATTATTTGATTTCCACATTACTAAGAAGTGTTAGGATGATTATTCAATGGTTACAACAAGAGTAACCAGTTCATGATGTAGTACAACAATATTGTATTGGAGTATATGACAGGCGTCTCTGCGGGACCATTTGGTGTCAGAGATTGGTTGTGTGCTCGAATCACCGATGCTTGTCTTAAATGGCTAAAGCTGGGTCGTGTCCTAAATGGCTGCTAAAGCTGGGTCGGGTCCTAAATGGCTAAAGCTGGGTCGTATCCTAAATGGCTAAAGCTGGGTCGTTTCTTAAATGGTTATCCTAGAAAATCGAGTAAATCGACCAACGTAAAATATTTGGGTCATGACCTAAAATATATGGCATGACATGAAGGTTGGGGCATGCCCTAATTACTAAAATTCTGGGTATGTCCTAGAAATCGACCAAGTGTTAAAGGTTGGGTCTTCACCTAAAATATATGGCAGGACATAAAGTTTGGGGTCATGTCCGGATTTTTTCTTTCTTATTCTGTAGGAGAAATCTGATATCAGTTTGTCGCCGGTAACATATCTCGAGCTACAATCTAAAATTTCTGGTGCAAAAATCCTAGTCGAGGTGGAGGTCAGCGTTGCCGGCGCAAGGGTTTGATTTCGGGCATATAGGGATACGGGAAGGGAATGGCAGACTAGAAAACGACGCAGAGAAATCTACTTCCACGAATATCAGTCATCGTCGCCGGCCGAGCATCAGTCATCGTCGCCGGCCTAGCATCATTCATCGATGCCGGCACAAAGCTAAGAGATTATTTCCATGGGATAGGAGAATTCACAATTGTGAAAGAGGAACCGCAGGAAGTCGAAGGAAGAAGAGAGAGAAAATACCCCAAAAAGTTTTAAAAAAAATTTCCAAAAAAATAATTTTTCGGAATAATTTTTTATTTCGGAAATTTTTTTGGTATTTTTGTCAGAAATGACCTAATTAAAAACAAGTTTTGTAGGGAAGGACCTAATAAATTTTTTTTTGTCTAAAAGGGCCTATTAAAATACTTTCGATTGTTAAGAGTGAATTTCGGGGGTGGTTCCGGGGGTCGCGACGGGGCCGTGAGGGGTGGGGGTTACGGGGCCGCCGCTAGGGTGGCCGCAGCAGGGGGTGGTGAGAGGGTGGGGGGAGGGGGTGGTGGGAAAGGTTAGGGTTTAGGGTTAGGGTTAGGGTTTAGGGTTAGGGTTAGGGTTAGGGTTTAGGGTTAGGGGTTAGGGTTATGGGTTAGGGTTAGGGTTAAGGTTAGGATTAGGGGTTAATGACTAACGGCGTTAACCGCCGTTAGTCATTAAGGGTATTTGAGTGTATTACAACAAAACTCGGGGGTACCTGGTGAATTTTGAAAACATGGAGGGTACCAGGTGAATTTTTTGAAAACTCGGGGGTATCAGGTGAAAAAACCGTTTTATTTTCTATATTTCCATTGTTATAGTTGTACAATAAAGTTTATATCAATAAAGAGAAGTTATTTCAGTTATTCCGCTGCATTAGTTTAATGTTCAATTAGTAGTTAGTATTAAAACCTTTAACGTTATCACGTGGCGGTAATACTCTCAAGTTTCTCAAGGAGTTTTATATTAAAATAAGTTTTCCAAAAAGAGAGAAATTTGAGGGTGTTACAAAGTGGTATTAGAGCAAAAGCCTAGGGATATAAAACTGGAATCTAAAATTAATGGGTAGACTTAAGGATGGGCATATAGGTTAGAGAGTTTCACATTCTTTTCATATTTATATTAAATATGCATAAAAATCTATTTTATAATTTGAGGAAAAACGATTGATTTGGATAAGTTGAGTTGGCAATGTTTCTGGCAAGGAAAGGCTTGGGCTCTCACCAACGTTGCGTGTAACCAACTCTTTCCTGGGAAATTCATTGACCCGACTATTCTTTGTCATGAATCAAGTACTCATTATAAAACATATTTGGAAAAACAAAAGGTTGAAAAAATAATTTTGGCAAGAAAAGTTTTAGCATTTTTATGTGCATAAGTAGAATAAGATGATATACTTTGAATTCTTTTTTAAAGATGAATTATTTAGTTATTTATTGTTATATTAGAAATATGATTTTTTTTTTTATTTATATCTCAAGGAAGTGTGACTTATTGTCAAGTTAATATGAAAAATCTTTGTATTTTTCATAAGCAAAAGAAAGAGTTTATTATATTTTTTATAAGAATTGAGTTATTATTCTGTCTTTCATGGCATATTATTAAGAAGCTACTTGCAAATTGTGATATTACTATCTTTTGAGGCATTTTTTTTGGCATGAATATTTTCTACGAGATGAATTTGGTTATTTAACGTCTTATATGACATGTATGCATGTAATCTAATTCATGCAAAGTGATTTATATGTTTATTTTGTTGATTTATAAGTGTTACAAGAACATATGACTTCAAAGTAAGCCTAGTTGTTTTAGATTCATTAAAGGTGAATATTATTTTGGTTTATTCCTTTGAAGGAAAGAAGCTTAGTAGTTTTTTTTTTATAGGCATGAAGAAGACATTACCTTATGTTATGCTAAGAATTGTGAAATTAGTCATTTGAAGTTTTATGAAGTTGGATGATCTTTAATATTTGGTGACATGAGTAAAGAGGGAAATTTCATAATTTGTGGAAACAAGAAGTAGGAGATTAATGGTTTATACTAGCTTGGAGGAATTATTAAGATTTAGATAAGTTAAATATTTTATTTATGGATATAGTCAACACCATTTTAGCTATGATATAGATATAACCTTAAAAAGGTGACAAAATAAGGGATATTATGAGGACCTTATAGGTATATGAGATATCATAATTGAAGTTTGATTTATTAAGGAATTTTACCCTATGCTGAATTGCAAATATATTCAAAGAAGTTATCGTTGTTATAGTTAAGCAAAGAAAGTACGAAAGACCATATTTAAATTTTTAGTAGGTTCCTTTAGATCCTTTTTGTTTTAAAAGAGTGGAAATAAGACACTAGAGCTTTGCAAACATCATGCTAAGTTGATTTTGGGGTATTATTGAGTGTCAAGAGGAGTATTATTTTTGGGAGTAGTCTTAAACTCTTGCTTGATGTTTGTTACAACGAGTTATAGAGGATTGGGTATATTAATTATTAAAAGAGCTAAGTGTCTCTAAGTCTCTAATAGTGGAAAAAATATACTTTTGGAAAAAAAATCAAGAGCTTAATAAAGGAGAAAAGGGAAGAAATTAGTCAATCAAGGTAATTGGTTTTGGAAATAGTAGTCGTATTTTTGTCTAATGGATTTAAGCATTGAGTATATATTATGTGAAGGAGTTAATTTTATTGAAATGGAGATTATATCAATTTGGAGACAAAATTGTTTATTTATTGTCTAAAGTCCTGATTGACTACTGTAGTGCTGTCTATTTTGAGAGAATATTGATTATGGTATTTCAAGGAAAATTTTAAGATGATTTTCGAGGAGTTCTAGTTTTGAGGTCCTAAGTAAGGAAGACTGCTTTTCTTGAAGTATGTGTTTTGTTATTATGTTAACAAGTTTAGCATATGAAATGATTTAATTTGATTTGTAATAAAGTATGATCGACGTTATTTTGTTGGTATTCATTATGAGTTCTTCATGAGTTTTGTGAAGCTTTTTGAGGAGAAAGCAATTTATTTTTATTTTTATTTTTATTTTATAAAAGAAAAGGCATGTTTGATTATGGCATTTTCAAGTAAAGCTTACAAAAGGTTTTATAATTTTCTTTTACTCACTATATTATAACATTTTTTTTAATATATTAGCATTCACCTCAAGTTGTTTTTCAGGAACACTTGTTTTAGTATCAATATTAGTTCTTTATTAATTTTGGAAAATTTTCCTATTCAAATTTTATAAACATTTCAGTTTGTCATAAACTATCCTTTTTGACTTAGATAAATATTTTCTTTATTATGTTGATCTATTATTGAAGGCAAATATTTCTATTATTAATACCTAGAAAAAGAGGTTAATTTTCAAAGCTAAAAAGATATTTTCGAAAGTATTATCTATCTAGTCATTTTGTTATTCCATTTCCAGCAACAATTCTTATATTGTTTGCATTACAAATTTGGTAAATAATTTTAAGTCAAATTTTAAACCTTAGCGAGTTACGGGGCGTAACTCCTTTTAAGGGGGGTAGAATGCGATAGAGTTTCGCGCGTTTGACCTTAGAACGTTATTTTTGACCTAATTTTGACTTGTTTCATGAATTGTTAAGTGAGCCAGCTTACTTTTATAGGAAGTTTATAGTATATGTGAATTACTTGCTTTATTTCTTAATTGCTTGCGTTAAGTTTCGAGGACGAAACTTCTTTTAAGGAGGGTAGTCTGTAATACTCCGTATTTTTAATAGTTAATATTTGTATTTTTTTTAGAAAAGTTTTGGTTATTAAAAAGGTTTTATTTACTAAAAAGGCTTATTATTTATTCAAAAGGTTTTTAAATAGGCTTTTATAAAAGGTTATGAGTATTTAAAATAAATTCTAGCCCAAATTGAATTTTGGGCCTAGGTTTACTAATCCAAGTAGTTTGTTTAAACAAATTTAAAAGTGTTTTAAAAGAAAAATCCAAAACAAGTTTGTAACTTTTTAGATTATTTAACTTTTTAGAATTTTGTTTTGTGGGATAATTTATATCTTTCCCTAATCTTGTTAGATGACCATAAATATTAGCTACATCTTAGTTAGATTAGTTTATCTTTTTTTGTAAACCCATCTTTTAGTTTCCTAACTCTAATACGACTCTACCTATCCAACTAGTATAAATAGGGGTCTCCACCCATCATATTCTTCACACCAAATTTGAGAAATACATCTCTTTTCTCAAGTTTAAACTTTCTCTCCCTCTTAGCCTACCCTTTCTCTTTCTCCCTAGTAGTTATTAATTTTCAAGGTGCGTGTATATGTAGATCTTTAAATATTGTCCTGCATGCGTAGTATCATGTTTTTAGGGTGTTATTTTGGATCATGTTAAAAGTTTATGAATGTTTATTGAACTTAGA
Source organism: Beta corolliflora (assembly GCA_947648045.1). Lineage (NCBI taxonomy): Eukaryota > Viridiplantae > Streptophyta > Magnoliopsida > Caryophyllales > Amaranthaceae > Beta > Beta corolliflora. The sequence continues at coordinate 1,922,250 of CANSZD010003689.1, forward strand.
ATAAATCAATAAATTCATGCTAATGTGATGTTTGATCCAAGAGAATTTACGGCTTAATCCAAGATAGTTTATGGCTTAGTTATTGTTTACGCATTAGTAGTACTGTTGTTTCCATTGTGTTATTAAAATAGCTGTGCATAGTTCTCGTTACTTTGGTGATAAAACTCACCACTAGAAGCTTTAACTTTAATATTCACATGCTCTCATTTGCCAGAGTTTTTCAAAGCTTTCTATAACTATGTATAATCAAGTTATATATTATGCATATATAAGGCCGAGGTTTATTTTTTTTAGAATTATTATTCTTTTAAAAGGAGGTTTGTTTGTTTTTAGAATTATTATTCTTTTAAAAGGAGGATTATTTCCAAAGGAATTTTATTAGTTATATGATCTTTTATGATCACAATTATAAAGAGGCAACGACTTGTTATTTACTAACAAGAACGGTAGCTATGATATTTTACCCATGTACTTTTTGTATAAGTCATGTGGACAAGGTAGTAACCCCTCGTAATAGACTCAGTAAGGAATACTAAACTTGGGGGGTGTGCACACTTTAGGAAAGGTACCTAGGCAAGGAAAAAGGATTTTTATTAAAGTTATATACTCTATATTATACAAGTATTATCAAGTATATATCCAAGGAAGGCTTTTCGAAATTAAATATTTCAAATGTTTAATTAAATAAAGTGTTTAATATTCCGCATATACATGTACTCGGTATTTTTACTGACACGCGTTTTGTTTGTTTTGTTTTATGGCTTTGTCCCTGTGATGACCCTATTTTGGCGAGCAGAATTTACAGGTTGATATGATGCATACTTCATATGGGGGAGCTAGTGAGGAATCATAATTAGTCAAGGAGTTATCATTTTATTTTCTATATTTCCATTGTTATAGTTGTACAATAAAGTTTATATCAATAAAGAGAAGTTATTTCAGTTATTCCGCTGCATTAGTTTAATGTTCAATTAGTAGTTAGTATTAAAACCTTTAACGTTATCACGTGGCGGTAATACTCTCAAGTTTCTCAAGGAGTTTTATATTAAAATAAGTTTTCCAAAAAGAGAGAAATTTGAGGGTGTTACAGTCAACGTCAAGAAACTTTAAAAATAGATGAAAAAAAGCTAAAATGTACCTTTCCTTTCTCTCTCTAGAAACAACACCTTTTTCTTGTTACAATTCGAAAAAAAATTAATATGATGAGTGCAAACTAATGACAGAATGAATTATGATGAGGATATATTTTAACTTGACTTGCATAATTATGGTATTATAAGTTTGTTTATAAGATTGTTAATGCAAACTACTCTTAAGTCTTATATGTGACTTATACGTGTGTTTATAAGATTGTTAATTTATGGTATTATATATTCTTAGCCTATAAGTTTTTTGGATGTGTTGAATTCATCTTGACTATAAGCATTCAACTTAGTATGTTCATAAGTGAATGCACACCTTTAAAAATAGACTATTTAAGATTATAGAAAAGTGAAAAAATAAATTTATGTTTGTTTCCACTTTATAAAATTGTAGGTGTTTGTTCCTGTACTCGAGAATAAGCATTGGTGGTGTGCGACGGAGGAGCGATAAAACGCTCATCATGAGCGGTAGTATAAAACCAATCAAAGTCATATATTATTAAAAAAAGGTTGAAAAAGTGGGTTTGGTATTTTAATAAGAAAAAAGTGGAAAAGGTAGGTGTATATCCCCATAATGAAAGTGACATATTTGTCAACTCATATATTTATATTAATAAAATATTGTGGAAAGCATTAAAATAATATTAAGCCAAAAAGTGACACTGACAACTTTTCCTCCAAATAGTACAATTAAGAACCTATGTTTGTGTATTTGAAATCCTGATTATTGTTAAATCAACCTCTGTTTGTGTGTTTGAAACCCAATTCAACCTCTGTTTGTGAAAAAGTAAACATGTGATCTCTGCCATAAAGCAAAAAGTTACATTGATTTGCGTGTCACATTCAGCTTTTCCCCCCAAAAAGTACAATTGATTATTGATAAGAACCTCTGTTTGTGTTATTTGAAACCCTAGTTATCGTTAAATCAACCCTTGTTTGTGTGTTTGAAACTCATGTTTTTGTTAACTAAACCCCTATTTGTATATCTCTTTTCCTCTTCCATTCCCTAGTCAATTCCCTAATACCATATTGACTTTATTTTATTGTTAAATTACCATTTTACCCTTTTTCTAATTGTTAAATTACCCATTTACCCCTGCGAGTGGTTTGAGGTTGCCGCTCATGATGAGCGTTTTATCACTACTCGTGTGCGGTGTACTCCCCTAACAGGGAGGAGGTCTTAGTGATTGATTGGAGCCGAAAAGTGGTTCATAATGTCATCATATAACGTTGACAAAGTTGGTATGTGTGGCTCTTCAAAGCTGTAAATTTCGAACTACTATACATTGTGTCTATATGTGTTGCTCTTGAAAGTTGTAACAATTTTTTTGTCAACTTCAGGCATATGCAATAGACATAGTTTTTGGTTTTGTGGACAACACGTGGGAACCGGGGTGAATTCACGATTAGGCCACTGTTTCGTTGGACATGAATATACAAGAGGACATGTACGTTTGCAAATTTAATTTCCGTTATGCAAGAACACGTTAATCTGATGAAACTAACTTAGTTTGTAGTACTAATAAACAGACAAAGTTGTGGCGTTCATATCATGTTGCTTGCAATCAAAGTGTGCGCAGATCGCTTTGTGGAGAAGGTGTGCGTGATATTATTCTTACATGTGCTAAGTAATATACCATGTTGTAAGCTACTCCTATTTCTGAAAATATATGCTAACAAACAACCATTGATTGTAATTGCAAGGATAACATGTTCAAGGAGCGGCAACGGCTTTTATGTGAGGATGTAATGTCTGATGAGAATGAAGCGAGAGACAACGTTATTGAACTTATATCTGGTAGACGAAAATAAGGACAAACAACCTATGAATTGTATATTTTGGCCATGTTAATGTTAAGTAGGATGTATATCTGGGCCTCAAAAGTGGCGCGTCATTACCCGGAAAAAAATTGAATATATTTGTTGAAACTGATATTTCTAGCTGGAGTCACCTGTTGTGGTTTTATATCTTATTATTTCTTTCACACAATGAAAATGACCCCTTTTTTAGAGCGATTATATGAGCAAATGCTTGAACAAAAATGCTATTAGTCGTCTTTAGTTTGATTTCTGAAAAAGCCTAAATCAAACAAAACTAGAATTACTTAACTTCACACTTAATCATTTATTCTATGCATGCAAGAAAAAAAAAGTGAAGAAAAAAAAAAGCAAAGTAATAAATTACAAATTCCTAGGTCTATAAATCAAAACACAAATATAAACCTTCACAATAAATAGCAAACTGAAAGTGAAATTACCTTACATTTCAAGATCTTAATGACATAATAGCCCATAATTCTTGATTTCCCACTTTTAAAGATGAACAAATGAAGAGCAAAAGGAATAACCTAAATGAGTACTTGAATCCCCTAAAAAAAGTACTTGAATTTGTTCGGATCAAAGTCTATTACAAATCTATGTAATCCGTAATTAAAACGAATTTGTTCGGATTAAAGTCTTATTGGAAATGCATTTTGTGTATCTTGTCTAATCCATATTGTGGTAAATACAAGTTCAAATTAGTGGAATCGGGTATCTTTTTTTTTTTTTTGAGGAATAGGGGAGGGATGATATCATTAATCATAAAACATTAAAAGAGTACAAACAACTTTGACATAAACTCGAAAAACAATACAAGTAGTATTAACCCTAGACATAATGGGCTCCACTGAAGAACTGCTCCGATATCCTGTAATTAGATGTCTTGAATACATCCACCTCATCGGAGATCCAATTTGGTATTATCTTCGGGTTGATCATACAGGATTGATTTCCGAGAACAACATCCCTAACCCGACTCACCACCATTACCACATATTTGGCAGATGAATCTTCCAAACATGTGTCCCTAGTACTAGATACAACAAACGAACACAAACTTAAAACAAACAAACCCACCAAGAAGGGGCAACCAACACATCCCATACAGGGGACTAAAGCCATCACAAAGGTGGCACTTATTGGAAAAAAACAAAAGCCTAAGCCGATTGCTATCGCCGCCGCACGAAACGACCCCTGCTTCACTGACTGACGGACGGGGGAATGAAACTAGACAGACAAACACGAGAAGGGGAGGGGAAGGGGAAGCCCAACTAAGCCGACTCACAACCAGGGGAAGGGGAGGGGAGGCCCAAAACACCAAGCGAAAAACGGGGAGGGGAGGCCCAAAACACCAAGCGAAAACGGGGAGGGGAGGGGAAGAGGAGCCCAAAACAAACGAAAAATAGGGGATGGGGAGGGGGAATCCCGACGCACAAGGGGAGGGGAAGGGGGAAGCCCGACGCACACCTAGGCGGGGGAGGGGGAAGCCCAACACACAACCAGGGGAAGGGGAGGGGAAGCCTGACGCCCAACCAGGGGAGTACGAGGGATGCCTGACGGTTGAAAACAGGGGGGATGCCTGGAACAAGCGCGACCACGAGAGACCAACCGGTAGACTAAGCAGAAAAAAGCCAAAGATGACGACGAGGGCTTGACGGCCACCATGGGAGCGCCGAGGCGGCGCTAGCGGTCGTCGAGCCCTAGGGTTTGGCGGCCCTAAAGAGAGGGAAGCTAGTATCGCACGTTTAGGGTTTTCGAGAGGAAAGTTTTTCTCTCTCTCTTCTATACAAATGATGTTTTGTTCCTTCACCCGCCCACAGTGGAATCAAGTATCTTGTAAATTAGTTATTACGGTTCGTGTACATATGAAACATTAGATATTTTGGATTCCTAAAGAATCATGTTTCTATATATATTACATATATTGCTCAACTAAATAGGTTGATATATGTTGTTTGTAAGGCATGTTCTTTAAATTTTACTGAATTATTAACTTCACAGTAATACATGTTGATTACATACTAATCCATGTTAGAGATATAAATACACATGTTTAGTTCACATGTTTATTGTACAAAAAAACCATGTTTGGCGTACTATTACCCATGTTTTTCGTTTAATAATACATGTTATTGGTATATCGACCCATGTTTTGCGTAGTATTACACTTGTTTTCTGTTTAATAATCCATGTTATTAGTATACATACCCATGTTTGTTGTACTACTACACATGTTTTCCGTTTAATAATCCATGTTATTAGTATGCAGACCCATGTTTGGCGTACCACTACACATGTTTTCCGTTTAATAATCCATGTTTTGGTGGGCATACCCTTGTTTGGCACATAATTTTGTGGCACCAATTTTTTAATAGATGGACAAATAATTTAAACCAATTTTTTAATAGATGGCACCAATTTTCCTGTATGAAAAAGCATCTAGATCCAATCGTTCAGATTATTAACTAAAAACTTAAGAAGTTAGTATAAGCGAATCCATGTTTGAATAAGTTTTTTGTTAACAAGGAATACATATAAGAATCTACAAGATGTGTGTGTAAAATCTACTGATTTCAATATTATTAATTAAAAACTTAAGAAGTTAGTACAACACGGAATACGTATAAAAATCTACAAGATGTGTTGAAGGAGTTGATATATCTGGCTTCATAACCACAATCATTGTCCAAACCCACGAAATATGTATAAGAATCAACCGATTTCAATATTAGTGAAAATAAATTGCAAACCCTTCTGTTATCATTTGCGAATACAAATTGTTTATTTTCTTATGATCAAAGATTTCATTTTGTTTCCAATCAAATAAAAACTCAGTGAACAATGTTTATTTCACAATAAGTCATATTTTTTGTGTAATAACCCATGTTATTAATTTAAGGACCCATGTTTTGGATACTTCAACACATGTTTGTCATAAAAATTCATGTTATTTTGATTTAGTAAAATATGTTTAGTTCAAATTATCATAGGGTGTATGACAACCCTTATTTTCTGCACATAAACATATTATATGCTGAACCAACCCATAAATAATAGTCCATACTTCATTCATATTAACCATTGTTGCCTTTTTTAAGCACTTATGTTGGAAACACAAAAAACTATATAAATAATCAAAGCTAAACTTAAAAAAAAAAACAATGTAAGTGTTTCCCAATAAAAATGAATCTTTTTATTCAAATAAAACAAGATTTCACTTTACCTTAATTCCCGTGTAAAAACATAATCAGGACTTATATTATGGGACGAAGGGATATTACATTAGAAAACAATATATTAGTAATCTTAATTGCATAATAAGTACATAGATCATGACATTGTACGTGCGTCATGCTAGATAAACTTAAATGTGGCGGGATGAAAAGCTTTCTTTTAGTCGAAATGTTGGCCATTGTAGGTGAAAGGTGACCAGATGGAGGGTGGGGGCTCGAATTCTGCATAGGATGGAATTTTTAATTTCTGGAGAGGAAGGAAATTTATTCCGAAATGTAAAGAGAAAAAGCTATTGTTTCAAGAGAGAGGGAGGACAGGGTAGTTTTTCTCATTTTTTTAAGTTACTTGAAGTTGACAACTGACAATTGTACTTTGAAGGGGGTTTTGCTTTTTCAGTCTTTTTTTTTATAATGTAAAGCCTTGGGTCCTTTTTATTTTGCACTTCGGTCCTTGGTAGAGGGCAATTGCCCTCTAACTGATAGAGGTTTATCACTCCTCTACCACATATTGCCCTGACCATTTATTCTCATCTCAGACCTTGGAAATACACAAAAAATTTAAACTTAGTATTCCACAAAGCAACCAATCACATGATGAAGTTAGGCTTGGGTATGGTCAGCTTATTCCATTTCCAGACTCACTCTTGGTCCATTCAATTTTTTTCATGACGCCCTTAGAAAGTACAGATTACCTAGTCTGGTACTCTAGTAAATGTGCCCAGATAGACAGCACCTGCGCACCGTGGCTTATCTACCCAGTAGAGGTGAGCATGGGTCGGGCCGGGTTCGGGCCGGGCCGAGCCAAAAAAAATTTGCCCATTGATCGGTGATAGGGTCATAAAAGTGTGTATTTTTGTTATCTTAAACCCTTAATTTAATATTGAGTTTTATATTTTACAAGGAGTTTTACGTTATTTTTCTTCCGAGACACGGGTTACTATAGTTTTATTTATTTGTCTGCAGGAAGATGATTTGAGCAACTAATTTGCAATTGGATTTGGGAGCCTATTTTCCCTCTCCTACTTGGGCTTATTTTGTGAGAAATTAGAAGTTCACTTGATTGGGCTTGATGGCATAATTGGACACAATACCAAAGAAATAAAATAAGAAGAGAAGGAAACAAGAGCCGTGCAAATGGAGAATCCTACAAGTCCTAAATGGAAGTCAAAAAGAAAATGGGGAAAGTTAGGTTTTGTACTTTTGTTATCTCATAAACCAAGAGTGGACCATCATATTTTAGGGGAGAGCAGCGTTGAATTGGAGGGCAGCGAATTAGAGTGAAGATTAGAGCGACGAAGTAGAAGAAGCAGACAACACAAAAGTAGGTAGCAGTAGCACCAGCGCCAGCGAGGAGATTCGAAGGACAGCAAGCGGCAATCAGACGAACAGTAGCAGTAGCAAGGATTTCAGTCGGCTTTGTTGGTAGAATTGTAGTTTAGTTTGCTTTCATTTTCTTCTTTCGTTTCAATTGGTATGAATTTATTAATTTGGAACAGATTTTAGTCTTTTCATTAATCACTTGTTTTGTTATTTGAATTATGAATTCTTTGTTTATAATTGTTAGTTTAATTCTTAGTATGTCAGGCTAGTTAGTTTAGGGTAGGGAGATATATGGATTATTGGATTATTGAATTGTGAGAATGTCAAAGTTTTGATTTTTGATATTTAATTGTTCATGTTTATGCTTTGGTTGGATTGATACTCCGTATAATTGTTTAGAACTAGTTTGATTATACTTTAGATTGGCCATCTTTGTGTAATTTGCTAGTTTTATTGCTAGGAATTGACTTGTGATACGTAATTGTCCTTGTTATTTCCGTTTGTAGCAATTAGGTGTTTGATTAGTGACTAAAACTTGTCACAATACCTAAGATTATCAATCTGTTAAGTTGCACAATCCGAGCTTGTGAGATTGTGGCTTAAGTTAACTATTTCCACAGTTTTCATGCTGCTAATTAATCGAGTCTAGAGAGCTTGTTCTAGATTATTAATTAGTTAGACAATATTCCAAGAGCTTGTTTGGTTTATTTGCAATTTAGAAAGTTTAGAGTGTCTACGTGCATTCTTGAGTTAACGTCAAAGTATATGCGTGATTTAATTAGTTCAATGATCGATTAATTTTCCAATATCAATATATATCTCCCGATCCCTATTTTAGTATCTTTGATTATCTCTTTCGTAGTTTAGTTATTTAGTAGATATTTTACCTTCATCTTTATAGTAGTAATTTTTATAGTACTTGGTTAGTTCATATATTCTATAAAAAAAACAGGGGTTTTTAACTAACACAAAAAAATAATAAAATAAATCCAATTCTCTGTGGGATCGACCCTGACTTACCCGACTACATTGCTAGAAGGTTATAGTTAGGTTATTTTTGGTAGGCACGCGATAGTCGCACCAAATTTTGGCGCCGTTGCCGGGGAATTGGCGTTTTATTTTTTTTTTTTTTTGTGTTTTCACTAATTTTTCTCACTAACCTTCATTACTAACGTTCCTCCAAGTTCTCGTGTTCTTTGTTTGTGAATGTTTGACAGAAACTTAAAGCACAAAAGGTTAAGAGCATTTGCGGCAAGTAACAAGGGACTTATAATTCCGCCATTCAACTTTCATTCTCTCACCTTTGACTCAACAACTTGAGGAGTCGTGTCTTATTCCACTTCCTCTTAGTGAAAGTTCATCTTCCGAGGAGGAAGAAGAAGCTAAATTTGAGATGGTGCGCACTTTGAAGGAGCTAGCAGCTCCTACTTTTGATCCAAACTTGTTGTGCATTGTCTATGAAGATGAGGAGACCGAGTGTGAGATCAAGCCTGGGTTGTTACGAGCATTACCTACTTTTTCGGGTTTCCGTAATACCAACTCTTTAGGTTCTCGCTTATATGACTCGATCCGAACAAGTTTTTGAAGGAATTTCACATAGCTTGTTCCGCAATGAAACCTGCTTGGAGTTACACTTGATAAACTCAAATCGAAGGCATTTCCGTTTGCTTTATCGATCTTTGCTAGAGATTGGCTTTATGATCTACCTGCCCAATCTATCACCAATTGGGTTGAAATGCAAAAGGTATTCTTAGCAAAGTACTTCCCAACATCTTTGTCGTCCAACATTAGGAAGGATATTTGCGGAATTAGGCAAGATGACACGAGAGACACTTCATGAGTATTGGGAACGCTTCAAGAAGTTATGCACACGTTGTCCTAACCATCGGATCGGTGAGCAACTACTAGTTCAGTACTTCACGGAAGGGTTAACGTACAATGATAAAAGCATGGTTGACGCGGCAAGTGGTGGATCACTAGGTGATAAGACACCAACAGAGGCAATGAAACTCTTGGGAAACATGGCTGCTAATTCTCAGTATTTTGGGTGTAGGAACCGATATTCAACTTCATCACATCAGGTAAAGGAGGAAGGTAACTCTAAGCTTGAGCAACAAGTAGCAAATCTTACATCTTTAATGGAGAAAATGATGGCTGGAAAGATAGTTGAGCAGCAAGTTCATGCTATAGGAGATGTCCATGGGCAGCCATATGGAGGCACCTCTAATTTGAGACCAGCAAGCTTCCAGCAGCAAAGATTCCACACTCCACATGGTTATCCTTCTTTGCAGCCACCATATCAACCCCAATACCAGTCTCGATCTCCACAACAACAATCAGGTGGTATGTCATTGGAGGAGATAGTGAAAAGTTTGGCTACTAACACTCTCCAATTTCAACAAGAAACAAGGAGTGGTTTGAAGAACCTAGAGAATCGAAGTGTCTCGGTTGAGTAAACCGTAGGCAAATTGCAAACTCAAAGTTCTAACAAATTACCTAGCCAACCAGAGAGAAACCCGAGGGAGAATGTAAGCTCAATCACATTAATTGGCGAGCAAATGTGTAGCTCACAGAAGGATATTGAGGAGCAAGAGATCAAAAGTCATTCAGAGGAAAAGCTTTCTAAGGTGAGAGAAACATTTTATTTTGATCCTAAGTATGACCGTCTTCCTTTTCCTTGCAGGTTGTTGTGCCAAGATCAGGAGCAAGAACAACTCCAAGAGCACCTTGATGTTGTCCTACGCAACATATATCTACGAGGAGATGAGAAGGTGAGTATACGGGAGAACATTTGTGATGGTGTAAAAGGTAAACTCCCTCCCTAAATGCAAGGATCCGAGTTCCTTCACTATCTCTTGTAGCATAGGAAATATGAGAATTGAAAAGGCTATGTTAGATTTAGGAGCCTCGATAAATGTCATGCCATTATCCATTTTTAAGGCTCTCAATCTAGCTCCCTTGAAGAAAACTCACGGTATTATTCAGTTAGCTGATGGTTCTCATAAATCTCCGTTTGGAATATTGGAAGATGTTTTAGTACAAGTTGATAGTTTGGTGTTTCCGACAGATTTTTACATTGTTGATATGGATAACAATAATTCTTTTATTCCTACATCAATTTTATTAGGGAGACCGTTTCTTAACACATCCCAAACTAAGATAGATGTTCGGCGGGGACTCTTTCCATGGAGTTCGATGGAGAAATTGTTAACTATAATATTTTTGATTCACCGAAAAATGCGGTTGATGTTAATGTTGCTTATGCTACTAATGTGAGTGCTTGTCAAGTGCATGCATTTTGCGGGGAAAAAGCCACTAGTTACTCCACTTGGGCATGTGAAGAACAATGAATTTGATGGGAAATTGGCTAACCCGATTGATCTTTGGTTAAGTGAGAATGAAAGACGTCAAGCTAACGACGTTAAATGAAGCGCTCTTGGGAGGCAACCCAAGTTTCATGTTTCCATGATCCTTTTCTTCTTAATTTATATTTTTTTTTCCTCTTTTTATTCCGTATTTTACTTCTTTTTATGAAAAAAAAAACATAAATAGTTTCTTTTCTTAGGTTCTGTGAGTTTTGTTTTTTCATTCTAGGATTTCTATCCATCCTCTTTAGCTAGATTCAATTTTGTTTTGTTTTGTAGGAATTAGTCTTTTATTTCTTTATTTCTTTTCCCCCCGACACCTCTGTTGTGTTTAGTGATACTCATATTGTTTCTTTATCCTGGTCAGGAACATCTTCTCTTTGCATCTGATATCAACACTTCCAGTCGTCCAAGCTTGGGGGAGGGACGACATTCAGTTCTGAATGGTACAGCCATGGCTATGGCGGTATATATGTAAAGAGCACCGGCAGCATTGACGAAACTTGCGGCTTTGATTGATTACACGGTGTGCTCGATGATCCGTAGTGACCTCATACTTCCCTGCTGCACTTCACAAAGACACAACAAAGAGCACTCTGTCATGTGCTTCAGCACCATTCTGCACTTCCCATCTTTAGTGACCTCCTACTTCCCTGCTGGACTTTACAGCACCAACTACACTCAGTCATGTGCTTCAAGCTTGGGGGAGAAAGGTTCGAAGTTCAACATATTCCTTAATCCGGTGAGCTCTATTCCTTTCCTTTTTCTCTTCTTTTTTTTCTTTTTCCCACATTGAGGACAATGTATGATCTAAGCTTGGGGGAGGAATTATGCTTGAATTTGTGGAGAGTGTGTAGTTGTTTTGAAATGGTTTGTGTGATTATATATGCTGGAATAATGGTATGATTTTGTTTTTTTTTGGTTGAAAACAACTATTAGTTGTTTGGTTTTTTGTCCAGTTTTATGGGAGATGCTGCCGAAATTTTACAAAATTTAGCTCCACTATATTTGACTTTGGTGTTTGGACTTGTGTATATGCCTTTGTATGAACTTCTAAAAGTCCTAACTGTGTGAATTTTCAATCGTTTTGCTAAAGCTATTTTTGTAGTGAAGTGAAAAAGAAGAGATGATTTAGGCATTTAAGTTGAACCACCACATTGAGCCAAAAAGCCTACCAATGACATTTTTCTCTAGTGAGCCAACTTCGAGCTTTGTTAGCTTATTTTCATGTTACACTCACAAAATAAACTTTTACCAGAAAAACAAGTGTTTTACCCTTCTCTAAGATTAGTAGAGCATTTGTAATTGTAAAGTGGAAAATGTTATAATTGCGTGGTGATGTTTATAGGTTGAAAAAAAAAAAGTTTCATATTTTGAAGGTTCTGCGTACCAATGTTTGGGCATGGAAAATCAAAAGTGAAAAAGTGAAAAATTGAAAACTCTGAAAACAGAACACATGAAAAAAGATTCTGATATCAAAAAGAATGAAAAAAAAAAGAAGTTATTGCCCAAATATGTACGTGTGGTGTTTCTATCTTTTGTTTAGGTAGCTCGAGTGAGTAGACTCGTTGGGGTATCTTCATGCCTAGTGCCTTGGGCCAATTGGACCGGGAGTCATTAGTTGAAATCTCGTTACAAGAGCTACTTGACAAAGACAGAACATTTAGAGTCATGAAACTTAGTGAGATGATTTATCAAGTTAATAAAGTTGGTGTGTTTTTCTATAATGTTTGTGGTGCCGCTTCGCTCTACTAGTCTTAGAGTTTTTACCACCACTTTCCCAAATATCTTCCACACCTTTCTTTACCTTAGCCCCATTACATCCATGATTAAAGTCCTAATGATCTTTGAGGTTGTTTCACTACAATTTAGCATACGTAACTTGCGATTGATTCATAGAATTTGTAAGTGGCCTTAAGAGTTCATTGATTGCATATATCTTTGGTTTGATGCTATTGTTGGGTGTTATGGTGTATTTGGCTAAATCTCATTCCTTTGTCAAGAGTTGAACTTTCCTTCTATTTCATGTCTTTGCTTGAGGACAAGCAAGATATTAGCTTGGGGGAGTTTGATAGGGTCATAAAAGTGTGTATTTTTGTTATCTTAAACCCTTAATTTAATATTGAGTTTTATATTTTACAAGGAGTTTTACGTTATTTTTCTTCCGAGACACGGGTTACTTATAGTTTTATTTATTTGTGCTGGGAAGATGATTTGAGAAGCAACTAATTTGCAATTGGATTTGGGAGCCTATTTTCCCTCTCCTACTTGGGCTTATTTTGTGAGAAATTAGAAGTTCACTTGATTGGGCTTGATGGCATAATTGGACACAATACCAAAGAAATAAAATAAGAAGAGAAGGAAACAAGAGCCGTGCAAATGGAGAATCCTACAAGTCCTAAATGGAAGTCAAAAAGAAAATGGGGAAAGTTAGGTTTTGTACTTTTGTTATCTCATAAACCAAGAGTGGACCATCATATTTTAGGGGAGAGCAGCGTTGAATTGGAGGGCAGCGAATTAGAGTGAAGATTAGAGCGACGAAGTAGAAGAAGCAGACAACACAAAAGTAGGTAGCAGTAGCACCAGCGCCAGCGAGGAGATTCGAAGGACAGCAAGCGGCAATCAGACGAACAGTAGCAGTAGCAAGGATTTCAGTCGGCTTTGTTGGTAGAATTGTAGTTTAGTTTGCTTTCATTTTCTTCTTTCGTTTCAATTGGTATGAATTTATTAATTTGGAACAGATTTTAGTCTTTTCATTAATCACTTGTTTTGTTATTTGAATTATGAATTCTTTGTTTATAATTGTTAGTTTAATTCTTAGTATGTCAGGCTAGTTAGTTTAGGGTAGGGAGATATATGGATTATTGGATTATTGAATTGTGAGAATGTCAAAGTTTTGATTTTTGATATTTAATTGTTCATGTTTATGCTTTGGTTGGATTGATACTCCGTATAATTGTTTAGAACTAGTTTGATTATACTTTAGATTGGCCATCTTTGTGTAATTTGCTAGTTTTATTGCTAGGAATTGACTTGTGATACGTAATTGTCCTTGTTATTTCCGTTTGTAGCAATTAGGTGTTTGATTAGTGACTAAAACTTGTCACAATACCTAAGATTATCAATCTGTTAAGTTGCACAATCCGAGCTTGTGAGATTGTGGCTTAAGTTAACTATTTCCACAGGTTTTCATCTTTGCTAATTAATCGAGTCTAGAGAGCTTGTTCTAGATTATTAATTAGTTAGACAATATTCCAAGAGCTTGTTTGGTTTATTTGCAATTTAGAAAGTTTAGAGTGTCTACGTGCATTCTTGAGTTAACGTCAAAGTATATGCGTGATTTAATTAGTTCAATGATCGATTAATTTTCCAATATCAATATATATCTCCCGATCCCTATTTTAGTATCTTTGATTATCTCTTTCGTAGTTTAGTTATTTAGTAGATATTTTACCTTCATCTTTATAGTAGTAATTTTTATAGTACTTGGTTAGTTCATATATTCTATAAAAAAAACAGGGGTTTTTAACTAACACAAAAAAATAATAAAATAAATCCAATTCTCTGTGGGATCGACCCTGACTTACCCGACTACATTGCTAGAAGGTTATAGTTAGGTTATTTTTGGTAGGCACGCGATAGTCGCACCAATCGGGCCGGGCCCAAACCCGGGCCAAAAAATTGTGCCCAAAGCCCGTTATTTTGGGCCGGACCAGGCCAAAAAATTAGACTAAAACGTCTTTTTTGGCTTGTCCAAAGCCCGCCCAAAAAAAAAAAATCGGGTCGGGCCGTCCGCGGGCCAAAAAAAACTGCCCCAAAAACTGGGTCGGGCTGGAGTTGATCAGCTCTACTACCCAGTGGGTAGGTGTAGCAATGTCCATTTGTTCGGAATAAACTTTGTCTACCCACCGGGTAAACTACCCACCATTGATATTAGACTTGTTGAGTATTGTGGTAATGGAATCCAACTCAACATAATTTTTTTTTTAATACTTTATTAGTAGCCAGTGGGTAGGTGTAGCAATGTCCATTTATTCGGAATAAACTTTGTCTACCCACCGGGTAGACTACCCACCATTGATAAAGACTTGTTGAGGATTGTGGTAATGGAATCCAACTCAATATAATTATTATTTTTTTAATGCTTTATTAGTAGTGGATTGTCTACCCAGTGTGTAGGTGTAGGCTGTAGCAATGTCCATTTGTTCGGAATAAACTTTGTCTACCCACCGGATAGACTACCCACCATTGATAAAGACTTGTTGAGGATTGTGGTAATGGAATCCAACTCAACATAATTTTTTTTTTAATGCTTTATTAGTAGTGGGTTGTCTACCCAGTGGGTAGGTGTAGCAATGTTCCATTTGTTCCATAATACTTTGGCTCAACCGCTCAAAAACATATCTCATGATTCAAACCTTTTACCAACACAAACTAGCATGGGTAATTATGGGTTATACTTCCATACTTCCTTCAGTCACCAATCACCAACTCCAATATGAATGTGAGTAACCCCCTTGACAGCAGTCACTGTCAGGAAAGGTTCATAGTTCGGGCTGGTAGGAATTTAACTTCCGATAAATTCTTTCGGCATTACTAAGGCTCTGTTCTTTCGAACTTATTTTGGCTGAACTGAAATTAAATTAACTGAAGTGAATTGAAATTTACTGAATTGAACTGAAATTTACTGAACTGAACTGAAATTAACTGAAATGAGAGAAACTCAACTAAATTGTATATTTAATTTTCTAAAATAATAATAATCGATAATAATCAATAAGTATTAACATAATATTATCAATACTTATTATTATTATTATTATTATTATTATTATTATTATTATTATTATTAATTACTATTATTATTATTTATTAATAATAATACTAATAATAATAACAAAATAAATAAATAAATAATAATAATAATAATATATTGAAAATAAAAATAATAATTAAAACATTAGATAAGATTGAACTGAAACGAACGGAACTGAAATTAACTGAAATTAACGGAATTGAAATGAAATTAACTGAACTGAAATTAAATTAACTGAACTGAAATTAAATTAACTAAACTGAAATTAACTTAACTGAACTGAAATTAACTGAAAATAAGTCCAAAAGAATGGGCCTAAATATAGTAGATATTTTACATTGAATATATACTTCATATGAAAATATGAAATTATAGCATAATAGTTAAAAACTCAACTTTTAATATAGAGGTTGCGTATTTGAAACTTGTCCCTATTTACTAAAACAAACTTAATTTTACTAATTCTTCTTGTTTCCTCAAATATATATAATTTACAGTTTTTTTTTACTAAACAGGCCCAATTTTTCCAAAATAGACTTTAGTTCTTTTATTGAGGTAAACTAACAAGGTCATGCACCTTAAAAGAAAATAGTTTTGGCCTTTTGGGTACACCTCCATCTTAATACACCCGAGAACACAATAAACTTGTAGAGGAGAACCTTGATAAGCCAGACTCCAATCCTCCATCACATATATTTGTCATCATCCCATTTTTTTTACGGAAATTTATTGGTATGAAAAAGTACAACCCGTGGGAATGTGGGATATGAGGGGCATATATATTACAGATACTGGCTCTGTTTAATTTGGCAATACTAGCTGAAAATAAACTGAAACTTATAAGTTAACTAAAACTGATAAGATAAAGCTAAAACTGATAATGTAGCTGATTAGCTTAACTGTCTGGTAAAATTAGTTACTTAAGTTGATAAACTGTTTTGGCAAAATTAGTTGTTATCAAAACTTTAAAAAGATTTTCCAAAATTTTATCACCTAATTTTGATAAGGTAAAATTTAACTTATCATTTAAAGTCATTTTAAGTTAACCACCTGAAATTTTTATTTAAGAACTCCCTAAACACTACTAGTTATTTTAGCACTTAAAATATGTTAGCACCTTATCATTTAAGGTAACTAAAATGCTTCCCTAAAACAAAGCCATTTGAAAGTGTACCTGCTGTGTAGCTTTGTCTAGCACCTTATTTGTCAACATCTAAATATGACACTCTTTTTTTTTTTTTTTTACTTTTTTTTGAGTACGAACGATGAATTAGTCCTTTAAAAGTTAGAAGCTACACGTTATTCAAGTCGGAAGCAAAAGTCCCTCAATCCAGTTTTAAATGGGCCAAACTTTTGAGTTTTTGTTGGTTTCATTTTGTACAAGTAAAATCTTTAGTCTGAACACCCAAAAGTTGGTTAAATGAATTGGGTCAAAAATTACCTTCCGACTTCCTGCAGCCTCGTAGCAAAAGGACGCCTCATAAATCATATGCTTGGCCAATGGCCATTATTGCACATTTGCATGTGAAGAATGTAGCCTTTCCGAAGTTTAGACTTCAGCTTTTCTGAAAATTCTAAAAATAGTACTGTGAATAGAACAAAGTTGGGTTGGACTTGAGCTTGAAGTCTTGAACAGTAAATTTAGTAGGGACAAATTTAGCTGTTTATTTGGCACACCACATGTCAATGTATTTAATGTCCTCGTAGCAATATTCTCAAAAGATATTATCTAATTGGATCATTCTACTGATGATGATCATTGATGATACTACATGTGGACGTGTCACACACTCAGTCACTCACACATCACTCATTCCGCTTTTCGTACTTGTTACATTTTGAGCCATGCATGATAAGGCTATGTTCTTTTGAACTTATTTTGGCTGAATTGAACTGAACTTATTTTATTTTTGCTGAACTGAACTTATTTTATTTTTGTTGAACTGAATTTATTTTTGCTAAACTGAACTTATTTTTACTTATTTTTGCTGAACTGAACTTATTTTTACATATTTTGGCTGAACTGAACTTATTTTGGCTGAACTGAACTTATTTTGGCTGAACTGAACTTATTTTTGCTGAACTAACTTGTATTAACATAATATTATCAATACTTATTATTAAAATAATCAATAAATATTAACATAATATTATCAATACTATTACGGTTTTTTCACCATATACCCCTGACAATTTTTTTTTTGCACCGTATACCCTTTCAACTTTCCAAATTCACCATATTCTCCTCACGTTTGAAAAAATACATCCACTTGCCCTTTTCACTGACGGTGTTACACTTCCGTTAGTTATTAGGCCCTAATCCTACCCTAACCCTAATTAACTAACCTAAATCAAAACCTAATCCAAACCTTAACCCTAATCTAATACACTAAATCTAACCCTAACCCTAACCACCCCTCTCCCACACCACCACCACCCCCTCCCCCTTCCCCGTGACCCCCTCCCCTTCCTCGGCGACCCCCTCCCCTCCCCAACTTGCCGACGCGAACCCCACTCCCTTCCCCGCGAACCCCCGCTCCCTCCCCTCCCCGCATGAACCCGCTCCCCTCCCAGTGCCGTCGCTAACCCCCTCCCCTTCCCCGAACCCCCGTCCCCTTCCCCGAACCCTAAACAAAATTCGAAATTCGAAGGGGAGGGAGATTGTGTTTCGAAAATACGGGTTTTGTTTCGTTGTGAAGAATCGGTAGTCGGGAGGGGGTGTTTCGAAAATGCGGGTTTCGAAATTCAAAGTGGAGCGCGCGAAGAATCGATGGTGGGGAGGGGGTTACGGTTGCGGAGGAAGGGTGAAGGGGGAGGGGAGGGGGTGGTGGTGCGCCGGTGCGATGCGGGCGGGGAGGGGGGTTGTGGCGGCCGGGGAAGGGGATGGGGAGGGAGGCTGCGGGGATGGTGGAGGGGGGGGTCTTTGCGGGGGAGGGAGGGGAGTCTTGCGGGGCAGGGATGGGGGTGGGGAAGGGTGGTGGTGCGGTGGGGTTTGGGGTGGGGGTGGGGTAAGGGGTGGTGGGGGTGGGGTGGGGGTGTTAGGTGTTAGGGTTAGGGTATTAGGGTTAGGGTTAGGGTTAGGATTAGGGGTAGATTTAGGTTAGTTAATGAGGTTAGATGGGGGATTAAGGGTTAATGACTAACGGAGTTTAACGCGGATTAGTCATTAAGGGTGTAAGTGGATGTATTTTTTTCAAACGTGAGTGGTATATGGTGAATTTTGAAAGTTGAAAGGGTATACGGTGCAAAAAAAATTTGTCAGGGGTATATGGTGAAAAAACCGTACTTATTATTATTATTTTATTATTTTATAATAATAAATAATAAATAATAAATAATAAATAATAAATAATAAATAATAAATAATAAATAATAAATAATAAATAATAAATAATAAATAATAAATAATAAATAATAAATAATAAATATAAATAATAAATAATAAATAATAAATAATAAATAATAAATAATAAATAATAAATAATAAATAATAAATAATAAATAATAATAATAAATAAAATAATATATAATAAATAATAAATAATAAATAATAAATAATAAATAATAAATAATAAATAATAAATAATAAATAATAAATAATAAATAATAAATAATAAATAATAAATAATAAATAATAAATAATAAATAATAATAAATAATAAATAATAATAAATAATAATAAATAATAATAATAAATAATAAATAATAAATAATAAATAATAAATAATAAATAATAAATAATAAATAATAAATAATAAATAATAAATAATAAATAATAAATAATAAATAATAAATAATAAATAATAAATAATAAATAATAATAAATAATAATAATAAATAATAAATAATAATAATGATAATAATAATAATAATAATAATAATAATAAATAAAAAATAAAATAATAAAAAATATAAAAAATAAAAATAAAAAAAATAATAAAAATACAAATTCATCGTTATTATAATTATAATATTAATAATAATAACAATATTAATAGTAATATTGAAAACAAAAATAATAATTACAACATTAAACAAGACTGAACTTATTTTTTTGGGAACCGAACTTATTTTTCTTTGAACTGAACTTATTTTTACTTATTTTTGCTGAACTGAACTTATTTTTACTTATTTTTGCTAAAAATAAGTCCAAAAGAACAGGGCCTAAATCTCTAACCGGTAAAGATTTAGAAACATCTAACAGCCATGTGGAGCATACAAAAGGGTATAAGGGAATTTGGTGGCAGCACACATGTCATGATATTGTTTGTCCAAAAAAATATTACTTTTGCAATTTTGAAACTTGTACTCCCTCCGTCCCATAATACTCTTGACACTTATCAAGGCACATAGTTTTAGATGATAAGTTGTTATTTGGTTATCAATTGTTATTTTATTGAAAAGTAGATGTGATTGGAGTTAGTAGCTAGCAAAAGTAGTATTATTTTATTTTAAGGAGAGAGAATATGGGTCATGGTTAGAATTGGTAGGTAGTAGGTGTGGTATTATTTTATTTGGTGGAGAGAGTGTGTGGGCCAATGGTTAAAAGGTAGAAAGATTAAAATAATAGTGGGCCATA
Organism: Beta corolliflora; assembly: GCA_947648045.1. Classification (NCBI taxonomy): domain Eukaryota; kingdom Viridiplantae; phylum Streptophyta; class Magnoliopsida; order Caryophyllales; family Amaranthaceae; genus Beta; species Beta corolliflora. The sequence continues at coordinate 1,942,526 of CANSZD010003689.1, forward strand.
TCCAAAAATAGAAGTGTAATGAGTATTATGGGACAGATGAAAAATAAAAGTGTAAAGAGTATTCTGTAACAGAGAGAGTACATCTCAAAAAATATGTTTTAAAAAATAATAAAAAAATATATCAATATTCATATATTTTTATTCTCTACAAATAGACATCTATTTTGATATAATTTCATCACATTTTTATTTTACCCTGCTCTAACCATTATAATACAAACACTATATGTTTATACACAAACACTATATGTTGTTTGTGTACACATATATGTTGTTTGTGTACATAACATATGTTGTTTGTGTATACACAAATAGTGTTTGTATTATTTTTTCTACATATCTTTATAATAGTTAGAGAAGGGTAAAATAAAAATATGATGAAATTATATCAAAATAAATGTGTATTTGTAGAGAATAAAAATATATGAATGTTGATATATTTTTTATTTTTTTTTTAAATATATTTTTTGAGATATACAAGTTTCAAAATTGCTAAAGTAATATTTTTTGGACAAATAACAGCATGACATGTGGAAAGTGGAGAGTTCTCTTACACCCACTTGTGTGCTGCCACTTGGCTGTTAGATGAATGATAAATGTCTACCGGTTAGACATTTATAATTCCTCGTTACATTTTTTATAAATACGTTTTTTTTATTTGCTACATATGCTTATGTGGTAACCTGGCATTAACCCATATAAAGGTACTAATATTTTATTTATTTTGTCCTCAATTTCTAACTATAACTCCTAAATATGTATCATTTTCCTATAAAATAATGTTCCCCACCTCCTCTCCTATATACTTACTAGCTTTTTATGCACGCGATGCGTGCGATGACATTTTGGGCATAATTGTTACTCAATAGTCAGTAGTAACCAAACCAAAGACGAAAGTTCGTATCAAAGTTCACCTCCATTTTCTAAATAAGACAGATTGAAATACTTACAAATAGTATTTAAAAACACTTCATAATTTTATGTAATATTGTTGTTTCACTTATAACTAACTGAATAACTGATTAATGTTAGTTGTTTGTTAATAGTAAAAAAAAAATTGTAGCCCAAAGCCACAAAGCCACCTATATGCAAGTAACAAACCTACATAATTTTTCCCACCTACCCATATAACTATCCTCCCCACATACCCATATGAATGACGAATCTCACGTATTTTTTCATCTAATTATCCTCCACATTTTATTTTCATCTTCCCACCTACAACCTTACATCTTCCCTTCCCTCAAAAAATAAGAACGACTCATATCCTTATCATCGCTATATTTCATATTCACTTACAAAGATTGAGATTTAAGCAGATCTAATGGTTATTTTCACAAAAAACACCACATTAATAAGCTCATCCTGGTGTAAAAATTAACCCCATCAACGCTCCATTTAATTTATTTTTAGGGTAATTTTGGTCTCTGTTCTTCTGGGTCTTTTTGGATTTTCATTTCGATCTAGGAGGTAATGTTGAAGAACGTTCGTCAGAATAGGGTTAAAATTGGGGTTTATTTGGTTGACGAATTAAATGAGGGGCCTTAAATTTGAAGATAATTCTTAACGTTTTATGTTCCTGATTTCGTCCCAAAAAACTTAACTGTCAACTATATTTCTCAAAGATTCTGTTACATTATGTTTGAACTTTTATTTGTGAAGATGTTTTTTCTTTAAATTCGTGGCTAAAGTTAAGAATTTGAAAAAATCTAGTTACATTCCTAGTCGGTTCTTGAATCATCCAATTTTCCTTTTTCTTTCCCTTTTTTTTCAAGACTTCTTCTACTGCTTTGGCAAATTTTGTATGCAACGTAATTAAATTTAAGCATAATTTATTGCGTAAAAGACCTTTTGCTTATGGGTTTTTAATTATTCGTAAGAAATGTCAGTTTTGTGCTAACGGTTTATAAGATTACATTTATTTTTCGAAAAATTACTATCAAAAAGTTATTTTTATACACTTTTTTTAAATTACGAAATACTATTTTTTTCAAGATTCAGATCCGATTTTTATATTTCATTCCACGGACTACTAAAAGAAAATCAAACGTTTTAATTGGTTTTCAATTTCACTAATTGTTTTGGCAAATGAACGTAATTTCTTTTTTAGTTTGATTTTTGTGTCATTGTTATTGTATTCGAAATTGATTTATATTTTATAATGCCTTTTTTTGTTACAAACATGTACTGATTTTTTAATAATTATTTCAAAATTTATAACATATTATACAGACTTAAATTATTCATGTATCATTTTTATTTTTTTTAGAAGTTCGCAAATCCCCATTGGACAAATGTGTGATCTCCCCATCGAAATCATATGTTTTTCTTAGTTTGTAATTTGTATTGATGTTGTAGTGTATTGGTAATTTTTTTGAGTATGTAATTGTAAATGGTTCTTGAGAACAGAGTATGTAATTGCTAATAGGTTATAGTTTATAATTGAATTTTTAGTTTTTGTAAAGTTTTCTCATTTGAGTGATTTGTATAACGTGAATTATGCAATTCTATTGATTTCAGTTGACTTGTGATTGATTGTTATAATTGTATTTCCGACAGTTTTTTTTAAATCCACTAGTGGAAAAAACTGCTTTTGCTACTTATCAAATGCTCCGGTTAACTAATCAACCGGAGCATTTGTTAAAATTTTAATATAAAAATTCACAAATGCTCGGGTTGATAAGTCAAACGGAGCATTTGACACATCTCTCAATTAATGACATTAAACCTCGCACTATACGTATTACTAAATTTTATTTCGACCTCCGCATCTGTCCTTCCCTCCCTCCCTCCCAAGTCTCCCGTTCAATTGAAACCTCCCACTGTACTCATTCGTCGTCCTTTTTGGTCCCTCCGTCATCCTTCGCTTAATTTGTGTTAAATTCATTGTAAGTTTTCAATTTCTTAAAGTTTAGTTCGCTTGCTTGCTTTTCAATGCTTTTCTCGCTCTAATGTTTCGCCAGTTTAGGGTTTTTTACTTGAGTATTTTGGTTGTTGTTTGCGTCCTTCTCCTTCGCCTTCCCCTAGATAGATCTCTGCATCTCCCGCTTTTCATGCTTTCTTAGTTGTCGAAATTTAGGGTTTTTTGTTTCTTTTCTGCTAGTAGGTTCTAGATCTCGAAATTTTTGGATTTTAGGGTTTTCTCGAATATTCGTGGTAATTTCTCGATTCTTTTTTCTCTATGATTTTCTTCATTATTTTTCGATTCTTTCTCTGATGTGTTTATTGTTCAATTATAGGAGGAGATGGGAAAGAGGAGAGAGATTGAGGGAGAAGTATCAAAAATCTCCTAGTCAAACTGACGAACTGTCAACGGGATGTGATAGGAATCTTCACTCAAATTCGCTGCTTAATTCGCCAAGCTACTTCAAGTTCGTTCTTCAAGACTGAATTTTAGGGCATGATTTGGAATCAAGGTAACCTTCTAATCCAACTTTACGTTTTCTATTTGCTTGTGAAATTAAAGCAAAAAAAGTATGAAATTGTTGTGGTCCTTATTATGTTGTTTCACTAAATCTGCATCAATCAACAAGGTTTGAATGCCTTAATTTATCTAAATGTGCGAAAAATCTGAATTTTGCAGGAGTGTTAAAATATACTATTTGTTGTATTAGTATATTCTTCATAGACTTTGACTGATGGGATTAAGTGCTCTCTTCCTACTTGATTATCTTTTTACTTAAGTGGAAAGAGAACTGGATACTCTACCTCTATGTTGGGCACCCGTCTGCATAGAATGGATGGCCCAGTTATGAGCTAAGTTCCACTTATGTGTTCTCCCACATGCAGCGTGTTCTGGAGAAGCTAAACTCGTAATCAATTGTGATGGCGTACAAGGAAATCCTTCTCTGTCTCCTGTGTCACACTTTTAAGATAATTTAGACTCAGGCTTTCATCTTCTGATTTAAAGTCATTATGAGAATACATGTCCTCATATGTGATCGTGTTACGAAGGAATTAGAAACCTATTGCGTTCAGTGTCCCCACATAAATATTACGTTAATTTGTGCCCATATTTCGATTTCTAAGAATTTCCAGGCTTATTTTTCCTACGGTGCATTTCTTGATGCGAGTACAAGAACCAAAATGCGAAAGAAATGCTAAGCCATGTGACTGTAGTTGGCTAACATCTAGGCGATCTGTCTCATTATTGATTTTAGGTACTTATTTCGGCTTTGCAAGCATACGTACATAATATGATCCTACATGTTTGTGGAATTTATCTGTTGAGTCATTTTTGAAATATGTCTTTTACGGTCACTAGATGAATAAAGCTTGGACCGGTTTGGAGAAGGCTTTGAAAGGGTCTTTTAAAAACAAAATTTATGGGTACTCTTAGATGTAAATTTTCTCTTTTGCCTATTGTGCTTTCTTTGGACTACGTCAATCATTTTGCTTAAACTAAGCCTAAACTTTTGTGCGGTGTTGGGGTGTGGTTGCTATCTCGTGTGAAACCATCCGAGATCTTCCTGAAATCTATATTTGAAGACGTCACTGGAGTTGAAGTTACGTATCCAACAAGGTTCTTTTTCACTTTCATGTTTCGACACTTGCCTCAGGACATTCCTTGTTTTCATAGATTGGTATGAGATGTAAGATATAACCAGTTTTAGATCTGGCTTATTGTTCCAGTTTTAGTGCTTGTATACTGGTGTGGTTGAGTATCTAGATTTTCCAAAACTGCGGAATATTACATCTTTCTTTGCTGCTTTTTTCTTATGTTGCAGTTTGAATGCTAGACTCGTACGGCGGAGATTCAGGCACCTTGCTCCAAATCTCTTTCTATAACTTTGGAAATACTAAATGTTTTTTATGGGAGTATTGGTAGTTGAGTATCTAGATTTTCCAAAACTGCGGAATATTACATCTTTCTGCTGCTTTTTTTTATGTTGCAGTTTGAATGCTAGACTCGTACGGCGGAGATTCAGGCACCTTGCTATGAGGTATTGCATGACCTTTGTTCTTATCATTTGGAATTTATATAGACTATAGAGGATAGTGGAATTGTTTTGTTGATTTGCTAAGTGTTGTCAGAAATGTATATGGCATTTTGAGATTATTGAATGCACTAAAAGTTCAAGTTGGCACTAAACTTACATTATAAAATGACGGTGGATGATGATGCTCTTTTGATAAAGTTGCAAGGGTGGACTTTTCTCTTAGTGCCGCCAACTTTATTGGCAATGCAGTTCAGCTCTAATGCTCTATCATGCTCAAACAAGTAGTTAGGATTCATTATTATTAGTGTTCGCTTCTTGGAAGCTCATTGTTCACAAACATTGTTTTCCTGCCTCTTTTGATTACTGTGGTTGAACGAGCGATTCAAGTTCATCACTTCGCACACTTCACTCTTCAATTCGCCATCGCGTTCATAAACATCGCAGGTTTGTTTCCAATTCTCGTCTTTTTTTCCTTGAATTTTGTAAAATTTAATCAGATTTTCGATTTTGTTTGACTCCTTTTCTTTTTTGCAGTTTTGCAATTTTGTTATATTGGTTTTTGTTCTGTGTGTTTGTGAGGTTTGGCAAGTTGAGGGTGGAAGGTGTGTTCGATTCCATATTAGATGTGGATCGGCCGCCTTGATGTTTCCGTTGCTGCTAGACAGTTGTTGTTGTTTTTGCTTTTTCTTGATTGGTTGTATTTGTGGGTGTGAATTGATTGTGTTTGATTCTTTATTGGGATGAATAGGTCCTTTGTCTTGAAAAAATAACCAAATTAACTATGTAGACATAGGAATTCGATGATTACGTGTGCAGTTAACACCCACTTTACTGTTGTTGGGGAGATTGGTCTAGACAAATGGTCACATGGGAAACAGTTGACTTTGAAGTTCAGGTTGAAGTTTTTAAGAAACAGCTAGAACTAGCGAAAGAGCTCAAAAGGCCAGCTTCGGTACACTGTGTGCGTGCCTTTGGTGACCTTCTTGATGTGATGAAATCAAGCGGCCCTATTCCGATGGAGTTATTCTTCATTCTTACTTAGGATCTCTTTGAAATGGTCCCTAATTAGAAAGGCTTGGTGCTTATTTTTCCTTCTCTGGATTTCTTATGTCAATGAAATCACAAAAGGCTAAGAAGATGCTCAAGGCGGTGCCTTTTGATAGAATTGTCGCTCAAGACGATGCACCGGATGCCCGGCCTAAGTCGAATTTGGGCGATTTGTTCTTAGTGGAAGGTGATCCTTCCCTTTCTCCGAACTTCGGGCGCTAGGAGAGAGTCCACATTTGAGGGATAGGTCGGAAGTTGAGAAAGAAGCACGAGAATTGCCAAAGGAAATCTTGAATCATCCGACTAATATACATAACATACTAACCTTCGTGGCCGCCCTGCTTGAGATGAGTAAAGAAGAAGAGGCAGAGTTAAGCCACTCAAATGCGATTCGCTTGTTCTCTTATGAAGGATCTAAGCTACTCCAAGACGGTTAGTGCATCATTGTTCTGCTTGAATACGTCTTGCGAGATATAGACCTATATGGATACTTTCTTAATTATTTTCTATTATAATGTGCTATTTGTTATTATTTTTGTGTCACATCCCGTCTCATGTCCATGTGTTAAATTTTTTTCAAGTTGGCTCCTTGGGCAGGGATTGGATTTGTAGTTATTCTAAAGAATAAAACTCAGATCTTTCACTTATTTATTATTGGTATAGAATTCAAGTAGTTGAATGCACCAAAGAAAAAGGCTTGTTGCTTGTTCGGTCTTTTAGTATGCTATTGGTAATTATACCTACTTATTGGCTGCAATCTTGGTCGCTTTAATAACTAAAATTGATACCAATACATACTCCCGATTCAATTCGTGCATTATTATAATTGAGTCTCGCATTTGTGTACGTGACTTTGTCACGTTCACTTCTTGCGGGTTTCATCAATATAAGGAAGATGACATATATACTTTGGTCTCTTGTAGTTTGTCTAAGAATGGTGTTAGCGGTTGAATTTAGAAGTGCAATTGATTTAATTTAGCTTGGCATGAACCGTATTCTTGTTTCATATTTTCTGTCTCGACTTGTTAGATGTGACACCGAGATATAGTATAAACCATACCTCATTTTGCGTGATCATTCTAAAATCTACTAGTTCAAATTCGGTTTGTTGAACTTGTGGCACGTATGGCTTGTTCAATACTCAATAGTGGGTAATAAAGTTGATTATACACATCTTTAATTTCACTTATGAGATTGAAACAACATTATTGATTTGTGGTTCTTGTGAAGCATGGCACCTGTTCTTGTTTCTTTCGATTCTACATGTTGTATTTTAGAGTTTTCTTTTTTTCGGTTGTCAATCTTTGAAGGTTCCGTATGACTGGTGGCACAACTGATGAAATGGCGGCAAGACTAAACAAATGGGAAGACAAGAAAATTGAACTTGGCTTGTTATGTTAAAAATCTGTTGTTGGATGGTTGTTCCCGCTGCTGTATTATCAGCAGGGATTTTTATTGCTTGTGTTTATATAAACTGACAGTTATAGTTCTTGTAATTTACAATATAATTGTTATTTATATGTAATCTCTTGTATCTATGAATATTAGAAATAGATATTTTATCTATATGATTGATCCTGCATACAATTTAAAATAAAAAAAAATCCAAAAAAATTTTTTTTTTTATTATTTTTTGGCCCTCAAATGCTCCGGTTTTTCGTTATCAACCGAAGCATTTGATGCATCCTAGGCATGTAAAAATCATCAAATGCTCCGGTTTTAAGCACAACCGGAGCATTTGAGAAAATAAATGCTCCGGTTGAAAACCGGAGCATTTGTAAAATACTCAAATGCTCGTATGACGTCTGCTACGAGCCAAATACGGAGCATTTGTGGGCTATTTAACCGGAGCATTTGAGCATTTTTCCCCTAGTGATCCTTGCTTTGGTTGAAATTGGTTTTATAATTTAGAGGGAAGGGGGGTAAAACAGTCTCTTCAAAGGGGGACACCATAGCTCCCCCCTTCCCTTATATAATAGAGATATATGCAAAAGCAAATGTAGAGGCGGTATCATCGACCTTTTATCACCAATATAATAACCTCTAATTTTAAATAGATGCACATATGTTTTTCAAAAAATTGTTTTAGCCGCTACTATCTCTTATTATAATGTTGATGAAAATTACTCCGTCTATCAATTATTTTAGTTGCTACAGACTGTATACATAAATATAACTAGCAATTTATATGCTATAATTGAAAAAATATAGGAAATAAAAATCCCTATGATTTGCAAAATTATATGTCAATTGTTTGGTTGACATAAATATAGCAAAAAATTATGATCCTAACAAAATGGATGAACTAACTTGACTAAGCCCCTATGTGAAACTTTTTATGGAAATTCAAATTATCATGCTCAACCAAATAAATATTTTGTTATTATCAATAAATAAAGTTTCATATAATGTAGGCATTGATTTCCTAAAAATTTACACTTTCTACAATTATCAATCTCAAGCATGATGCAAGCTAGATAAGTACCAAATTAAATTGAGACTTTTTGAATAATGAACTTTTTTAAAAAAGAAAAACATTCTTCCCTTGCTTTCTTTTTTTTTTTTTTTTGCTAAATCAGTAAGTAATATTGAACGCTCAAAACCAAATACACCTAAAAACCATACCAAGGATGAGGCAAACCAACTAGGTTGGACCCCCTCAGAGCCAAGGCAGGAAGCAACTAATTACAAATCTGTAATGACAATTTTCTAACCCATTCTCTAGTTTTCCTAGGCATTTTTTGTGGCATTATACTATAGACTCTATTAATCACACTATGCTGAATTCTATTCATCAAGCTCTGTACATTAATTACACAATGATTCCAATACACCTGATTCCTAGCCCACCAGACGTGGTATATCATAGATCCTACAGCAGCAGCTAAGATTTGCTTGTGATACTTTCCTTTCCTGCATCTGAGCAGCCAGTGGAAGAGAGTATTAGCAGTGTTGCATCTTGGATCAATTTCCAGCCAACGTTTTACCTGCACCAGAATGTGTGAAACTTTCTTTTTAGTTGTTGTAAAGTTAATTACAATGTCTTCCCATACTTTAATTACAAATTCACAAGTATAGATTTTTATAGGGTTCGGCTAACTATAACATTGGGATATCAATAAGTATTGAAGTATTTAATTTTTATATAGTTAGATTATTGGCTTTATGACAAAATCACATGTCGTTGTGCTTTGAGCGTGTAACTAGTGTTTGGTTCGGAGCAAACCAATCACATTATTGTTACTCTTCAAAAAGCTAATAAGCTAATGACAATATTAGTTATACATAGCTTTTTTTTTTAAATTAAAAATTAATTCATTGATTCAAAGTCATACGACATCTACAATAGAAGTCAAAACTAAACAAATACATATCAAAATGAAATAAATGCAATTCTAATATGACAAAACCACGATCGTTGAGTAGATCTAATACTTCTGTAAACCCTCGTCTTTCACATCGCTGTCTGATGCAGCTTTCTGCAAGGGGCCTATCGATCTTTTGTAGTTTTGAAGTAGAACTGGATTCAATTCAAGTGATTGTAAACGAAGTACTGACATCTGTTGCAACCCCGCACAAATTTCAATCAACAAATCAACCTCTTGAATTACACAGAAACCCAAAAACAAAGTCTCCAAACTCTCACATGGAGAGAGATAAAACCCAATATATGGTTAGATATAACCCAATAAATGGGTAGAAAAACTCTCCATGAGAGAGAGACTGAAGTTTATTTGAAACATTAACATAAAAAACTAGTAACAAAAGGACAAAAGGGGCTTACTACCGCCCAAAAGGGTGGCGGTAGCCCCTAGGTTGAAAATTAGGGTTTTGTGGGAGAGGAGATAGAAGAGAGAAAAATAGGGTGAGGAGGCTAGGTTTTTTTGAGTTCCAGGTTAGTTATACATAGCTAGTTATATATAATATTTTCAAATAGCTTATTATGGCAATTTCGATTCTCAGCAATATAGGATCAAGCAAATTTGGATATGAGTCATACAAGTTGCTCTCAAATTTTTTTTTTTTGAAAGTAAAATTTAATTCATTAATAAAAAAGTCATACGACATCTACAATAAAAATCAGAAATAACAAATACATAACAATTTTGAACAAATAAAATTCAGAATTTGCAAAACCACGATCGTTGTGTAGTAGATCTAACAATTCTGCATACCCTCTTCCACATCGCTGTTTGATACAGTCTTCAACGAGGGGGTCTTTTGATATGCTGTAGTTTTGAAATAGAATTGAATCTGATACCATTGATTGTAATTGTAGATCTGAAATCTGCTTCGACACCGCATAATTCTTCATCAACGAACCAAAATTACGATAATTCATCTAGAAACAAAGGAGTAAACTAAAGTTTCTCCCAAGGAGAAGAGAAAAAACCCTTTCTTTCAAGGGAGAAACGATCCTCTCTTAAAGGAGGAGGTATTATTCAAACAAGAAAGAACTTAAACAAAGTTAAACAACAAAGAAAATTAAAATTAAAGCGGGGCTATCCATCGATAAAATCGATGGAAGCCCCTTTGAGATTCACTAATGGAGGCTAGGGTTTAGGAGAGAAAGGGAAAGAAGGGAGAGAAGAGGCAGTTGCTCTCAAATTAGTTTACATTATTGTTAGTCCTTTTTATGCTATTAAGCCAATGTTAAAATCCATGCGGTACACGATAATTTATAGCATTTTTTAATTGTATTAGCAAAGATCATTGTACATAGTATATACTATATACTACTAAAATACAAGAAGCAAATGTCACATTAATTGAGGAAGACTAACTAATTAAAGTAATAATTGTCATCTTCTTAATAAGAGTTACTATTTTATTTACTTATAAGTAAAAAAGCAACTCAGCAATGTAGTTTATGGTAAACGATTGGAGAGCATGATAAAGCAATCAACGATGGTGACAACCACCATGTCATGGTGGTTGGGGCTTTAGTTGTTCAGGCAAAGGCTGTTATGATGGAAATAATCGTTTTACATTTGTAGAAATGATCGATGTATCGTAAGTTCTCCTTTGTACCAAAAAAATGTAGAAGCTAGTGATTGATGGAAGTTATGATCATTTTATTATGACTTTGAGATGTCTTTGGCCTATTCTACACTTAATAAATTACCCTATATCTTTAGGAAATAAATAGCATCAAAGTAGATTAGTAGAATAGTGGTTAGAGCATAAGATAAGAAGGAGATGGTTATGAGCTCAAAAGTCAAAACTGATTGTCCATTATCTTTGAGGATGTGGCATTACTTGTCAAGTAATAAGTCCAATCTTAATTTGAGAAAAAAATAGGTCACATAACATTAATTATGAAATTAGCAGCCCACCATTGTCACAGCTGCCACTATATGATCAATAAATGAATTTACCCACGTGACCCATGACTCCAAATTTGCATTAATTTTCAAAGTCCTTTTTCACATGTGCATTTACTCGTATATATGCATAATAAACCTCCCTTCCTAGCTAGTCCCTCTCCTAGCCGTGAACACCTTGTATTCTCTCTTATCATATCCTCAAATTTTGCATGTGTTTTACTTTACTATGATAATACTTTGCTCCAAACTCATCAGTCCAAAAACAATAATTAGAGCTTGTGGATTCAATTATGTTCGAGTGCAATGGTTTAATATTAATGGTCATACTGACTTTGTCTTTGTTGGTTTTGCCATTAATTTTGCCACCATTGCCGCCCCCGCCATTGATTATCCTCTTTCTTCCTGTATTTATCATGGCATTTCTTGTGCATTTAGCTTTCTTGCCCTCAAAGATACCTCAGTTTTAGATGCTTATGCCTTTATAAGGTTTAGTAAGAAGTGGAGCAATTACTCATGATTTTAGCAATTGGAGATTAATTTCTATTAAGAAAACAGGGATAGAAAGTGAAGAATATTTCTAATTCTGATTCAAAGCCTAAATTAGGCGAATTTTTTTATTTTACTTTTTTTAGAACAAATTTTTTTAGATTGGTAAGAAGAAGTGCCGAAGTAGCTTACTGGATCGGAACCTCGCACAGGTTAATCCGACCCAGTTACACATGCGAGACCCTTTGGGCGTGAGGGGATGGTAAGGGAATCCGACCCCAAAGTACCTCTAGTAGGGTTGTGAGATACAAACCTTATTACTATTTACTAGACTAAGTACTACTTGGTTATTGAGAACAAATTAGGGGTAATTTTAAGTATATGCACTAATTTTAATACGGAAAAGTTAATGGAGTACAACTTTTTATCATAATGATAAGTGCATATTCTAACATCATTTAGTTGCATATTAGGGTGCATTTTCATGTAGCATTAGAGCATTTACATTGCATTTATGCATATTTAGGTCCCTTTTTATAAGCTACGATGCTTTCACGGGTTGTTTGGTCTTTTGATGTAATCTCAGGTACTTTGGACTCCTATTTGAGGATATGATGATTAAGGCACTTGTATGACCTTCAAAACGATATATCATGTACCCAAAACGGATTGGAAGTGAAGAAGATACACACGACTTTGTGCACATGTGCGAAATATGACACCTCTGCACCATTTTACCTATAACTTTTGACACAAGAATGATAATAAGGTAATTCCAACTGGTTTGGAATCTATACTTCAAGATCTTTCCAACGATATATTACATGTACAAAACAAAGCTCTGGATCAAAAGTTATAGCTGTTCAAAGTTGAGCTGAAGCCACTGCCTCGCCCGCACGCCCATGCGGATTTATGCTCGACCGTGCAACCTGTAATCAAAATCCACGAATAGTTCTGCCTTGCTCGCACGACCGAGCGAGATTTCGCTCGACCGTGCACGACCCTGCACGCCCGTGCGCGTAGTTGCTTGCCTATGCAACCTGTTGTAATGTCGTATCTTCCGCGTGACCTAACTTATGTCGGTTTATATTAATCTTAGCTTATAAATAGGACTTTAAACATTATTTTGAGCAGTTTAGATATTATATCATCATTATTAGTTTATACTTAGGATTATTAGAGAGAGAAGTTAGAGAGAGAAACTTGTAGATGTTCATAGTTCTTCAAGACTCCACCTTTCTTCCATTAATTCAAGTATCTCTTTTCTTCTTCTCTTCTCCTTGTTTTCTATTATAATGTTTTATTATTCTTCTATATAGTTATTTATTTCAATTATGCTTTCATAGCTTTATAATCTATGGTTAAGTTTAACCCTAGTATGATTTAATTCATGATTATTTCTTTACATTCTCAAATTAATTGCTTAATTGTTCTTGCTTAATTGATTGTGCATATTCCAATACTAGATTAGGGATAACTAGTATTGTTATGATTCCATTGTCTTGATCACAACGGGAGTTGGGTTTTGACGGATTTGAATATTTCAATTAAGGACATGAAGTTCTCCACGGGAGTAGGTAGAATGGATTGTTAGGAAGTTAGAGTGCCGCGTTTAATGTTTTTAATTTGCATGATTCCACGGGAGTAGGCTTGAGTGCATATTAGGGAAGCCATAGATACTCGGGAGAGGTTTATGGTATTTTATAGGGTGTACTTTTCCTTGTGATCATTTAATCAATTAGTTTGGGGTAGGAAGTATTATTGTATTAATTCATGCTAGTGGGGATACTTAACTCTAGAGTCTTTTATTTTGATATTGATTAGTATAGTTTATTCCACTATCATTGATATAAATCTCCTTTAGTCTTACCATTGTTTAAGAACTAATCATATAACAACTTTCTCTCTGTGGGATTGACCCTGACTTACCCTACTACATAGTATGGAGGATTAGTTAGGTTATTTATTTTTGTTAGGTGCGCGACACGCCTATCACATAAATTTGGGTGTAGCGCCTAATCAGGTGTCTAGTGAGTTGGGTAACTTCAAAATAGGTTGCACAAAAGATTAGCAGTGTTCTCAATTAGGGGTGCTTATCGAACGAGCCAAGCCCGAATAGCACTGGGCTCGGCTCGAGCTCGTTTAACTTTTCATGGGCTCGGCTCGGCTCGGCTCGGCTCGTGAGCTCGACGAGCTTGGGGGAGCCGAGCTCTGCTCGAGCTCGTGATTAGTTTTTGCGGCTCGAGGTCGGCTCGTGAGCTCGACTAGGCTCGAGCTCGTTTTCAGGCTCGGCTCGAACTCGGGTTTGATTATGGGCTCGAGCTCGTTCTCGTTTGGGAAATTTACTTTTTTTTTATCTTTCTTCTCATATACTTAATATAAATACCTTAGTTAATATTTTAAAAGAAATACTTAATATAAATTTTTAATATAAAATATTTTTTTAGTATAAAATAATAATCGAGTTGTTCACGAGCTTTTCGAGCCGAACTTTGCTCAGCTCAGCTCAGCTCGGCTCGTTTAAGTCTCGAGCCGAGCCCGAACTCGAGTCGAGCCACAACGAGCCGAGCTTTGACCGAGCTTTGACGAGTCGAGCCCGAACTGTTCGCGAGCTTGTCAGGCTCATTATCACCCCTATTCTCAATAGTGGCAGATGGTCTTTGCAAGATTGTAATGAAGGATATGACGGAGTTGCTTGGTCTCGGAGTATCCCGGAGTTCGTAGCTACTTAATTCTTTTAGTTTAGCAGTTTTGTCTCTTTTTGCGCTTGTCTAAAATGGTTTGTTTGTAGTTGGGACGTTGCCCCAAAAAAAGAAAACTAATGCATACACGTTGGGAATTTTTTGGAGGTCATTCTAGAATATTGTATAAAATTAATTCCTTAATTACTTGGTATCAGAATTACGATAGCTCCATATTAATTATTATTATTATTATTATTATTATTATTATTATTATTATTATTATTATTATTATTATTATTATTATTATTGTAATTATTATTATTATTATTATTATTATTATTATTATTATTATTATTATTATTGTTATTGTTATTGTTATTGTTATTGTTATTATTATTATTATTATTATTGTTGTTGTTGTTGTTGTTGTTGTTGTTGTTGTTGTTGTTGTTATTATTATTATTATTATTATTATCATTATTATTAATATTATTGTCGTTGTTGTACTTATTAATTATTAATATTAGTAATTATTATTAATATCGTTGTTATTACTGTTATCACTATTTCAAACTATTTGTGTCTAAGAAGAAGGATGTTCTTTTGACATTTGTACATGTTCTTTTTTATATTTATTCTAATTAACAATTTTGATATGCGATGTTCTTTTTGATGTTGTACATGTAAAGAACATGACAATAGTATATGATTTTTTTTAAAAACAATTTTGGCAGTATAATATAAAGTATATGTTACTAGTTTATATAAAATATAAGTAACATGGGATAACCTGATGGTGTTTGGATCACCTTCATATCCCCCCTACAAGGGCTTTCAACTTATATTTAAAAACAAAGTTTATATAACAATATAAGAATAACATTTAACAATTTTGTTCAAGATCATATATGATTATATATAATTTATAGGTTTATTTATAATAAAAAAAACAATTGATTGATATAACAAAGAACATGTTGTTAATTAAATCCGAACATGCCATCAATATAGAAATTACATCTATCTTTTATTTTTAGAATGTATTCTTTAAATAGATTTTGTATGCTCTTTCAATATATGTTATTTTATTATTATCATTATATGTTTTTTTCATTACTACCTAAGTTCTTATTATAAACGGGCCTTAGACATGAACAATATGTTCTTTTTACCATGAACAATATGTTCTTTTTACCATGAACAATATGTTCTTTTTACCATGAACAATATGTTCTTTTTACCATGAATAATATGTCATTTTTACCTAAAGTATGTGTTCTGTTATTTTTAATTGTATGTTCATATACGATGTGTTCTTTTAAAAAAAAACTAATTATGGTATTATTATTATTATTATTATTATTATTATTATAAAAGTTGTGATAGTAATAAAATAATAGTAGTAGTAACACTAATAATGAAATACAAAATACTAATAATATTAGTAATAATATGTTTTATAAAAGATAAGTTCAGATCAGATCAAATCAGATTAGATAAGTTCTGATCGGACCAGATCAGATAAGATCAAACCAGATCAGAACAATAAGTTCGGATCAGATCAGAAAAAATAAGTTCGGATCAGTAAAAAAAAGGTGAACTAAACATAGCCTAACTCGGTTCATAGAGGAACTCAGTTGAGGCTTGAGTCGATTAGTAGTTTGTAACTAAGTTGTTTTCATTAGTGAAGTATTTGAGTTTATAATTTCGCCTTTGGCTCGAGATTTTTCTTTCTACTAGGCCTAAAAAATTTATTTCCTCGTAAAAATCTTCTCTTGCACTACTGTTTTTTTTATAGCTTTTCGTTCTTTAAATTCCGCAAAATTTGGCTATAAGTTTCACACAACAATTTCACTTCTCTCTTGTCATGTTCTATCCAAGTATCAGACACTCTCTTGTTACGAAAAAAAATTGCACCCAATACACTCATTTTTGCTCCAACTAGAGCTGTCAAAGTTAGCCGAGCCCGTCCCACATTTTTGTTTGTTTGTGCCGGGTTTTGGGCAACCTAAAAACCTTTTTTAGTTCAAATTTTGTTCAGATCATGCTTATATTTAAAAACTTATTATTATTGCTGTTATCATTGTTATTGGTATCATGATTATTATGATGATTATTATGATTATTAGTATTGTTAATGTTGTTGTTGTTGTTGTTATTATTATTATTATCGTCGTCGTAGTCATCATAATCATATAATAAAACTATAAAAAAGTTGATATTTTAAAAATATATGTTGAGACAAATATAAAAGGATCACATGTAACTATATTTTTCCTTATTGATCTGTAAATCATCAACGATGGTCAAAAGTAAAGTGGATTACATAAATTGTAAAAAAATACAATTTGTGTAGATTTTTTTTTTTAAATCCAGTACTATTTTCCATACACTAAAAATTGAATTTGCTTCCTTCAAATAAAAAATTGAAAATGCCTTTGTCCATATATAAACTTTGTTAGTTGTTACTATGGATTTAGCAAGCATGTTAAGAAAGAAAAAATTTGGATAACCTTTTCTTTAATTTTTTGATGCCAACGTGATAAGATGGTAGCTACGTTTACGGTTGGCTAGAGATTATAAGATGTCGTAAAGTAGGATATTCTTCTAATCTCATATGATAAGGTTAACCCAAAGGGAAAAAGAACTTTATTTTGAGACCGCTACAAAGAAGTAGTGAACTTTTGGTTAACAATGTATCATGGAGCTAACATTGACCTTATTGATAAATTATGAAACAAATTACGGAAACTATGATCTATTTGCGTTTGAAACTAGATTTTATTCGTCATGCATATAAGTGGTTTCTACATTGAAACCATGATAGAATTTCGCCTATACGAAGATAAAGTTCTATTTTTGCTTACCCTTACCCCAATCTATAAAAAAGTACTACAATATTGTAATACTACAATATTCAAAGAAAATACGAAAGCGATCCATGTCAAATACGAGGATTATAACAGATTATTGTGAAATGAAGTGACAATATTGTAGGAGGTCAAGGCACATGCAATTCGTTTTTTCTACAAAAACTCGAAATTCAAAATATATTATTATTTCTCATTAGATAAGAATTACTATATTAGCTCTCATACATTTTAAAGAAGAAAATACATGATAATAAAAGTCTTGATCTCGTGATCTCAAACATCAACATTGAAAACTTACCCATTAATCAATGAAATTTCATGTTCCTTCTCAAAATAAATAAATGGAATATATATAATCTCGTACAACCAAAGTTAAAAATTGAAACATGGTTGTACGTGACAAAATCAATTTCTAAATTTTACTCGTATGGCTACAAACAGTATTGCATACAACAACAGAAGGCATCACCCAAATTCAGAAAATTATTAATTAATCCCTCATGTTATGTACTTCATTATACTGTTGAAAAAAATCCAATTTCAAGAGTATACATTACTCTTGCCTACTAACACATAGAATGTTTTTAGTGACCAAATCCAATGGAACTGAATTAGTATGGCTGAAATCTTCAACAAAGAGGGCAAGTCGAGACTCGAGAGGCATAATTTAACTACTATATCATGCTTTATGAAATTTTCTTCCTTTCGCTTGTGCTTGAAACAATAATTAGATATAATGAAAGATTACTTTTTAAACCATGTCGTCTCAATGTCTCCAAGCAAATCACGTTCCGTTTTTTTTCTTTTTGTCATCCCAACTGAAATCATACTCCATTGCAACCTTTTACCAAACTGATTCCGGTAAGTCGGTGCCAATGTATGTCTACCAGTTTCGAACCTGAAATGCTAAACATCGCCCCAAAATTACTTAAAATTACCCCGGTCCTACCAAACATATCCAACTTTACCCTTCCCTTTTTTTTTCTTTTCTTTTCCCAAACCACCACCTCCATCCCCACATCCACCCCCTCCAACACCCACCAGCAGGCCCTCAACCCACCCTCCCTCCACCCCCACCAGCAGCCTCCCACCCAACCCTGCAATCACCACGAGCAAGCCGCAGAAACCAAAAAAATTTTTTTGGGGCGATCCACTGCGAAAACATCCGGCCCGGACGTTTCCATGGTGGATCGCCCCAATTTTTTTTTGGTTTCTGCGGTGGTTGTGCGTGGTTTAGTTGGTGATGTGCGTGGCCTCGGTGGTGGTTTGCGTGGTTTCGGTGGTGGTTGTGTGAATGGAGGTGGTGGTTGTGGAAAAGAAAAGAAAAAAAGGAAAGGGTAAAGTTGGAAATGTGTGGTGGGGGCGATGTTTAACAATCCCAACTTCAAATTATAGCTGGTCACATTTTCTACGACTTTTTGTCTCAAGAAAGGTGAGTACAACATTTTCTAACTTTTTTTGTTTTGCAATTTATCCTTCAAATCCTGTCAAAATAGTTTAACTAATACCTATTCCGTGACAAAAATTTAGTCTCGTATATTTATATAATAATGTTCGTGGAAAGTTATTACATTTTTCTAAGTTTTTCTTAAGACTTTTCTAAATTATCTTTGCTAAAGTTAAGTTGTATGGGTCTTCTGATAAAATTGTGGGTATATACCGTATATCGCTAATTATTGAGTGTTGGAGCTAGATAGATTATATTCACTAGCTAAAACATTTTCTTAATGCGCCTAACCTGAAAAAAAGATTGTATTTCTTTTCTTTATTTCCTCGTTTTCATTAAATTATTATTTATCAAGCGGCAATAAGCTATATATATATATTGTGCAACGCACATTGTAAAAGGGATTATTTAACCTCTTTATCTGTAAGTTCAAAAATTCGAGCATGGATGAGATATAACTCTTAAAATATGTTGATTGGTTGAGAAGGATTTGATAATATAATGTAGGATTTACAACGATTGTAGAAGATATTTTGTGCTAGTTATATGATACAATAAATACATATATATCAATTCAAAGAATAGCTAATAATGCTTTTATTAAATTAAGTATGTTTTACTTTTTGGGGTGCAAGTAAAAGAAGTAAGAGGTCGAGGATGGAGGTTGGGTATGACTAACTATGATCTCCCCAACCTTCGATAATACTACTATTAGACTTTAGAAATTGGGGTTATGTAATACGTAGAACAGCTTATCCAATATGAAGGCAAGTAAACTTTATGATGTACATGTTGGACCATTTGGTAAGATTAGACTTCAATAATAATAGAACGGGGGAAAACCTTTGAAACAAAAAGCACTTGGAAAATGACAGAATTTGAGAAGGTTGCAAGCATTTTTGCTACCAAAAAAAAATCTCAACATTCAAAGAATGATTAAGGAACGAAAAGTAATTAGGTGACGTAGCAAATATAAGATCAATTTAGTAGGTAACCCGGACCATAATAAAAGTAGGTTAAATGAATGGAGTCTTACTTCTAGAAAGACCGTAACAGTAAAAACGTAATCATCACAATTTGTTCACACACACATTTCCTAATTATGGCATCTTCCTTTGTATTATGGCCTCTTAGCGTTTTTGTGGCTGATAAGAAAAACAAAATGCCTCATGCACGTCAAATCTAAGAAATTTTGTACTTATTATAAGGTCAATGTGATTAATGCTTCATTAAAGCTAAACATCAGTGAAAATGAAGGAGAATTTTTGTACAAAATTTGTGTCATTATGCTTAATGTTTTTTTCAATTAATATGATGGGCAAAAAGGTCTATTCTTCTCAACTTATTTAAACAAGTTACCTTTAAGTAAAATAGGGAAAGTTCAGCAATGATAAGTTTTATTTAAACAAAAACCTAGCCAAATTGAGTAAAGATTGGTTAAGTTAAGCTCATCAGAATAAGTTTGATTTAGCAAAAAGAAAATCAATCTAGTAAAAAAAATTATCTTCAACAAATATAAGTTTATTAGCTAAACAAAAATAAGGTAAGTGCAGCACCCTAGGCCCACCCCCAATAATTGTAGCTAGTAGGATGAGATCTATACACCCAATTTTACAAGGTAAAATTTCCAACAATTACACCAAGTACTACTAAGTCCCCTGCGAGCTTACTTTTGTGAATTTTATAGAACTAAATGTTAAATTCCATTCAAATTTTTAGCTAAAGTACTTAGTATGCAGGTTCGACTCAATTATTATGGAGTCCTTAAGCTATGAAGATAAATCTGAGTATTTGATTAACAGTTTAAAACGAAAAATATTAGACGAGATATAAATTATTGCTTGATATGTCATATGTTATATGTCAAGTTAAGCTTGGTCTAGTGGTAAGGAAAGAACATTTCAACCTCAAGTTTGGGGGTTCGATCCCCATTAGGGGCACTTTGAGAGAAGGTTTCCCCTTACCATTCCCCCCGCTCTCAAAGTGCATGCCCACAAACAGGCCCGGGTTAACCGCGATAGATTAGGTTCAGCGGGGCCTCCCTGAGGACCCCGGAAAAAAATGTCATATATTATATTTTTGCTTTTATCTCCATAAACAGAAAAACTTAAACCACGAGGGTAGCACGTAAAACACTACACATAAACCAAACATGTAAACCAAAGGTACTTTGTCATAATACCCTTGTTTGGAGAGTGTTAGCCTACATGTGTACTAAATGGATTTGAACCTTGTCACCTCCACATTGCCTTTGTCGGTTTAAGGGATAGTTTCGTTCGGTCATATTTGGTCAATAACATATAAGTTTCTTAAATTTTTAAAAAATAGAAAGCAATATTTTTGCACCGTAAAAGATTTTCTGTTTTTGTTTTTATAGAAATTTGGGGCTCACGCGGAAGTTTTGATGGACTCTTCATAATATAACAAAATTGCATTTTATTGATTACATTCATAAGAATTGTACAACTATATTTGTGAGAGCCCATATCTCTCACTTATCTCTTTGGTAGAATCCTTGTTTCTACCCCTAAAATATTTTGTGGGAGCTCTCTTGATTAGCTCACCTCTCACTCTTACTTGATCTTGTGAGAACTCATGTTTCTCACTACACATGGGTGCTCTTAGCTACCCATAACCTTGATAGAAACATTTTTGGGTGTTTATTGGTTTTTTCTTTTTGGTGTACATGAGCGATTAAGCGCAGTGATGCAGACGGAATTTGATCTTAGGTTTGGGTACAACCCCTACAAGACTTTACCAACTAAGCTATATGACATTCACTTTGAGTGTTCATTGGTAATATACTATGAAATTTTGTGGTGATATCAGGAATTGTTCTGTATTAAAACACTCTGGTAGCACCATTGATTTTCGAGGGAATTGAAAATTATATTTGATCTGCATTTGTAGTATGAAGGTATTTTGTACCTAGAAATCTATTGGTGGTTTGGAACTTTGAATAATAACTATTGAGGTAATAAATCAAAAAAGTTTTTTATTAGTAAACATTAAAAGTGTGTTGGTGTCATAAAAAATAGGCAAATTGGCCTCAACACCCTGAACTATAGCGTGGGTGCACCAAACGGCCCCAACTACGACTTATAACCAGAACACCCAAAAGTACGGACCTGGGTGCAATTCGTACCATAAATGAGGTATGTGATTGGAACTCTCACCAGCTATAAGTCGAGTGCTAGATATTGGGCAGCCATAAAACGTTTTCCTTGATTGTGGTTGAACTTCCAAGTAGTTTGGAGTACTGCAGGCAATCGATGTCGACAATAAACCCTACCATTACCTAAACTGGTATTTGAATTCTTCTTGAAACTTGAAGATGAAGCTGAGCTCATTGTTGTTATGTGGATTTCACTCTTTCAAAATTTAGGGTTCATTTGGGAAGAAAGAGGGAATTTGGGGAAGTAAGAGGGAATTTGGGGAAGAAAATCTTTTTGTTCAGTTGAGGTAGGAGAAAATAAGGCACTTGCCTTTTTTTTTTTGTTTAAGTAAAAGAATTAGGGATAAAAAAGAAGACAATAAGAAAAGGGAGAGAATCCGGTGAGAATTGCGGGCACTCGCCTCATTTATGGTACCGGATTGCACCCGAGTCCGTACTTTGGCGTGTTCTGGCTATAAGGCGTAGTTGGGGCTGTTTGGTGCACCCGCGCTATAGTTCAGGGTGTTGATGTCAATTTGGCCTAAAAAATAAGTGCGCTGGGGATATATACAATATACACTTAGTGTTGAGCATAATGATGATGTATTGGGTTTACCTTGTATAGCTCTTAGTTTATAATGTATAGCCTTTGTATTATCATGGGCCAAGGGCCTCATACGTATGTATATAAGCTGTATTTTCAGCCTTAGTAATTAACACAAAAATCATTAAACCTAAACCTAATTTGTCATGGTATCGGAGCTACACACCTAAACCTCTCGTTTTTTTTTTCTTATTCTCTCCCCTACTGTTGTCTGCTTTGCCCATCACCACCAGCGTGGTTGTTTGCTTGTTGCCGCAAGATGACGGAGGATGGAAAGATTGATATTCATTCACCATATAACTTAGGTTCCGGCGACCAACCCGGTAATCTTATCTCTCATGTCACTCTCAAAGGTGATAATTATGTGGCTTGGACGAGAGCCATGATCTTGTCCCTTAAAGCTCGACGAAAGTTCGGCTTCGTCGACGGAACTATCATTAAACCTACGGCTGCCAAGCCACTTCTTGATTGGGAAACAGTGAATTCAATGTTGGTGTCATGGATCTTGCGAAGTTTAGACCCTAAGCTCGCCTCCTATATTCCTTTTTATGATGATGCCAAGGGCTTGTGGACATACCTTGAACATCGGTTTTGCGTCCCGAATGGACCTCGCCTGCAGCAACTTCGGGCCACCATCGTGGACTCCGTTGATCCCAAAACCATGACCGTCGAGGATTATTTCAATCACTTGACCGGATTATATGACGAACTACATCGTCTTAAACCTTTACGTTCTTGTTCTTGTGGCAAGTGTGCGTGTGATGTTGCCGCTAAACTTGCCGCGGATCGCGATTGGACTCGATGATGATGCTTATGGTACTGTTCGTACCAATTTATTGTCCCAAGCTCCTCCAGTGGATCTCAACCGTGCCTACCAAGCTCTCCTCCAAGAGGAGCGTTCTCGTGATATTGCCCGTGGCAAGGCTGTCCCCACCGACACTCATGCCTTTGCTCTTCAAGCCGATTCTCGTAAGCTCTCTCGTCCTGATAAACGTAATCTTACTTGTACATATTGCAAACGTCGCGGCCATGATCGTGATTCTTGCTTTAAATTGAATGGTGCTCCTGCTTGGTGGCTTGAGAAATATGGTTCCTCTTCGGGTTCTATGCCTTCCACTACTGCTCCAGGGGCCACCAATGCTGCTGCCAGCACCACTCGTTCGCGTCCCGTCGAGGTTCTTGCCCTGTGAAGGCTCATGCCATCACCGAACCTCCCTGCCCATGTCGTGGGGCTGCTTGCTCTGCTTCGGCTTCCCTTACACAAGAGCGGGTTCACCTCCTTTTGAATATGCTTAATACTGACAAGGTTTCTAGCGATCGTATGGCGGGTAAGTCTTCTTGTATGCTTTGGATTATTGCTTCCGGGGCCTCTCTTCATGTCACCGGTGATGCTTCTTGTCTTTCTCATGTGCAATCTATCACTGGATGTCCCGTGGGTCTCCCTAATGGTTCTCGTGCCGTTGCTACTCTCGCGGGACGTGTCTCTCTTCCTGGGGATGTTATTCTTCATCATGTTCTTTATGTACCTCAGCATACCTGCAATTTAATATCGGTTTCGCAACTCATTGATGAATCTCATTGTATTGTTCGTTTCACTGACTCTTTATGTGCTATTCAGGACCAACGTTAGGGGACCCTGATTGGAGCAGGTGAACGCTGTGATGGACTCTATTATTTCCGCAACATTCCGGCCGTGCATGCGTGACCCGTTGCGGGATTGTGAGTTTGAGTTATGGCATCGTAGATTGGGTCATCCTTCGATCGCGTTGTCAAGTTAGTTCCCTGCAATTTGTTGTAGTACTAGTCCGAAAAAGTTGAATAAAGCTTGTATTACTTGTCCTCAAGCTAAACAAACTAGGGATAGTTTTCCTATTAGTGATCATAATGCTAGTCGTATGTTTGAATTGATTCACTGTGATTTATGGGGGCCCTATTCTACGCCTTCTTCCTGTGATGCAATATATTTCTTAACTTTGGTGGATGATTATTCTAGAGGTGTTTGGGTGTATTTGCTAAGAAATAAAACTGAAGTTCATCAAGCTTTTCACACTTTTTTGGCTATGGTTTAGCGTCAATTTGATAAACTTGTGAAAATTATGCGTCTCGATAATGACACCGAGTTCAATTGTATGCTTGATTACTTTATCTCTTGTGGCATTTTATTTCAAACATCTTGTGTGGGTACTCCCCAACAAAATGGTCGTGTTGAGCGTAAGCATCGACACATTCTCAATGTTGCTCGTGCCTTGATGTTTCAAGCTCACCTTCCTGTTACTTTTTGGGGTGAATGTGTTCTCACTGCTGTCCACTTGATTAATCGTACTCCCTCCGGCTTATTACAAAATTGTACTCCCTATGAGGTGCTCTATGGTGTTGAACCTGATTTTGATGCATTACGTATTTTTGGTTGTTTGTGCTTTGCCCATAATCAAAAAGCAAAAGGGAATAAGTTTGCTCCTCGTAGTAGTCGTTGTGTGTTTATGGGGTATTCTCTTTGGTAAGAAGGGGTGGAAGTTGTATGATTTCAAAGAAGGTGTTTTTTTTGTATCTCGGGATGTCTTGTTCCATGAAACGAATTTCCATTTGCTTCTACCTTGCTCCTATGAATTCCGATTCTCTCGCTTGAACAATTTGGGGTGGATTCGGTTTTGGACGATTTGGAGTCCATTTTGGACGCCCGGGGCCCGTCCCCGAGCCCATTCCTACCGCTCGGCCGCGCCCGGCTCTCTCTCCCGGCTCCTCGGTTGTGGGCCGCGAGCTGGAGCCCGTTCCCTCACCTGCCAGCAAGCTGGGTGTTGAGCCCCGCGCTGCTTCAACTACTCCCCGGGCCCGGTCTTTGCTACCACGTCTTCTGAGTCCAACGCGCCTTCTACTGGGCCTTCTGAGTCCAGTGACTCTACTGCTCCTCCTTCTGGGCTTCTGGTTACACTTGGTCGTGGTCATAGAGCCAAGCATCCCTCTACTCTTCTTCGTGATTTTGTCACCAACTCGGTCCGGAATTTGAGTCCATCACCGCCATCATCTCCCTCCACTGGCTCCCCAGGTACTCCTTACCCCTTAGCACATTTTGTGTCTTGTGATAAATTTTCTATGCGCCACCGTATTTTTCTTGCAGATGTTTCAAAGGCGGTTGAACCCCGCAATTTTACGGAAGCTATGGAAACTTCTGGTTGGCGGGCCGCTATGCAACAGGAGATCACACTAGTAGAATAATTGCTTATTGCTGCGGTGGTATTGCTGCGGTTTTACCCATACGCAGCAATATATCGCGTAAAAAGAAAAGATAAAATATAAAATAAAGATATTGCTGCGGTTTCGGCCAAAAACCGCAGCAATATGGTATCAACAAGAATTTTTTTGAAAAAACGTTGACTATTTGACCAGACATATTGCTGCGGTTTTTGTCAAAAACAGCAGCAATATATTAAAATAATATTAAAAAAATAATATTTTAATATATTGCTGCGGTTTTTGCCAGAAACCGCAGCAATATCATTAAAATATATTAAAAAAAATTATAAAACATGCGTGTATCAGTTAGGGTTTTTTTCTATCACTTTTTCCCTCTCACACGCCGTTCCTCATCTCTCCTCTCACCTCATCCCTCACCACTCATATCTCTCATCTCGTCGTGGTTCGTCCGTTCGTCCGTTCGTCTTCCTCACTCGTCGCTCGTCCGTTCGTCGTTCGTCCGTTCGTCTTCCTCACTCGTCGCTCGTCCGTTCGTCGTTCGTCCGTTCGTCCGTTCGTCTTCCTCACTCGTCGCTCGTCCGTTCGTCCGTTCGTCCGTTCGTCTTCCTCACTCGTCGCTCGTCCGTTCGTCCGTTCGTCTTCCTCACTCGTCGCTCGTCTGTTCGTCGTTCGTCCGTTCGTCGCTCGTCCTTGTCTTCCTCACTCGTCGATCTTCTCTCACACTTGCTCGTCGCTCGTCCGTTTCTTCAACAAATTTAGTTTTTTCTTTGAGCGAATTTCGTGTGATTTGGATTTTTGTTTTTCAAATTAAGTTTCTCTTTGAGCGAATTTGAGCGAATTTCGTGTGATTTTGATCCTGATTTTTAGTTTGTTCTTCAATCAGTGAGGTTTTTTTCATTTTTTTTTTAAATTTTTCATGTCAAATTTCGTGTGATTTGGATCCGGATTTGTGGTTTGTTTTTCAGATTTAGATTTTCGGTTTTGTATATATTGATTTGGTGTATAGTTTCTTAATTTTCTTCTACGTAATTTGTTGTATATACTGATTTTGTCGATTTGTTGTACTGATTTGTGGATTTTGTTTTTCTTTTTCTTAGTTTTACCTTTTACGTCTCTTTTGTAATTGGTGTTTGTAACATGTAGTGGATTGTTGTAGCTATGTTTATATTGTAATTGTACTATAACTACTAAAAATTTACGCTTTGAAATATTTAAAAAAAAATTTTTTTTTACCTTGCTCTGCATCTATTGCTGCGGTTTTGGTAAGAAACCGCAGCAATAGGCATGTAAATTTAATATTAAAAAAATTACCTATTCTTTGCGGTTTCGGTAAGAACCGCAAAGAATAGGTTGCTTATTCTTTGCGGTTAAAAACCGCAGCAATAGGTTAATTACCTATTCTTTGCGCCCTTAATTGCTGCGCGGCCAAAACCGCCGCAATAGGCCACTTAAAGACCGCAGCAATAAGCAATTATTCTACTAGTGTCAGTGCTCTTGAGGACAATGGTACCTGGGTTATGGAACCTCTTCCCCCTGGGAAAAAGGCTCTTGGTTGCAAATGGGTTTACAAAATTAAACATCATTCCGATGGGACCGTTGAACGTCTCAAAGCTCGTCTTGTCATTTTTGGCAACCATCAGGTCGAAGGTATACACTGAAACCTTTACTCCCGTTGCCAAAATGGTCACTGTTCGTGCTTTCTTAGTTATTCTTCTTGCTAAGAATTGGGAGCTACATCAAATGGATGTTCACAACGCCTTTCTTCATGGCGACTTGGATGAGGAAGTTTTTATGCGTCCTCCCCCGGGTTTTGTCCCTCCTCGGCTTCGGTTTAGTTTGTCGGTTGAAAAAGTCTTTGTATGGTCTGCGTCAGGCTCCTCGGTGTTGGTTTTCAAAGCTTGCCACTTCTTTGTTGTCCTATGGCTTCTCTCAGTCTTACTCGGACTACTCGCTTTTCACCCTGACCAGTGGTTCTGTGCAGCTCTCTGTGCTTGTCTATGTCGATGACTTGATCATTTCGGGTAATGACTCTGCTGCTATTGCTGCTTTTAAAGTCTATTTGAGCTCGTGTTTTCATATGAAAGATTTGGGGGTGCTTAAGTATTTTCTTGGCATCGAGGTTGCTCGTAGTTCCGATGGCATCTTTCTTTGTCAACGGAAATACACCTTGGATATTATCACCGAGGCTGGCCTCTTGGGGGCTAAACCTGCAGCTTTTCCTATTGAGCAAAATCATACTCTTGCTCTTGCTTCCCGTGCCTTACTTCCTGATCCCGAACCATACAGGCGTCTGGTGGACCGTCTCATTTATCTCTTTTTCACTCGTCCTGATTTGGCATATGTGGTTCACATTCTGGCACAATTTATGCAGCATCCGCGGCTTGATCATTGGGATGCGACCCTTCGTGTTGTTCGTTACTTGAAGGGTAGTCCTGGCCAGGGTATTCTACTCAGTGCAGATTGTGATCTTGTTCTCTCAGGTTGGTGTGACTCGGATTGGGCTAGTTGCCCTCTTACTCGGCGCTCTCTCACTGGCTGGCTTGTGTTTCTTGGTGCTTCTCCTATCTCCTAGAAGACCAAGAAGCAACATACAATTTCTCGTTCTTCCGCTGAGGCTGAGTATCATTCTCTTGCTGATGTTACCTCTGAGCTCAAGTGGCTCAAAGCCTTACTTGACGGGCTTGGAGTTCACCAACCTAAGGCCATGCGCCTGTTTTGTGATAGCAAGTTTGCTCTCTACATTGCTCAGAATCCCGTGTTTCATGAACGAACGAAACACATTGAGGTTGATTGTCACTACGTTCGTGATGCGATTCAGTATGGTCTTATCGCTCCTTCTCATGATTCTACTGTTGAGCAGCTTGCTGACATCTTCACTAAGGCTCTTGGCAAGAAACAATTTTTATATCTCCTTCGCAAGTTGGGCATTTGTGATCCGCATGCTCCAACTTGAGGGGGGTATTGGGTTTACCTTGTATAGCTCTTAGTTTATAATGTATAGCCTTTGTATTATCATGGGCCAAGGGCCTCATACGTATGTATATAAGCTGTATTTTCAGCCTTAGTAATTAACACAAAAATCATTAAACCTAAACCTAATTTGTCATAATGTGATATCATCAGTATGCTTTGATAGTATTATGAAGGTTTATTTTGGTACGACGGTGTTCTTATACTGAATTGAAGTTTTATGGTGATACGAAGAAGTGTTCTAGCATAAATATTATCTCAAATAAGGTTGTCAAGTGTCTTGTTGGCCATTAGGTACATTTAACATGTTCTATTGGTGCTATATGATGTTTCTGGTACCAAGGACCATTGGATCCAATTATATGCCTTCCTATCTCAAGGTTCAAATATTGGTGGAAGCCAAAATTTCAAAGTTGTAGGGGGGAAGGTTGGGGATTGTTGGGCCTCTGGGTGAGTGACCCTGTGCAAAGGCAGCCCAGAGGAAATTCTTCTTACCACGGAGTTCCCGAAAGGGGGCCCAAAAAAAATGATGTTTCAGGTTAATTGTATTATGAAGTAGTATTATTTTAGAATTAAAAGGTGTTGAAAAGTGTGGAAGGTCCAAGAACAATTCGAAGAAATCTAAGAGCAAAAATAGTAATAAAGAGAGAAAGGATGGTCAGACGAGTTCTTTGGAAGGTCGAAACACAAATCAATGGCGGAACTTCATGGTGTGGAAGCATTGGTAATTCAAACCCCGATTTTGTTGATCCAATTTCACCTCGAAGTTCATTAAAGGAGTTGCGAGAATCGAGTCAAGGATAAGGCTCGGTGTCGGAATGGTTAACAATAATGAAGAAAACTCGAGTCGGTTGGAATCCATTAATGGAGGTAACCCACAATCTCGACAATTGCTTCCTGAATTTGAAAAAGTTAAAGATAAATCACCAGTACTTGAAAACCCAGTAGTTAATTCTACTATTAAAATTGATGTTGAAGACGTTCAAGAGGAAATTGATTGCGGCAATCGTCGTAATTTGTTATGTTGTGGGTGCAAATCCACCATTTCTGTTATGGATGGATTTCTTAGGCGAATTTGGGCAAAAAAAAGGAATTGAGAAAATTGTGGTGTGAATAAAGGAGTATTCATTGTTAGATTTCATAATGTTGAACGAGAGATATATTGTTGTAGGAGATGGGTTTCATTTCTTTGACAAGAAACCGGCTAATTGTGAAAAAATGGCACTCGAGAGATGGATGTTCGGAAGGAGGATGTTAAGACGTGCCGGTATGGGTGCAATTACCCGCCCGGATTTGAAATCTGGGGAGAGAAATGTCTGTATAAGCGGTTGCGGGCATAGGTAAACCTATTCGGCTAGATCAAGCTACGGCCCGATAAAGATAGATTGATGTATGTAAGAATTTTGGTTGAAGTAAGTATGAATCAAGATTTTCCTAGTCATATTGTGTTTGAGAATGAAAAAAAATGTGACTCGTGGAGCAACAGGTTCATTATGAATGGAAACCTTTGAAATGCACCAAATGCCATGGATTTGGCCATGATACTCTCGAATGCAAGAAGAAAATGAAACGAGCACGCGGTGCAAAATCCAAAAACAAAATGGGTTCTTAAGAAGAAGGCAGTAGTGATAGATGGGGATGGATTTCAAGTGGTAAAAGGGCCAAGCCAACCTGTTACATATGCTCCAATACCGGTAGATACGGGGAATGCTTTTCTTTGCCTTAGATGAGGAAGATGAGGCAATGAATGATGGGAAGCCGCAAGGAACGAAGGAGTGGGGGGTGATTGTGATGTTATTCATGGTGAGGAGGGGGAACCTCCTACCATAAATGGATAACATGTTATGTTGGAACGTGAGAGGACTAAACAGCAAGAAGAAACAAGTGGAGGTGAGGAACTTCTTAGTGACTCACCAAATTAGGCTGTTTAGTCTTCTGGAGACCAAGATAAAAAATCACTCTCTTGGTGATTTTTATCTTACTGTATGCCCAGGGTGGAGTATAACCACTAATAATAGTTGGCATGGAAATGGGAGAATTGTTCTTGGTTGGTTTCCTACTTGCTTTGTGTATGTTAATATTTTAAAATGCACAAGCCAAATGATTCATCTCGAGGTTGAGATCATTAATGGAGGAAGGAAATTTTTACGTACTTTTGTTTATGGCCTTAATGATAGACAAGGAAGACGGGAGTTATGGCGAGGATATAAAGAGTGTAGCTAGTTTCACTAAACCTTGGATTATTCAAGGTGATTTTAATGCTCCGATGAGTATGGATGATAGAATAGAATTGCCTGTCGAGCTAGGGAAATTATAGATATGAAAAGTTGCATGGATGAATGCCACATGAGGGAGTTGAAATCTTATGGGCAATACTATACCTGGAACAACAAGCAGGAAGGGTCAGATAGGGTTTTTTGTAGACTGGATAGGGTCCTTGGAAATGAAGTTTGGTTTGATGACTGGCCTCTTACTAAAGTCACCATTCTTGCTGAAGGGGAGTTTGATCATTGCCCTTTACTCATAAAATCTTTCACTGATCATCCAAAGAAGAAACCATTTAGGTTCTTCAATATGTGGTGCAAGGCTGAGAGCTTCCACAGCATAGTTAGCAAAGTATGGGCAAAAAGCATTAATGGTACTAGTATGTTTCAAGTAGTTACTAAACTGAAGCTACTGAAGGCAGAATTGAAACAGCTAAATGTTTCCCAGTATGGTAATGTTTCAGTGCTGAATTTTCAATGTCACAATAAAATGCTTGCAGCACAGCATGCTCTTCACACTCATCCTGAAGAAATTGATCTGAGGGTAAAGGAGAAGGAAGCTAGGGAGGCTTATAACATTGCTCATAGAAATTATACTTCCTTTTTAAGTCAAAAAGCAAAGATTAAGTGGGTGCGGGGAGGGAGATGACAATACCAAAACGTTTCATCAAAGTATCGAAGCTTAGAAGAATACATACTATCGAAAAGAAGATGGAAGGCTGGGCAAATAACTCTGAAGAGGTGGTGGAGGCTTTTTTAGATTTCTATCAGTCTCTCCTGGGTAGTAAGAATGATACTAAAAGTGTTGAACCATTTGTTATTGCAAAAGGTCAAGTGTTGTCTGCGGTTCAACGGGAGGAGCTTTCTTTGATTTTCACTAATCTTTGAAATTAAAGATGCTCTCTTCTCCATTCACGATGACAAGTCCCCGGGGACTTGATGGCTATTCAAGTTCTTTTTTCAAGAAAAGTTGGGATATAGTGGGACGATCGGTGATTGAAGCTAATCGGGATTTCTTCGGACATGGTAAAGTTGCTCGGGGAGGTCAATGTCACCGCAATTACTACGGTGCCTAAAGTAAAAACTCCTGGCGATGTGGGGGGACTTCGCACCAATAGCATCTTTGCTCAGTTCTCTATAAAACAATAACAAAGGCGATTTGTTCTAAACTTGGTAAAATCTTACCAAATCTTGTTTCCCGGACTCAAGGTGCATTTATCGGTGGGAGAAGTATTATTAGCAATATACTTCTTTGCCAGACACTGGTTAAGAGATTTGGTAGAAACAATAATCATGTCACGGGGCTTTTAATGAAGGTTGATTTAAGAAAAGCTTATGACTCTATAGAGTGGAGCTTCATACATGAGCCGCTTAGTGCATTGCGGTTCCCTCCTCACTTTATTAAATGCATCATGGAATGCATTACTACTCCAAAATTTACTCTTTTGATTAATGGTGGTACGAAGGATTTTTGCAGCTAAAAGGGGACTAAGGCAGGGGGACCCAATGTCCCCTCTGCTTGTTTGTCTTGTGTATGGACTATTTGACAAGAATCCTAGCTTATATAGGAGAGTTACAAGATTTTAAGTTCTTTTACGTTTGTGCGAAGCATGAAGATTAATCACTTATGCTTTGCGAGATGACTTGTTGTTGTTACGCAAAGGGAAGCTAAATCGCTTATCTACTACTGCAAGGCCTCCAGTTATTTTCTGAGTCCTCAGGGCTAAAAGCTAATAAAACCAAATCTGCTTTATATTGCACTGCCATGGAGGAGAGTGAAGTAACCAGAATTGCACAGTTTTCTGGCTTTGTCAATGATAAGTTGCCCTTTAGGTACCTAGGTGTACCAATAAGTTCTAAGCCTCTTAAAGCGGCGTTTTGTGAAGCTCTTGTTGATAAAATGACATTGAGAATCAGAATGTGGAGTACAAGGAGCCTTTCTTTTGCAGGGAGAGCTCAACTTATAAACTCAGTCTTACTCAGTGTACATAGCTATTGGGCTCAGATATTTGTCCTCCCTATTACTGTCCTAAATAAAATCAATGAAGTATGTAGGCATTTTTTGTGGAGTGGGCAAGCTGCTAGTGAGAAAAGTGGGTACATTAGATGGGACTTGGTGTGTACTCATAAGAAATATGGTGGTCTTGGATTTAGAAACATAAAGATATGGAATAGAGCTGATGTGGGTAAACTTGTGTGGCATATTGGTTGCAACAAGGATGATTTATGGGTTATTTGGATACATCTTTGTTTATATCAAGAACAATAAGCGGGTGGGATTATAGTGCTCCAAGCGGGGCTAGTTGGATAGTGAAGCACCTATGCAAAGTGAGAGACGAGCTCGGAGAGATTGGAATGCGAAGCTGGAGCTATAACAGAAGGTATTCAATTAATGATGTCTATTTTCAGCTTACTGAAGAACAACCTGTGGTTTCATGGGTTAAAGGAGTGTGGAATCGTATGTCAATGCCTAAACACAAGTTTATTACATGGCTGGGGGTTCATGATAGACTAAAAACAAAAGAGAGGCTGTTTCAACACAACATTACTCCTGATGATCTATGTTGTTTATGTGGGAATAATTCTGAATCAACTACACACCTTTTCTTTGGATGTATCTTCAGTACACAGTTATTGAAGGAGGTTCTTAGATGGATTGGAGTCAATTATCAGCGTAGAAACTTGGCACAATGACTGAGTTGGACTAGAAGATCTTACCATGGATCAAGGGTAAGAAAGCGAGTCTTTGTTAACGGCTCTTCTTTGCAATGGTTTATATGGTGCGGAAAAATAGGAATGATGCTTTTTGGCTTTCAAAAGTAAATAGAATTACTTGTATAGCTATAGAGATCAAGTATATAGTTAAACATAGAATAAATCTGTGTAATTCAAGAAAATGGAGTAGGAAAGATTGTGGATCGGATTAGCGGTTTATAAACTGCTTCCTTGGCCTTGTGTGGCCTGTGAGGTTCAGCTCCTATTGGGAGTCTAGGTTGTATTTTTTTGTGTGAGCTAATACATTTACTTACTTACCAAAAAAAAAAAAGTGTTGTAAAATATTTTGATATGACCTCTACAGGTAAGAAATATGACGAGCACACCAGCACAATAACAGTATAACCCTGTTAAATGACTCGAAATAAGATAACTAAGGGTGCGTTCTCTTCACCTTAATGAATTAAGTTTCAGGTCCAATCAGTTCATTTCAGTTCAGTTCAGTTCAGATAAGTTTCAATCAGGTCCAATCAGGGCAATAAGTTCCAATAAGGTCCAATAAGTTTCAATTAGGTGCAATAAGTTCCAATCAGGTCTAATCAGGTCCAATAAGTTCCAATAAGGTCCAAATAGTCAATTATTAATAAATTTAAATTAAATTTTAATTAAAATACCACTATGATTATTATATAGCATTATATTTGTAATATTGTCTATTATTTTATTATTCATATGACTATTAGCTGATTATGTTATTATTAAAAATTTTAATTAAAGTACCACTATGATTATATAGTATTATATTTGCATTATTATCTATTATTTTATTAGTCATATTACTATTAGCTGATTATGTTATTATTAAAAAATATTATAATCATGGTCAAATAAGGTTAACAATAATAATCATCATAATTATAATATTTTTTTTGCAATTCGTCTTTAAGTAACTAGAGATAACATGTTTTCGTTACTAATAACAATGAAAGATATAAATGTTATTAATTGATTTCCTACTAGTGCTTTATGAAATCAAAGCAACACTATTAGATATATTAGTGGTGAAAGTTGTGTATAGGCAATCATGTAAATAGTATTTTTTTTGTTAAAATGTTAAATCATAAGAGATAATTAATACTCCATCCGGTCTTTATTAGTTTACCCGTATTCCTTTTTGGGATGTCCCTTATTAGTTTACCCATTTCTTTTGTTTCTATTTTTGGAGTGGGACCACTAACTTTCCATCACACATACATTCAACTTTAATATAAAATAATAGTTTCTCTTTCTTTCTATGTCCCACAACATTATTTCTCCTAAAACTCTGTGCAAAAGAAATGGGTAAACTAATAAAGACCGGAGGGAGTAATTACTATTTTTTTGAAGGATAAATTTTAATGATTATTATGTTATAATAAATTTGGAGGGATAGTATTTATGTTAGGGGTAATATTTATGTTATTACTCATCAAATTTTTTGTTAAATAATGTCAAATAAGTTCCAATCAGGTCTAATCCAATCAGGTCAATAAGTTTCAATCAGGTCCAATAAGTTCCAATCAGGTTCAATCAGGTCTAATAAGTTGAATCAGGTCCAATCAGGTCCAATAAGTTCAGTTTAGTTCAGTTTAGTTCAGATAAGTTCAGTTCAAGGCTATTCATGTGAAGAGAACGCACCCTAACTTGTTTCAAAACTTGATCATACGATCGACCCCTAATTAACAGTTATATATTTCTCATTATTCTTGATCGTGGGTTTGAGTAGGGAGGGAAGGCGACCGCAACTACTCTTGGGCTTCTGCTTCAGTGATGGGATTTCGGGGGGAAAAGATGAACTTCCTCGATTTCTTTTCAATTTACACATTTTGTAGTACTTTTGCACTATTCATATATTTTACTGTAACTATATCGTTAGTAACTTATTGTTAAAAGAAATATAGTCATGTGGCATCTTTATATTTTTTCTCAATATAAATTATTAAAATATACACTTTTTGTAATATTTTACTCAATAACAATACAAGATCTAAATGACTAAAGTTATGGGTTTTCAAAGTTCAAATCGGGTAGCTTATTAATAAATCGAGATACACTAATGGAAATAACCTTAAATGTCACAACAAAACTGATCCGATACTCCCAAAATCGGACCAATAATTATAAATCAATATATTTGGGGCGCAAAATTTTGGGCCAATTTATTGATCTAGTGAGGAGGAGAACGAACCGGATCAGTTTTTATTAACTGATCTGGTTCTTCCCAACCAGATCAGTAACGGACCAAAATGACATGCCCAAAATGGCAGGCGAAACGAGCCCAAGTGCCCAACATATATTCAACGGCTCAACGCAGTAAACGCACGCTTAACAAAACCTACCCTCTCTCCTCTCCTCTCCTTTCACCCCTACACCCTCTCCTTGTCTCTCCTCAACAAAACCCTAACCCTATGTCCTTCTCCCTTAACCTTTGTCCTTCTCTCCTCAACCTCCACCACCACCCTCCTTCTCCTCTCTCTTTCCTCTATCCTTCTCCCTCAACCTCTGTTGCGGCATCTCCCACCGTCGATGCCCCTAACAACCAACAACGGTCTTCGCTCATCTCCCACCGTCGAAGCCCTTAACCCAACAACCAATCTTCGTCTGGTTTCAATCTACTTCATGCCTCTCTTCGTCGCCAACAACCAACAACGGTCTTCGCTCGTCCCCGCCGAAATTTCTCTTCTCTCAATCTCCGTCGCTGCTTTGAACCTTGAAAGGGTCGTGTTCGTCGCTGCTTTCAACCTTGAAAGTTTGATTTTTTTAGTTTTTAATTACTTATTTTTTTCGTATTTATTTTACGATTTTTTCGTTTTTATAATCTGGTTTGTTCATCGAGATATGAGTTAATTTTTTTTTCTTTTTTTTAGTTTTATTTGTAATTCCAGATTTGAGCATAGACTCACAATTTTTTTTTTTAGTTTTGTTTGTAATTCCAGATTTAGGGTTTATTCATTTTCAATTGTTTATATTTTAGTTTTTTTTATTGTGTATATTTAATGCCTTATTTTGTTTTGTAATTTCCGATTTATAATTGTGTTTATTTTCGGCATTTTATTTCGTTGA
The DNA here is from genome assembly GCA_947648045.1 of Beta corolliflora. Lineage (NCBI taxonomy): Eukaryota > Viridiplantae > Streptophyta > Magnoliopsida > Caryophyllales > Amaranthaceae > Beta > Beta corolliflora. The sequence continues at coordinate 1,979,331 of CANSZD010003689.1, forward strand.
TGTAGTAGTGATTATTCGATGATTGATGTGGTTATATTCTGGGTTTTGTATCCAAATATCTGTCTCTTTCTTTCCCTCGTTTAGCGCTCAAAAATGAGATTTTTTTTAAAAATTTACATTGGCCTAACTGATCCGGTTCAGAAACAAAACCAGACCAATTAGCATAAGTAACTGATATGGTTTTGCCTCTGAACCGGATCAGTTAAGCGTCAACTGGTTCGATTTTTGACCGGATCAGTTGATTCCCAGAGCTGCTCTGGGCCCACCCGATCCGAACCAAAACCGGACCAGTAAGCCCGGTTTTAACAGGATCGAGTGGGCTTTTTTCCACTAGTGATAGTACTTAAGAGGGCATGTATATATATACATACATATATATATAGGAAAAATTGATTTAATCAGTCCCAACTATGGGCGCCCTGACAAAAATAATCCCAACTTTCATTTTTTATTGTTTAGTCCCAACTTTTGGGGGTCCTTTACAATAGCAGTCCCAACAGGTTTCCAACCTGCTGTAGCAGGTAAACTTTGCTAAAAAAATTCTTTTTTTTTTCTATCTTCTTCCTCCTCTTTCCTCCCTCCTTCCTTCACTGCTCCCTCCTCCTCCTCTCCCCTACCACCCAACCCCCTCCTCTTCCACCACACTACCCCCCTCACCCACCTCCCCTAATTGTTACCACTCCCCCCACCACCCTCTCCCCGTCCTCAAAACTCATTTACCTCCCCCACCACCATCTCCCCCCGTCCCCGCCACCGATACCCCCGCCCCCAAAGCACTCCCTGCCCTGACCACCCACTCCCCGCCCTTTGATGCCGATACCGATACCTTTGATGGCTAATGTCGTGGACTTGTGTCCCGCTACCACCAACCCCACCCCCGAAACACCTCCCCCCACCCCGAAACACCTCCTCCACCCTCGAAATCACCACCGACACACCCGCCTCACCTCGAAAAACCTCCACCAGCTTCGAAACCAACCCGAAATTCTAGAAGAGAAGGCGAGTGCGAATGGGGAGGATGCGGGGGGACCGGGATTGAGGGTCGGAGGGTGAGCGGCGGCGGTAGAGGGGGTTTCTAGGGCTGCGAGGTAGGGGGTTGGGAAAAGGTTGTGTGGGGGGGGTGGGAGAAGGTTGTGCGGGGGGGGGGGGTGGGGGCGTGGCCGGGGATAGGGGCAACGGGTGGCCTGGGAGGGTGGGGGGTAGGCTTGGGGTGGACTGGGTTGGTGGTGGGGTTGGAACGAGGATGGGGGGCCGGCAGTGGCGGCAATGGTGGCTGGATGGTGGTGGGGTGGCGGGGAAGGAGAGGAAGGAGGGAGGAGGGAAGAGGGAGGAGAGAGAGCGAAAGAGGATGTAGAAGAAATAGGTGAAAATAAAAATAAAAAGGGAAAATAAAGGTTAATTCGATTTTTCACCTGTTTAGCAATTCACCGGTCCACTAGGACCACCAATGTAAAGAGGGGGTTAAAGTTGGGACTGAAGAATAAAAAACGATAGTTGGGACTGTTTTTGTCAGGACGGCCAAAGTTGGGACTGATTAAATCAATTTTTCCATATATATATATATATATATATATATATATATATATATATATATATATATATATATATATATATATATATATATATATATGTGTGTGTGTGTGTGTGTGTGTGTATATATATATATATATGAGAATGAGGGAGTGGAAGGGTGGTAAGCCCTTTCATCTTCCATCCACATGTTGTGGGTTCGATTCTCATCGGGGGTTTTGGGACTTTGGGGTAGGTTGTATTTAGGTGCCCTGTGAGAGGGCGTTAATGTAATTTATCTTACCAAATTTAAAATATATATATATATATATATATATATATATATATATATATATATATATATATATACATATATATACATATTGCTTCACTGTTAGATCGATGATTTTAATATAATTTTCCAAATAATTAGAGTCTCATAAAACCAGCAGTTAAATAAGCGTAAGAGCAAAGATTTAATCATATTATACCTTTAAAAGTAACTCTAAAAGGTATTCCAAAAACTAATTTTTAAACTAATCTGAAATGGTAATCGAACCACTAAAGTTACCGTGAACCACTATATCACCAAATAGATCATTTGTCACGTATAAGCACTGCTTAAAAAACAGTTGTTCAAATATATAGCTTATATTTATCCTAGAAAAGGGCATTATTATAACTCTTTTACATAACAATATATTGTAAAAATAGACATATAAGCTAACCGTCCAAAATGCATATAGTACATGAGTCAATCAAAACCCATGTCCTAATACACATAACACATGCCATTATTGGTTAGTTGTATCAAGACATGTAAATAGCAGACACGAAACATTGAAAAGAAGTCTTAGCATACGGTAATGACCAATAGGTCCACATTATACCACAAAAACCTCCCATATTTCTCCATCTTTATTCCATATGGACCCCATTATATAGTCTCCCTTCATACTACTATGCTAATTCTATCTTCTCCCCCATATATAAACTCCTTTAAAACCTCGCTAGATTTGTCAAAATAATATTTGTCAAGTAAACAAACATCTTTATCCGCTCTATATATATTATGTCTTACTCCAATGGTGATGCACAAATAAAGTACTATTCCATGAATATGAAACGTAATATCTTTGTAAGAAGTGGGTTTGGATCGATCATGGGGATGGTTGTAACAGCCTTGCTATTGCTGGGTTTGCCGCAAATATTGCCGCCCACGCTGCCGCCGCCGCCGTCGCTGCTGCTCTTTCTTCCTGTCATTATAATGGTGGTCTTGTTGCATTTTGCCTTGTGCTTATCACCAAAAGTTCCTATGAATAAAGCAGATTATGCCGCATTTGATTCAAGAAATTGTTAGCAATTATCTCTCCCTAGATTGAAAATACTCCTACAACCCAATTTTTTAATATTTTCTTTCTAATTTTTTTTGTTTCTCTTAGTTTTTGATATGTATATGAGTATATCCTTATAGGAAATATATAGATCAGTAAGATAATTATGTTACTCTTCAGCAAGCTAAGGTCACTACAAAGGAAGGCTCTTTTGCGATGGAAAAATCAGTCGCTAATCATAGATGTTCCTAATTTGGAAGTTGAACAAGATTCAAGGTGGCAATAATATCAACATTTTTGAAGTTGGAGTCATATATATTGTCAATAGGTTGATCATTTGATTAATTATGATACATAATTATTCTTTTCTGCTTAATTTTAGAGTTTGTTTGATTAAAAAATACGATGAATTAGGTCTCACCGTCCAAGGATTTCCTAATTCAATTATGTCGTACAATACCTAATAGTAGCAAAGAATATGCACATCCGTTAACTATGAATTATTTTGGATTTATAGCATGTTGTTAGCCACATGTTGTGTTTAGAAGTTGGTTGATCTCAATATTATCGACGGATCTGCATTTTGTACCAATAAAAACCTACTGATCATAATGCATTTATTTATCGTCACTCTTCTGTGTAGTATATATCAATATATGCATTTTTTATATAATTGGTTATGTTTAAAACAGTCTTTATTTATAACATTATGCTTTTTGAAAAGCAAAAAGGGTAAGAATAACATTGATGTTCTAACTTCTACGTACATAAACTTCTTGGCAATTCATTAATGTCGGACATTGTACGGACCATGTTAAAAGAAAAAAAAAAGACACAGGTCAAGTGACAGATAAAGTTATAAAGATTTAACATTTTCGCATTATATCTGTGTCTACGTAAATGGATCTGGTTGATCATTCGAGTACAATATCAACATGCTGGAGCAAAGCTTAATTAGAACTACTCAAGTTTGAGCTATAATTGCTCGACTGATCTCATTGGAGCAAAGCTTGATTAGAGCAACTCAGTTGGAGCTAGAGGTGATTAAATGACGGGCCTGGCCGTCCCAAAAAAATATCCACTTGACAGGCCGGGCCTAATTTTAGGACAATTTTTTTGTGCCCAAAGCCTGCTTTTTCGGGCCAAAACCAACGGGCTTTTCGTGCCAAAATTTGAACTAAAAAAGGTTTTTAGGTTGCCCAAAATCCGGCACAAACAAACAAAAATGTGGGCCGGGCTCGGCTAACTTTGACAGCTCTAGTTGGAGCAAAAATGAGTGTATTGGGTGCAATTTTTTTTCGTAACAAGAGAGAGTGTCTGATACTTGGATAGAACATGACAAGAGAGAAGTGAAATTGTTGTGTGGAACTTATAGCCAAATTTTGCGGAATTTAAAGAACGAAAAGCTATAAAAAAAACAGTAGTGCAAGAGAAGATTTTTACGAGGAAATAAATTTTTTAGGCCTAGTACAAAGAAAAATCTCGAGCCAAAGGCGAAATTATAAACTCAAATACTTCACTAATGAAAACAACTTAGTTACAAACTACTAATCGACTCAAGCCTCAACTGAGTTCCTCTATGAACCGAGTTAGGCTATGTTTAGTTCACCTTTTTTTTACTGATCCGAACTTATTTTTTTTGATCTGATCCGAACTTATTGTTCTGATCTGGTTTGATCTTATCTAATCTGGTCCGATCAGAACTTATCTAATCTGATTTGATCTGATCTGAACTTATCTTTTATAAAACATATTATTACTAATATTATTAGTATTTTGTATTTCATTATTAGTGTTACTACTACTATCATTTTATTACTATCACAACTTTTATAATAATAATAATAATAATAATAATAATAATACCATAATTAGTTTTTTTTTAAAAGAACACATAGTATATGAACATACAATTAAAAATAACAGAACACATACTTTAGGTAAAAATGACATATTGTTCATGGTAAAAAGAACATATTGTTCATGTCTAAGGCCCGTTTATAATAAGAACTTAGGTAGTAATGAAAAAAACATATAATGATAATAATAAAATAACATATATTGAAAGAGCATACAAAATCTATTTAAAGAATACATTCTAAAAATAAAAGATAGATGTAATTTTTATATTGATGGCATGTTCGGATTTAATTAACAACATGTTCTTTGTTATATCAATCAATTGTTTTTTTTATTATAAATAAACCTATAAATTATATATAATCATATATGATCTTGAACAAAATTGTTAAATGTTATTCTTATATTGTTATATAAACTTTGTTTTTAAATATAAGTTGAAAGCCCTTGTAGGGGGGATATGAAGGTGATCCAAACACCATCAGGTTATCCCATGTTACTTATATTTTATATAAACTAGTAACATATACTTTATATTATACTGCCAAAATTGTTTTTAAAAAAAATCATATACTATTGTCATGTTCTTTACATGTACAACATCAAAAAGAACATCGCATATCAAAATTGTTAATTAGAATAAATATAAAAAAGAACATGTGCAAATGTCAAAAGAACATCCTTCTTCTTAGACACAAATAGTTTGAAATAGTGATAACAGTAATAACAACGATATTAATAATAATTACTAATATTAATAATTAATAAGTACAGCAACGACAATAATATTAATAATAATAATAATAATAACAACAACAACAACAACAACAACAACAACAATAACAACAACAACAACAACAACAACAACATTAACAATACTAATAATCATAATAATCATCATAATAATCATGATACCAATAACAATGATAACAACAATAATAATAAGTTTTTAAATATAAGCATGATCTGAACTTATTTTTTGTGATATATGGTTTGATCTGATCTCAACTTATTTTTTCTAATCTGGTTTGATCTGATCTAATATGAAATAAGTAAAAATAAGGCGAACTAAACATAGCCTTATAAAGTAACAACTCACCATTTCACTCGAAGTCTTCTATCTGACACTTTATAGCTTCACGTACTCAAAGGTTAACCACTCACGCAATGAACTTGCTGAAGCAGTGCAGCTCACCCAAATTCCTAAGGAATTACAACTCAAAACACTAAGGAATTGAAACAATCAAAGAGTTGTAAGGAACTTGGAACGCTTGTGGAACCGACTTATCAAAGACACAAAGTACTTAGACAATTTTTTTCTCTCTTTTCTTATTAGCTAAGTCATCAGGTTACTCAAACTGATATGTTGAACCCCATAGATGTGCACATATGAGTTGTCCCACATTAGAGAAAGAGGAGAGAAAATACCACAATATAAGCGAGATGAGCTACTCCTACTATAGTCAATTGATTTTGGTGTGGAACCTCCTTTGAGCTTGTATGTGGACCAAACTCTCTTCCTCTGTATTGGGTTTCCCAGCCTATTTTCAGTCCTAAAAAATGAGACACTATGTTTTTTCTTAAAAAAACGAGAAGTATAATAGGGGACGGAGGGAGTATCTTTGCCGTTCCTCTCCGTGATCAACAAGGCTCCAATAACTGGGCCTATTGGATCAATGTCTATAGACTATACTCCCATATCACAAAATTCATTCACAATCAGACTCACAGCGAAGCCAAATCAAAACTTGACTTTTGACCTAGGGTTACACTTTCAATCTCAATCGAATTCGATCCCCAATTCCCAAATCTCCTTCTCCTTCTCTTTCTCTCTCATCCAACAATGGCGATGCGAAACTTCTTCAGAGAGCTTCGAGGTGTAACAGTGAAGGAAGTACCAGAAAAAGTGAAACCTATGCTCTCAATCTCTTACCTCAAAGATTCATTTGCAAAAGCTATTGAAAATTACCATGCCAAACACATCGAAACTAACTCAATCATGCCTCTTTACCATGTATGCTTTGGTGGTATGGCGTTTTCTTACCTTGTCGCTCTTCCCGAGGAACGTCGTCATCTTGAGCACGCTCAGAAGCACGGCCATTGATTTCACTATCTTCGCCGTTTTCATTTTCAGGTGATTTAGAATCATCGCATCGTTTTGATTGTTTCTATGTTTTTGGATTTGTTTTTCTTGATTTGATTTGAGGTTGGAACTGCTGGAATATCGCTTTTTTTATTGATCACCTTGTTTTGGTTGTATTGGATGAAAATTTTGGGGGTAATTAGTTGTTATTGATTTGCTTACCTTTTTGATTATCATGTCCTTGTTTTTGATTGATTTACTCTAGTTTCTATTTTCTGTTCTAACGTTTGTTTACCAATCCGATTTTGTGTTTCATTGTTGAATTTTGGGTTTTCTTTGATTTGTTTAGTTTAATTTTGAGACTTGGAATTTTCTTTTCTATGCTGAGAGCAGGTAGTGATTCGAGTTATCACATCTATATAATGTGAACTGTGGTGTCCTTTTATCCGATTCTTGTTCGGTTCTTATCCGGTGTGAGACACTAAGAGCATGTAAGGAGTGGAATGGTAACAAAACACGTTAGCTGTATTAGGTGTATGGTTCAAGGTTTGGAATGGAAAGGGAAAGGTTACCATTATCACCAACAAATGGATATTGTTACTTGAGGGGAAGGGAAGATAACAAACTAGGGGAATGCATTACCACCATGTAATGGTAATGGATTGAATACAAGGTTGAACCAAACAAGAAGAAAGAGAATAGGTATTTGATTATGTTTCTTAGAGCCCAAAAATGTTAAACCAAACATGCTCTAAGGCTATGTGCAGAATCCCCTTGTCCCTCTAAGTATAAGAATTCATGCCTGATCCAGGGCCGTCTTGTACAATTTAGGGGCCCTGTGCTAAATTTAATTATGGGATCTCAAAAGGTAAAAAAATTTAAAGCAAGCAGGAATCACTATTAGAAAGTGAGAAATGAAATTTTAACCAAGCATGAACTCACTATCAAAAATTGCCCATTTAATAAATAAAAATCAAAAGTTGATAATTTAACAATTCACTGCCCCAAAAAGAATAAAAAAATAGTAATAAATTTAACCATGATTCCATCGAAATAGAAAAACAACTAAATAACAAAAAATTTAGAATTTAGAAATTACCTTCAATTTAAGTAGTAAGAGAAGGAATAATTAAATTACCACATCCTAAAATCTCTAGGAATAAGAATCCACACCACAAAATCTTTGTATGACCTCCAGGCTCCAAAATCTGCCGCATTTATTATCTTCCCCATGACTGCCAACCTCAACATGCATCTTGCCAGTTGCTTTGCCCCTTATGGCCCCATTCTTGAAACTGTAATTTCTTCAATACTTTACCTAAACTAAAGAGATAGATATGCCTTTATCAACTATCTTAAACTTATCTCCATGCCTCTTGCCATAATGAAGGAAAAAATGGTAGAAGATTTGGAACAGTTCGGATGTCTTGTTCATGGTTGAATAAAATCTGAAAATCAAAGAGAATTTGGGAAGGAATATGAAAGTTCAATTAAACTCACAAATGGCACTTTTTCCCTCTTTGGAAATTGGGGAACAGAGAGTTGTAATGGAAATTGGGAAGATTTAAATTGTTAGGAGCCTGAAAACAAGAAGGTGGAGGAAACGAGGGGTTGGAATTTGCAATTCGGAATTTCAAAGGAAAACTCACGCGCGAACAATGAAAACATTAATGCAAATAAGTAAATTTTTTTTCACTTTGGGCAAACAAAAATACAATTGGGCCCTTATATTTTGGGGGCCCTGTGCAGTTGCTCACCCTGCACAGGGCCTTAGCCGGGCCTGGCCTGATCCTTGGGTTGGGATCGCTTGAGGCATGGCAATTTTGAAAACGTGGGTGAAAGGTGGGGTGCTGGTGCTTAAATGATGTGTTTTGCTCGTTTGTGACATCTTCTCACATTTCAAACTGGTTGTAGGATTTATGCATTAATATTTTATAGGTATTATTTTCTATAGAAGAGCTTCCACATTTCACACTTAGGTAGATTCTGATTAAGGGGTTGCAGCTTATCCATTTTGGAGGATTACAGTTAATCTTGCGTAACGTGAACTGTGAGTCCGTCATGTTATACTACTTATATGTGAGACTAGTTTGTTAAAGTGTGACATAGTTGGCTGCGCAGCCTGCACTTTCTACTAGGATTGCGACCTGGAGGAATTGTACAAAAATTTGGATATTGGTGATAGTTGATTTTGAGAAAGATTGAAATATTGATAGTGTCTGAAGAGCCATCGCTACCTGGCCGCTATCTAGGATAGCTAATTGTCTTTTAGACTTTTAGTTAGCTTGTGTTTTGTTGTGTGTGCATGTGCTGTGGACGCAATTATAATTATAATCATAGAGGGAGTTAGTATATACGAAGTTGGTAGATCTTTAATGGGTATGCAGATTGTTGATATTCTTTACTGAATGGGGACAGCTGCCTTGCTCTGAAACTACTAGGCACAATTATGCATTTATGCATGCAACTGATGTCTTAGAGAGTGGTTTATTGCATTATACAATGTAACATTGATTGGACAGCCTCTGTGCTTCTTGTTTTCTGGTTTATTTTGGGTTGGCTGCTGCCTCCGCAGTTGGGAGCAATAATTGAATTTGGGATTGTGGGACTTTCTATTTAAGTAGTGATGACCGTCTAAACGTGCTCTTTGAAGACGGAGAGGGGAAAAAAAAGTGAAATCGAGACTTGTGTTTCGTAATGGTCGACTGGTAGTTGAACACATATCTGATGCTGCATGTGTGGTTGATGTATCTGAAGATTGCTTTTCTGACAAACAACTATCGAAGTGAATTAATTATATAACTACTTATAATAGTTGGTTTTTAAGGCATCCTTAGTTAAATGATGCATAACCAGAGGATTACTCAGATAACCTGACTTTACTCAGGCATTTTGACCAAATTTACTAATCCAACATTGCATAATTAACAAAATCAATGATTTTGAGAAGAGAGATTCTAAGACATTCTATTATAACTCATTCATGACATATTCTCTATCATCAGAGCTGTGGATTTGTTGTGCAATTGAATGGACAAAGCTTTAACTTATAGGAGTAACTTGATTGGTGACTTGGGCTCATGGCTGAACAATCGTTGCCGGGAAGAGCTAAAGTGTTAAACTTGATTGGTGACTTGGGCTCATGGCTGAACAATCGTTGCCGGGAAGAGCTAAAGTGTTAAACTTGATTGGTGACTTGGGCTCATGGCTGAACAATCGTTGCCGGGAAGAGCTAAAGTGTTCTTTTTTTTAACTATATATTTGGTACATAATATTTTCTGCCAATATCATGGGGTCAGTCAACTCTGACTGAATTTATGATCATTTGGCTCCTATGAACTGTCATACCATATAAACAATTTACTCTTTCTCTAGTGTAAGAAAAATAATCCTGAGATACAACTTTGGTTGTATATTGATTGTTGTTTTGGAGGTGATTGCTTGAGAAGTGCATTTGTTAACATTTTCCTGTGTTATTGTATAATTGTCTTACCCCATCTCTATCTTTCCCATGAATGTAGGTCGAAGTTTGCATGTTCGGGAAGGTGTTGGAATCTATGAAGTTGTTTTTGTTGCTTTTGCTGGTTGCATTTATAGATGTATTGCTTCTCTGCATAAACTAAAAATAATAATTTTTGGGAACCCATATTGATGGTGAGGATGATATTGTAAACCTCTTGAAATCAATTGGATCATTGTTCTATATATTGCAGATATTTCCAGTTTTTACGTAGTACAATGAAAGATAATGCTGCTACTTGCTACCACTTTTTCACTTAAGAGGAGCATAAACCATCAAAGTTCAATTCTCTCCCAACCCTTTAGGCCATGTGTTTAATTTAATATTTGCTTTAGGTGTTGGGTTAGAACCGTTATGTAGTAAACCTATGGATGGATATTGTAATACTTAGTATTCTATACCTAATCGCAGTCAAAACTCAAAACCCTCCTTAGAGTTTTACTCTCACCCTTTGTCTCGTCCTCCACCCCCGTCAGTCCCTGCCTTACCCCCAACTTTCTTCGTCGCCCATTCTCAAATGTATCTTCTCTATCCTCATAACAGCCGTGCTTCCAATGCGTCCTTCACATCCCCTCAAGGCCTCAACCACATTCCTCTATGCTATTATCTCACCCCATCTCCTTGTGTCTTTGCTCCTCTGCGTACTCACCACCAATTCCTACTCCTCGCCTCTCTTAGCTGCTTCCTAACTCTATTTTTTTTCACATTGCATCTTATGTGCCTCTCTTCTTTGTATCCTCACTCCTCTTCAGCCACCCCAAATCATGCTTCACACCGTCGCCCACCAATTTTGACAGCATTTGCCCTTCTACCGAATCTTTATAAACGTGCAAAAGGATCATTGATGGTTGATTTTTCCCACTATAATTCTAAATATTGGATTGTTGTGGTAAATATTGGTGGGTTATTCGATGGTGGCAGTCAAGGAAGATACGGATAGAAGCAATAACGGTAGTGAGGAGGCTAGTAGTGGCAAGATGGTGAATTTCTGCTTTTGGTGATGGGTTACACTCCTGGTAATTTTGGTGGGGAGGTGCATCGGAGAGTGATGCAAGATTTATTTTCTTTAATTTGGTTGATATAAAGGTTGTAGGATGGAAGGAGGCGCCCTCTTCAATTTTAATAAATCGACATTGGAACTTGGAAGGTCTGAAGGGTGTTCCATATTTTAGCTCATTTTATAGATCCATAAAACCAAACTGTAAGGGGGTGATTTCTTCACCTTTTAAAAAGACATGTAAGTTTTATGGTTTGGTTAAGTCTAATCAAAGTTAACCAGTGAAGAAAATGCATCTCGAGTATGAGTTTCTTATAACTAATGCAAAAACGGGTGCATATTGGATAGGTTGTCCATTTAATTTCCTGATAATGACTAACACGATAACTCCAATGATCTAGTTGTTCAATCAATTAGGACCTGTAATAATTTATACCAAAAGAGGGCAAAGCATTTTGTACAATATTGCTTTTTTGATTCATGTATTGAACCTCACCGAAAAAAACGAATCCCCTCCCTTCGAATGATGAATCCCCCTAAAAAGAAGTAACCATCTTTTGGCTAACCTAGCCTCCTCCGTCCCTCGGGACCAACAAGGGGTAGTACAGGAATATTCACATGTTGTCCATCGACTACGCCTTTCGGCCTGATCTTAGGCCCTAGCTCACTTAAAGTGGACGAACCTTGCGGAGGAACCCTTAGGTTTTCGGGGGCATTGGATTCTCACTGATGTTTGCGTAACTCAAGCCGACATTCTTGCTTCCGCTTTGTCCGGCACGGCTCACACCGATGCTTCCCCCTAAATTGAAAAAGTGGAATTATTTTTTGAAAATACATCAATTTTTTATTTTCAAATTAAAATGATTCCAATAAATTATCCTACTTTTTCTTTTTAACATGATTTTTTGTTCCCCCCTATGCTTCTCTCCACCAAATAACATCACATATATGTTAATTGACAAGCATGAGGACTGAGGAGGCAGCCAAATGGTTGGCGATCCACTCTCCTAGTCTCGTGATCTAATGGGTTCACAAATTTTTTACCCTAAAATGAGCAAGGAGTTCATTTCAATTTTACTGTAAATTGTTTTCGACTATATCATGTGACAAAATTACACATATGTAGGATTAGAATATTAAATAGTACCTACAATTTTGGGCTATAATCAACATGAGAAACCGATAACATCAGTGAATATGGTGTAAGATTGTCTTACAATAAAATTATGGTAAGACTAAAAGAGTCACTTTTAGATAATATATCATTTTGTACCTTAAAGGGATCACTTCTACCATAAGTGAAATCGACTCTTTTAAGACAATAAATTACTATCATCTTACTATAAATTATGGTAAGATGGTCCTATATGAGATTTTATACGATAATAGTAAGATAGAAAAACACAAAAATACTACTAAATCTTTTTAGGCTATAAATATATATTTTGGTTGAGAAATAAAAAGTATAGTATATTGGAGGAGGACTTTGGCAAACCATAACATTTCTTATTGGTTGTGAACTCTTAACATATATACTTTCAGGAATTCAGGTGAATCTTCCAACAAAATCCAGTCCATACTCAGTTCATAATATCACAAGTTATATAGTTAAATAAAATCTAATTAAATTGAGGTTTCTTTAAGTAGTGGTGCCAGATTGCCAGCTACCATTGGATTAGGAGGTGTTACGTTTATAAAGGCACGTGCCTCGCGGTTGGTCTAGTAGGATATGTTGCTCTCAGTGGAGTCTATGCTTCAGCACGGCACGAGCACTTAACAAGCCATTAATTTAGTGGACTATCATCAAATCTAAATGCATGCATCCCACTAAGCAGCAAAGACCAATCATGTTGAGATAATTGGTGTCAGAGAATCTCCAACTTTTTTTTTTTTTTTTTTTTTTTTTTTTTGAGGGGAGAGAATCTCCAACTTTGAGCTTCTTAATTAAATACAAAATTATTATATTCCCTGTGTTTAAAATATAATTTGAATTTTCTGGTGATATATCTCAAAAAATTCTCCACAGCCAACTATCAAATATTTTGCTTAAATAGGTCAATAATTTTTTTTTCTTAGATAAAATAACTTAGTCAATAGGTAATGGTGTAATTTTTTTTCCCTCCAATAAGTACCAATTATTTTCAATTATTGACAATGTTACAATAGGTTGGTATGTAACATTGTATTCCTATCCTCATTAGATAATAGGTTATGCTTGATAAATAAAGATAACTTTAATTTAACCAATATTTTGATGAATATATATATATATATATATATATATATATATATATATATATATATATATATATATATATATATATATATATATATATATATTTGGTAAAAACTACAGATAAGAGTATACGTGTATGGAGAAACAATTGGAAATTATTCGAAATATATCAATATCACATTATATGCCGTTAAGTTTACTAATAGACTGACTACTATATGTACAATAATTTAGATCACTTGGGTTGGATAATTAAAGTGGATGTTACTATACAAAAAAATCTTTATTTTGCATTGGTTTTCAGCATATTCATTGGCGTATTTTCATGTAGGTTTATTGTACGTCTAAACAGAATCAAACATGAATCACTTTCAACTAGAAGCAAACTCGATTCCTGGACTCCTTGCCTTCACTAATTGAGCCAAAATTTAATATTTTGCTAAGAAATTGTGAGGTGTATATTACTTTTCAAAATATATTTACAACCTAAGGCCTTCCAACTTTGGGACAAAACCATCTATAATGACTCTCCCATGAATCAAGGAACTCACAACTAGGCTAAAATAGTCACATATATTACGAAACCTATAAATTTCATTACAAGCTTTATTTTTAACTTCCCTAGACATCTTAGTAAACGATGAAAACTCTCATTTTTTCATACTCGTTCACTATCTATATATGCTTAGATGTTTAATTATCAGCGCAATATTTTTATTCATTATAACCCTTCCGAGATCATAGAGGCACAATCCTAAGAGAAGTATTGATTATTTTTTCTTTACAAAAAGATACCGCCTAGGATTGCTATTTCAAGTAGCGATATAAATAACTATAAATATACTTAAAGTAGCGATTACTTTTCCTAAAAATCACTACTTCAAGTAACAATTTAATACCAAAAAAAGGAGCTTGCTTTTGAGATTACAGTGACGGTAAATAAACAAATAAGTTTAAATCCAATTCAAAATGGAGATATTCTAAGCAATATGTAGAAAACTTTTCACTATGTATATCTTGCACCAAAATAACTATGTATATTAATAATATATTGTTTGTTTTGGTCTGATGGACACTCCCAATATTTTTATTAATTTATTTTTGTTACATGTATGTCATAAACCTTCAAGGCTTCAACGTACTATTATTTGACATTTAATTCGTAATATAGTCATGGTGCCACTTATACTAAATACTAGTATTATATATACTCCCAAATAAATAAATTGTGTGAACAACACTATACTCATATATGCGATAACGACGTAAGATGCTAGAGGCCTAGAGGGCACTTAAATTACACTTATGTCAAATAGTAAACTGACATTGGAGGTCGCACTTTCAGTATGCATTAAGTATTAAAGTTGTTGTCCACAAGATGTCCTATATAGAAAAGAGATTGTTATCCTAAAAAGATGATTAAGCATTGATAAAATAATCAATACACGAGCTTTCTTAAGACTTACACGAGACTATTACACGCATCAATACATAATCATGCATTATAAAATTAAAAACTCAATTTCCACTCTAATTAATATAAGGTGAAAGATGATTAAGTTACTTAAAGACACATGAGTACACGAGCCAAGCAAAAGTTATTCTTTCTTCACTCTTTTTTTTATATACTTGTCATTATCTAAATAAATTACATACATTGTTTATTTAACCTCTTGTATATATATAGCAGATCTAATAACTTACATTAACATTAACCATTGTCATAAAAACTTAGCTTCATACCAAAGGAAAAAAATCAAGAAAGAAACAAAACAAAGAAAATGTTAGCAGTGTCTCCATTATGCCCTACTTTAGGATGGGAGTATCCCATAGAATTAGGGACAAACCAAGAATTTGATAATTTTGACTTTGAGTCTATATTTTTTGCTAATAATATTTCGTCATCTCAAGCTCAAGATGATCAAGTTAATCAGGAGTTTAATGATGATGTTAAGCAAAGCGAATCGCCACAAGGTACAAGTTCTATAGATCATTCTGATAATCCAGTATTAGCCAAGAAGCTTAATCATAATGCAAGTGAGAGGGACCGAAGAAAGAAGATCAACGACATGTATATGTCTTTACGTGCTTTGCTCCCTGCAAATGATCAAAGGGTATAGTTTAATTCTTACTATTTTCTCATTAGTTGATTCAAATAGCTAGACCTTTTTTTTTGGCTAGTTAGTCGAATTTAGGTAAAGTAAAGATGAGATTTATATAGGTTTAGTTCATCTGTCACTAGTCAAAGAATTTTTAGTTTTTTTTAATCATTTCTATAGTTTTTGTTACACATAAAGTTTAGGTCGGACCACATATCTCATGTATAAGCCTAGAGTAGTTGGCTGCACTCTTCTCTCATTAAATTTAACTGCTCCCGGCCCCATATTCGAACTTGGATCTATCCCTAAGCAATAATTCACATCTTCTTAGTATTATTATTGGTTTTCTCATATTATTGGGTCGAAAAATTGTGTCCAGTCTCAAAACTCTTTTTTTCTAATTGGATTTTTAAAGATCATAAAAGAGTAGATTTTGTGTTACCCTTATATAAAAGAGTAATTGTTCCATTTTTCATTATTACAACTAATTTGCAGCCACTAATTACTTTCAATCATCATGCTTTTGTTGCAGAAAAAACTAAGCATTCCAACAACAGTTGGACGGGTACTTGAGTACATACCTAAGCTACAAAAGGAAGTGGATGATCTAACTCATAAGAAGGAAGTGCTTTCATCAAAACTTTCTGCATTAGAAGGAAATATAGGGGAATTTATTCAAGAAGAAAAACCAAAAAAGTGCATAATTAAGGAGAAGACGTCTTCTTGTACAATTTCAGCAAATAAATTGGGTGATAAAGAACTAGTAATTCAGGTATCAGCATTTGATAAAGTATCAATATCTGAGGTGCTTCTACTGCTGGAGAAGAATGGTTATGTTGTTATTGATGTTTCTTGTTTTCAATCCTTTGGAGGAACCACTTTTTACAATTTACATTTGTGGGTAAGTTTCTTCATCCTTTTCAATATAAATTTGCTCTTTCTCTTGCTACATTATCAATTGATTGCACCAAACCAACAAAACACACACATTTAAGTAACATAGTCAATTGTGGTCTAGTACTTCAACAGTTTACTGAGTAATCTTAAATGTCGTACATCTCATACTTAAACAACAACAACAACAACAACAACAACAACAACAATGATAATTAAAAGATAATCTATGTAGAATTACTCCCCATGGGAGATTTGGAGTAATGAACATGCATATAAGTATTTAAGTATAAGTCAATTAAATATGTCGAAGAAGTGTATTTTGAAATTACTTTTTGGAACTTTTCTCTTACTTTGAAAACTTCTATTTTACTATTCAATATTTTCTTACTTTTATTGTGCAAATAAAGTTATATTCCCGACAGGAAGAATCTTTTGAAACACTCTATTAGAAAAATTAGGAACAACTTACAGAAATAGAGGGAACACTTTTCAGTGTTGGGACTTTAGGCGTTTTGCATTCATGTACTTTGTCTAGAAGAATCTTGATATTAGTATTATTGTGAATTTGTGATTAGTAAAGAAAGAGATTAAAAAAATTCATTTGTGTACATTCAATTTAATTTAATATATATCATACTTTAGTCTGCTTAAATTAAATTAGCAGGAGAGAAATACTATGGATTAGTATCTAATTTATTTAGAAATCTAAAATTCTTTCCCACGAAAACAGAAAACTCAAATATAAATGTATTATGAGACAAATGACAATATATTTAGGTCATATATTTATTTTCATTAAGGTCTAATATGCGTTTGTTATTGTAACAGATAAACGGAAGCAACAACGTAAACTTGGAGAAGTTGAATGAAGTGTTGTTGTCCTTGCTTCAGAAGCAGCAGCAGCAGCAAATGCAGATGATGTATGTATATTCCTAGCAAAGAGGAGGAACAAACATATTATATAATTGTATAAAAAACTAAACTTTTGTTCGAATTGATGGATTCAAATTGCTCTAAGAACAACTTTTTCTCGAGTTGTATCCAGATCTGGACCACACGTAAATATATTACTAGATGTTTTAATGTTCTATATGATCTGTCCATAGATTTCTTTTCAGAACTAAGGAATTGGTAAAAAGTAAACCATCATATAATCACAATAAATCTCATATCAAATGTGAATATTTGTATATGACTATTTTGGAAAAATTAAGCAAAGAACTAAAATCTTTTGGAGATAGGGTTTGATAATCAAATTTTATTCTGACAAAATAAATAGACAAAATAATTAACGACAAAAATAAACTAAAGATCTAGTAGAACAAGCTATTTCACAGGTCGCTCTTCACTTTATGTGCTAGCTCAACAATCCGTGCAGCTGTAGGAAAATATAGATCCATATAGCGGAATTTCAGGAAACAATTTCCTAACTTCTATCATAGGATCGCAAACATAATCAAACATATGAATCATTCAATAGGGATTAAATATCAAACCTTTGTAGCGTGATTTACCTGTTGTATGCAAGCTTTGAAGATCCGAGAGCCCCAAGTGTTGCTCCTCTAATCAGTCCACGAGCACCAGTTGAACACCAACGTTTGCTAGAACGGAAGAGAAGAAATCTCTTGCTTTTAGGTGGTATGGGCGCCGGTTAGAGGGAATAGATTTGGGTTTCACTTCTCTCTCTTGTGAAAAGAAACTGATTAAATCAATTGATCACCTAAACCCTAATATTATATCCTATATATAATAGAAGAGTCATAGGCTAGTTCGGAGAACTAATTCTCCTCCTATTCCCCTTAGGACCGGCCCAACCCTAATCATAAATGGATTTGGATTGCTTTGTCCAGCTTGTGCTACAATGTGTGACCTCATAGAATTAATCTATTTTAGTTATAGGCCCAATCAATATTGTCCTATTAATCATATTTATTCTCTAGCAAGAAAATACGATTACTATAATAATTAACTTTATTATCTTCATGATATTATTCCTATTTATATTTAGTAATTGCCGGGATATCTAAGGACATATTCCTTCAATCTCCCACTAGTCCGAAGAGAAGAGCGCAATGTTAAGTTCCTTAAGTCTCTTAATGCCAAATTTGATAATACTATGTTATTCTCAAATTTTGTTCCTTGATCGCTGAGTTCAAACTGCTTAAATAAGGATTAACTCTTTAATCCTATTCCGCATGGCCATGCAATTTTCCAGTTCTCACTCATCAAGAGGCCCAGACACCATTCCTATTAAATAGAAGGACTTATCCACTCTTGTATGACCATAAATCCCACTCAATTCTTAGCCCACCTGATCACTGCCTTTATAACCTCCTTTTACGGCGCGACGTTTAACAGTGTGAAAGTTAAACTAATTATATTGTGGTTATTAAGACATACTCATGTCTAAGGAATCCACTAAATATAGTAGTTTGATTCTACTTTTAGAATCTAATTAGGTCAAGTCTCAATGTATCAACTATACATTCATATAATCAATTAGACATCTCTATGTCTCCATAGCCCATGGAACTGCACTATCAATTAATTATATACTAGTCTTTTAAATAAATCACTTATGTCCAATTTAGTGATTTAGACTAGGGACTTTAAATAAATTGTGATTTCTGTTCACTTTATAGGGTTCCATTATCAAAACGTTTTCGATAAGCTCCCTAACTTTCCTTCAGCTCCACGCTGTAGCCATGGCGGGGAAGAAGGAGGGCCAGAAGCGCGGAATTCCGTCGGAAATTGAGGGGAATTCGCCGGTGAGGGTGATTAATAAGCCGCGATGACCAACATCAGACTCACAAGCGAAGAAAACCAGATCAATAGAAGAAGTTATGGGGATTAAAGCTTTGGAATTTGGGAATTTTGAGGTGGGTAAAATATTGACTCCCACAGAGTCGATAATTCAGTTGAGGCAGCAATCTGAACTGAATCGGACATTTTCGGAGTGGATGACATCAATCCACAACCCAGAAAATCGATCGGCACAGGGAACAGGTAATCGTATTCCTATTTTACAGCAATTAAATGAAGTAGCAGATGATGAATTTGCTAGTGATGATGAAATGAATAGCACTAAAATTCAGATAGATCTTGATGATATTCAAGAGGAGGTGGATTATTGGAATTCTGCAATTATTTGTTATGTTTTAGGTGCGAATCCACCTAGCCTGGTTATGGAAGGATTTGTTCGTAGGATTTGGAGGAAATTAGGGGTAGATAAGGTGGCTATGGTTGAGAAAGGAATTTTTATAGTAAGATTCACCACCATGGAGAATAGAGATAAGGTGGTGGCAGCAGGATACCCTTTCTTTGATGGAAAACTAGTTATGGTTAAGGCTTGGAATCAGGATATAGATTTCAAGAGAGATGAGGTTAGGAAGATCCCAATATGGATTCAACTGAATCTTGATTTTAAGTATTGGGGCCAGGGTTGTTTAACTAAACTTGTCAGTAACATTGGGAAGTTTTTGAAGGTTGATAATGCTACTTTGAGAAGGGAGAAGCTTCAGTACGCTCGAGTTTTGGTTGAAGTTGAAGTTTCTCAAAAATTCCCAGAGGAGATTATATTTGAAAATGAGAAGGGAGTGGATACATGTATTCAGGTAAAGTATGATTGGAAACCATCTTTTTGCACGAATTGTGATATATTTGGCCATGATGTACAACATATTAGGAAGAAGAGTCAGCAAGCGTGGGTGGCCAGGACTGTAACTGAAGTTAATGAGCAGCCTAAAAGGGAGACAAGTACTCACATTGTGCAAGCTCAAAGTTCAGCACCAGTGAAGGATGCACCAGTGAAGGATGCAGAGGGATTTCAACATGCTAATAAAGTAGTGAGAATTTCTAGGAGTCCAATAGCTAGAACAGTAACCAGAAATTCATTTAATGTTCTGATTGACACAGGAGATGATGATGGAGTACATGATCAGGAAGATGGTGGACAGGAGGATGGAGAGAGGGATCTCTCCACTCAGAATGGATAAAATATGTTGTTGGAATATCCGGGGGCTTAATAGTCCTAGGAAGCAGAAGGTTGTGAGGGATTTCATTCAACAACATTATGTGGGGCTAGTAGGCTTGCTGGAAACAAAGGTGAAGGTTGCAGCTATGGGCAATCTTTATCAGGTAATGTTTCAAAACTGGTGTTTTACTACTAACTCAGCATTTCATAGAGGTGGTACGGTGATTATGGCTTGGAAGCCTGGTGTCTTTGATGTTGATGTAAGAGGGGGTGCAAGTCAATGGTTACACTGTATTGTGTCCCCTAAGAATGGTTCTCCTAAATTTGATTGCACATTTCTTTATGCTTTCAATGATAGAAGGGATAGAGAGGTCTTATGGAAGGAATTGGAGGCTCTGCATAGTACTATTAGAGGGCCATGGGTCGTATGTGGGGACTTTAATTGTGTTCTCAATAGTGATGAGAGAGTGGGTGCTCAGGTGAGAAGCTGGGAGATGGAGCCACTAAGGAGTTGTCTAACTAATTGTGAGCTTCATGATATTAACAGCACTGGCAATTTATTCACCTGAAATAATAAACAGGATGGGAGTGCCAGGGTATTCTCAAAGATTGATAGGGTTGTAGCTAATCAATTGTGGGAAGATGCTTATCCTAATGCAGGGGTTGCTTTTCTAAATCAGGGGGAGTTTGATCATTCGCCTGCTCTCATTTCAGTTCATCCAAGTAATACAAATGTAAAGAAGTCGTTCAAGTATTACACTATGTAGAAAGGTTCGCATAGATTTGAAGAGGTTGTGAAGAAGGGGTGGAATGTTAATGTTGAAGGGAACAAAATGTTTCAAATAACTCAGAAACTGAAAATGGTTAAGAAGGAATTAAAGGAGCTCAACAAGGATGGATTCCTTGAGTTGCAAGCTGAAGTGATTAAAGCAAAGAATGCAATGGAAGAGGCCTGCGACTGAATGCATGAAAACCCGGGAGACTTGGAGATTGCAAATGAGGAGCTAGTAAAAGTCCAAGAGTACAAGACTAAACACACAAAGATACATGTCATTTTTTGAAGCGAGAAAGCCAAAGTGAATTGGCTCGAGAGATGGTGATGAGAACACGACTCTATTTCATCAAACTCTGTCTATGGGATCTACAATATGGCTGGAGAATGGCAGGACTCTTATGATGCTGTGAAGAATGCTTTTTTGGAGTATTATCAAGTTTTGCTTGGTAGTGAGATGCAGGTGACTCCTTTGAATAAAGAAATTATCAGAGAAGGAACAGTGCTCACTCAAGCTCAGAAGGAAAGTCTTCTAGCTCCATATACGTCTGAGGATGTTAAAAGAGCAATGTTCTCTATTGATGGCAATAAAGCTCCAAGGCCTGATGGCTTTGGAGGCTTCTTTTTTAGAGACACTTGGCATATTATTGGGGAAGAGATAACGGAAGCTGTTTTGGAATTCTTTGAGCATGGTAGGATGTTGAAAGCTCTCAATACTACCCTGATTACACTTATTCCAAAGAAGATATGCCCGAAAAATGTAAGTGATTTTCGCCCTATTTCTTGTTGCAATACCTTATACAAATACATCACAAAAATGATATGTCATAGATTAAGGTTGATTTTACCTTCTATTATTGAAGATACTCAGGGTGCTTTTGTACATAGTAGACATATTGTACATAATATCATGATTGTACAAGACATAGTGAAGCATTATAATAGAAAATCTGCTAAGCCTAGTTCTATCATTAAGCTAGATATGCAAAAAGCTTATGATACTATTAATTGGGTTTTTTGAAAGAAATGATGCTGGCCTTGGAGTTTCCAGAGAGTTTTATTGATATTATCATGGAGTGTGTTAGTACTCCTAAATTCTCCTTGATGATCAATGGGGAAATGAATGGTTTTTTTGCTTCAAAGAGGGGTTTGAGGCAGGGAGATCCCCTTTCACCTATTCTTTTTGTTATATGTATGGAGTACCTTGCAAGAATTTTGGTAAAAATGAGTGGAAATGATCAGTATCATTATCATCCTAGATGTCAGGCTGTGAAGCTCACTCATCTCAGTTTTGTCGATGATTTAATTCTATGCTCTAGGGGTGATTATGCATCTGTTTACATGATATTAAGAGCATTCAAATTGTTCTCTGACTCCTCTGGTTTAAAGACAAATGCTCAGAAGTCTTCTTTTTATTGTTGTGGCATGGAGCAAATGTCTCTGGTATTATGAGAGATACTCTGCCTTTTAGATAATTGGGTGTTCCCATCTATTTTAAAAGAATCACAGCTGCCCAATGTGAGAGTTTAGTTGAGAAGATGACTAGCAAGATACGAGTATGGAGTTATAGAAATATCTCTTATTCTGGAAGGGTGCAATTGATCAACTCAGTACTTATGAGTATCCATGTATATTGGGCTCAAATTTTCATATTGCCATGTAGTGTTATTCGTGATATTGAGAGTGTGTGCAGAGCTTTTTTTATGGTCAGGGAACTACTTTTGCACTAAAGGAGGGTATGTAGCTTGGAAGGAAGTGTGTAATAGCAAAAGCAAAGGTGGTTTGGGGTTTAGAGATGTCAAGAATTGGGATGTAGCTAGTCTTGGCAAATATGTGTGGGCTATTGCCACCAAGAAGGATAATGTCTGGGTTAAATGGGTACATGTTGTATATATCAAGGAAGGGGAGTAGTGGGATTATCATCCTAATAGTGGATGTAGTTGGTACTGGATACGTATTTGTGCTGTGAAGGAGCAAATGATAAATATATACAGTAGAAATGACTTTCAAAATCTACAGCAATACTCAATACAAGATACATACCAGAAGATGTTGGATCAAAAAGAAATGGTGTCTTGGGATGCTTATGTCTGGAATAGATTGTGTGTAGCAAAATTTAGGTTTATTAACTGGTTGGCAATGCGGGGAAGGTTACATACTGCAGCAAAAATTGTAGTTTAGAACAGCAACATATCTACTGATTGTCTGTTGTGTGGTAGTATGCCTGAAACTCAAGAACACATTATGTTCAAATGCTGCTATAGTAGGCAAATCTTGGATCAGATTAAGCAATAAATGGGTATTGACTCAAACCTGGATGATTTACACATACTGATCAGATGGCTTAGTAGATGTGGAAGGTCTAAATTTCAATGCTGCAATTGCAGGGGTGGTTTATGGGATATGGCAAGCACGTAATGATAGTAAATGGAACCAGAAGGTTCCTACAGTTCAACATATGGTTCAGTGGATTAAGGAAACTGTTAGAAGAAGAATTTTCTTAGTTTTGCCTAAGAAAATTTCTAGAGCAGATAGGAATTGGTTTTATACAATATAGATGCTTGTTGTTTTGTATAGTTTGTGGAGGCTTAACATAGTGTTGTTAACTTGAACATTTTTGAGAGGGTAGGGTCCAACCTAGTTGGTTCGTATCCTCTTAATTTTGTTTTTAGGTTGTAATGGTTTTTGGTGTTAATATATCCTTCAATTACTTAGCAAAATAAAATAAAATAAAATAAAACGTTTTCGATAATCCTATTTGAAAACACAAATTATTTGGACATTTTATTTAATACTAAACCAAACAATTAAATAAAAAAAGAATTTTTATTGATAAACATTCAAAGCATAATAAATGTCTTTACAATTGTAAACATGAAGTAAACAACCTAAAGCCATTCTCCCATATGCTTAAGCCCCATAGACCTAGTATGACACTCATGCTTAGGTTGAGCAAGCGGTTTAGTCAGAGGATCTGCAATATTATCCGCAGTATGAACCTTGCTTACTTTCACATCCTCTCTTATAGTTTTCCAGCTTGAACCTTACAAGAACCTTATCAATATAAGTCTCTTGACTAAGTCCAATCAGCCTTTTCGACCTATCTCTATAGATCTTTATTCCCAATATGTACTCAGCCTCTCCTAGGTCTTTCATAGAGAAACAATTTTTAAGCCATTTCTTGATTGACTCAAGCATGGTCTTATCATTTCCTATGAGAAGTATGTCATCCACATACAAGACCAGAAAAGTAATACTACTCCCACTTAACTTCTTGTATACACAAGATTCCTCTTCATTTATGAGAAAGCCAAATTTCTTGATTGCCTCATCAAATTTGAGGTTCCAACTCCTTGATGCTTGCTTTAGTCCATAAATGGACTTCTTAAGCTTGCATACCCTCCCTGGATTTTCTAGATCTTCAAAACCTTGAGGTTGTGTCATGTACACATCCTCTTTCAAGAACCCATTCAAGATAGCGGTTTTGACATCCATCTGCCATATTTCATAGTCATGAAAGGCAGCAATCGCAAGAATTATCCTAATCGACTTCAGCATGGTTACTGGTGAGAAGGTTTCATCATAGTCAATACCATGAATTTGTTTGAAACCTTTCGCCACCAACCTTGCTTTGAAAATACTAATGTTTTCATCCTTGTCTGTTTTCAACTTGAAAATCCATTTGCATCCAATGGGTTTTACCCTATCAGGTAAATCAACCAAGTCCCATACTTGATTTTCAGACATGGAATTCATTTCAGATTTCATGGCCTCAAACCATCTTTCGGAGTCTTGACTATCCAAAGCATCTTTGTAGCTAGTAGGTTCTTATGATTCTAAAATCGTTATTTCAGAACTTTCAGTCAAAAGGAAATCAATATATCTCTTTGACGGAATGATGGTCCTACTAGACCTACGTTGGGGAACAATAGAAGAAGTTTCTACCTCACTAGGTTGAGTTACTTCGCATGGAGTATCTCCAAGTGGGACAGTTTGAGGTATGTGAATTGAATGCACCACCCCCTGAGCATTTTCATGCCGGGCCGCCTCTGATGAGGTGTTAACCTCATCCATTTGTTGCTCATCTCGAACTTCTTCGAGATATACATTTCTCCCACTTGTTTTTCTAGAAATAAACTCCTTTTCCCTAAAGACACCATTGCGAGCAACAAACACTTTATTTTCGCTTTGGTTGTAGAAGTAGTATCCCTTAGTCTCTTTTGGGTAACCCACAAAAAGACATTTATCTGATTTGGGTGAAAGCTTATCAGAAAGTAAACGTTTTACATAAGCTTCACAACCCATATCCTTAGAAATGACAATTTTGGAACGTTTCCAGTCCACATTTCATATGGTGTCTTTTCCACTGCTTTGGATGGTGCTCTGTTAAGTGTGAATGCCGGTGTTTCAAGCGCAAATCCCCATAATGAAATAGGAAGATCAACAAGACTCATCATGGATCGAACCATATCAAGTAGAGTTCGATTCCTTCTTTCAGAAACGCCCTTTAACTGTGGTGTTCCTGATGGAGTCCATTGTGAAAGTATTCAACAATCCTTCAAATGATCACCAAATTCTTGAGATAAATATTCACCTCCACGATCGGATCGCAATGCCTTAATTTTCTTACCAAGTTGGTTTTGTACTTCATTCTGGAATTCCTTAAATTTTCCAAAGGATTCCGACTTATGCCGCATGAGGTAAACAAATCCAAATCTGCTTACATCATCGGTAAAAGTAATAAAGTAGATGTACCCTCCCCTAGCCAACGTACTCATAGGTCCACACACATCCGTATGTATGAGGGCTAAAAGGTCATTGACCCTTTCACTTGAACCTGTGAAAGGAGACTTTGCCATTTTCCCCATCAAGCAAAACTCACAAGTATCAAATGATTCGAAATCAAATGATTTGAGAATTCTATCTTTATGAAGCTTCTCAATACATTTTGAGCTTATGTGGCCTAATCGACAATGACATAGGCATGTAGGGTTTGAATCATTTGCTTTATGTTTCTTGCTGTCTATGTTATAGATGTGGGTTTCTAAGTCTAGCACATATAAACCATTTGATAACTTAGCGGAGACATAGAACATATCATTCAAATACGTAGAACAACAATTGTTCTTTATGGTGAATGAAAAACCTTCCGAATCCAAAACAGGAATCGAAATAATGTTCTTTGTGATAGCAGGAACATAATAACAATTATTATGTTCTAAAACTAATCCTAAAGGTAAAAGTAGACTATATACTCCCACTGCCAATGTTGCAATCGTGCTCCATTGCCCACAAGAAGATCTACTTCTCCCTTCCCTAATGTTCTACTTCTTTTGAGGTCTTGCATATTACGTACAGATATTGTGCGAACCACAAGCGGTATCAAATACCCAAGAAGCAGAAGTTGCTAAGTTAACTTCTATAACATACATATCTGATCTAGAAACTCCTTTCTTTTGATCCTTCAGATACTTGGGACAACTACTCTTCCAATGACCAACCTTGCTACAGGTGTAACAATAGTGCTTATCAGCAACTTTTGGTTTTGGTGGAGTCTTTTGCTTTTCAGAAGTTTCAAACTTGGCAACTTGTTTGCTTTCGTCCTTCTTAATAGCAATCCCAATCCTATTGAGCAATTGCCCTTTACTAACCATAAGAACATCCTCATATTCTTTTCCTGGCTGGTTAAGGATGTTTTGCTCAGTCTGAGTTAGCCTTTCATGCATCTCTTGCATCATTGCTTCCTCCCCTTGCATGTGAAAGTTGTTGAACTTTTGAGTTCTGAGAACGATTCCCATGTTCCTTTCACTTGCAATGAAACATTCAACATTCAATTTGTCCTTCGAAAGGACGGAGCGCAAATTACAAGTAGAATTGTTGGTGTTGATATTGTTGTTACTAGACATAATTACTACAACAAATAAAGCAAGATTCAATCAATGTTTATCAAGAAAGCAATAATTAAACAAATTTTAATTACTACTACCCTTTATTCAAAATGAAAGTCCCCTATTGAATAAAGAAATAACCAAGATCCCCTCCCACTACAATCAAACGGACTTTGGCCCTGCCTTCAATTTATAGTAGTTGAGGTAAATAAACACTTTACTAATTATAACTAATTATAATTCTTGGTAGACATGTTAACAACTCCTTGTTTACTCCTATCTCTTAGCTTCAAAATCCAGAACTTTGTCTTTTGATGATTTTGTTGAGTTAAACCAAACATTAACATGTAAGTTTCAAAATCTACCCTACTATACCCAGAATTATGAGTAACACTCTGCTTTGGCAGAACCTATCACTCATTATCTAAGGCTTTATAGGTGTTGTTTGGAAAAGCAATTAAAACTCAATATTACATTTGGGGGCCTAAGTTTACTAATATGGTCAATTAATAGTGAACACATGAATCAATTAACCACAAACAAACTTAGAAGCAAGCATTTAAACGCAATAAATGCAAGAAATTAAGAAAAGCAATAATTTAAAATGATCTAGTATGGCCCCTAAACTTAGGAAAATAACTAATCTTCATGAATCTTCCCTTGAATCTTCATGGATCACCATCCTTGAAACTCCTTGGATCCTCATGCTTGATTACATAATTTGAATTAAATAAATAACGAAAATTTAAAGTTACAAAAATACAAACGATTCGCAGATCGTATTTAATTTACATTCAAATATAACGATTCGCAGATCGTATTTACTATCCTAATTTGGGTCATACTAGTCTTAACATGCAAAATATAATATCATACATATTACATTAAACATCCACGCATTTATAATATCAAAATAAAATAAACACAAACTATTTACTTATTAACAATTAATTAGCAAATAAAACTTTCCATAATAATTAGAAAACTTAACAAATTTAAGCCATAAATTATTTTGGAAACTTTATTATTTTAATTCAATTACTTATTTAAACATGGCAATAATCATTATTATTCACAAATTTGCAAAATAGGAAACTTTTGGATTTATGCTCAACTTTGGAAAATCAAATTTTCCCAAAAAATAAATTTTTTTTTATTAAAGGTTGACTTGTTGACCGTTGACCAACAGCACAAGGCTGTCAGTCAACAGCCAACCCAAAAACCCCCGCTGGAAATCGAAACCAGCAAATCTCTTTGACTGCTCGCCGAAACAACCGAGCCACCACACAACCAACAGCCAAGAACGGCCACCTGTCGGAGCTGGACATCACGCCACCATTCGCCGGCCTCGCCGGCCAGCCCTCCGACAGCACACGCCACCGCCCACCAGCGCCAGTAGCTCGCGTGAGGAGGGAAGGGTTGCGCACGTCGCACGTGCGCCGCCCACCCTTCCCCACCTGTGCTGCCTTCTGCCCCGTCATATTCCAGCACCCCGCCAGCCACCGTGGCTCCACCGATAGTGGTGGGGCCACCCAGCCATGGTTGGCTTCCTCTTTTATTTTTGTAACAATTACATTTAAATTAAAGATATCTTTATTTAACAATTAATTAAAGATTTAAGGGTTTATCAATCCGAAAATTATGGAATTTTTTTTGAATTAATCAACAAATCTTAAACAAATTTTTAGGTTTGTTGAGTTTAGATTTGAATGCATAATATTTATTAAACAATAAATCTAGCAAGAATTCGAAATTTAGGACAAAAATCAAATTATACCCAAAAAATTAAGAAAATTAACAATTAAAATCTGAAAAATCCGAAAATAATTTTTAGGGTGATCTACTGAATAATTAAAACAAATAAAATCAAATAGTTTAATTGCTATCCTTAAAAGTTATGAATAATTGAATTAAACATAAAATTAACCAAAATTCATTAATAATATGATAAAATTCGAAATTAGTGAGAAAAATAATCAAATTATTTTCAGCCATAATATTATTCTAAATCTATGTGGGTGATGAATATTAGATTTATTTAATAAATAAAAAATCAAATTTTTTAATTGTTAACAAATTATTTCAATGATTAATCAATTAAACATTAAATAATTTTAAATCTAACAAATATTTTTATAAAATTCCGAAAATTTTGGAGTGAATCAAACAATTTTTTCGTCCATATTATAAAAAATTCGGACCTTTATAAAAAAATTTTGAGCATAAATCACAAATAAATCAATTATTTATAATTTCCAATCAATTAATATCAAATATCAATTATGCAAATTCAAGCCATAAATAAATCCTCCCTTAATTGAATAAAAATAATAACTTTGCATACAATTATATGATCATATGAATATTATGAATTAGGCAAAACTGATACCACTATAGGAATATATAGATGCATATAGCGGAATTTCAGGAAATAATTTCCTAACATCTATCATAGGATCGCAAACATAATCAAACATATAAAACATTCAATAGGGATTAAATATCAAACCTTTGTAGCGTGATTTCCCTGTTGTATGCAAGCTTTGAAGATCCGAGAGCCCAAGTGTTGCTCCTCTAATCAGTCCACGAGCACCAGTTGAACACCAACGTTTGCTAGAACGGAAGAGAATAAATCTCTTGCTTTTAGGTGGTATGGGCGCCGGTTAGAGGGAATAGATTTGGGTTTCACTTCTCTCTCTCTTGTGAAAAGAAACTGATTATATCAATTGATCACCTAAACCCTAATATTATATCATATATATAATAGAAGAGTACTCATAGGCTAGTTAGGAGAACTAATTCTCCTCCTATTCCCCTTAGGACCGGCCCAACCCTAATCATAAATGGATTTAGATTGCTTTGTCCAACTTGTGCTACAATGTGTGACCTCATAGGATTAATCTATTTTAGTTATAGGCCCAATCAATATTGTCCTATTAATCATATTTATTCTCTAGCAAGAAAATACGATTACTAAAATAATTAACTTTATTATCTTCATAATATTATTCCTATTTATATTTAGTAATTGCCAGGATGTCTAAGGACATATTCCTTCAGCAGCACTAGTAATTAAGGTTACTAAATCATCGTGCTCATGTAACTTGTGGATTTTGAATTGCAGCTGCATTTCCACACTTTCATAAATCTCATTTTACTCACCTTCTTAACTTCACCTCTCATTATCCTTTCCATCAACTTCAAATTCTTCAGGTAATCTCCTCTTTCCTTTCTCACTAATCTTTTCGCTGTAATTTCTCATCTTGCGCTATGTATTAAAAGAGAGACCTCTTCCTAATGTTCTCCTAGATATTCTTTATCTAGCATTCCTTGCATTGTTATAATGAATTACGAGTCCAAAGAACATCCCCACGGGTTATCATTTCACCTCATGCGTACTCATAGATGTGACAAAGTTTTACACTGGCTGTTACCTACGACAACTCTCCTCCTTTATCCAAGCTCAAAATTGAAAGGTAAATGTCCAAAGAGTTTAATAACCATGATTAATTAGGTAAATTGTCGAGCCACTTTGATTTTATGTCTTATGGTTAATCAGAGGAAAATCTACTTGTTTAGGTTGCACTCGGTATTATTTAGTAATAGTAATTAGTTGTATGCTATATTGTATAATGGACATAAACTAGTTATACTTCATTTGTATTGGTTAGGTTGCTTTTGAAATCTGACAAGTTTTTTTCCTACTTTTTGAAAGTGATGCCAAAGCTTCAAGATCAAACTCAAAAGTATATTAAAATAGTTTTTTTTTACGAGGGGTAGGGGTTGTCATCATCAGATAATGGAGGTCTAACTTAATATACTCCTTCGTTTCTCATAGTCAGTGGCGGATTATAAGAGGGGCGGGCAGGGGCCTGGCCCCTCATAATATCATAGAATAAATTAGGTTAGCTGCACTTTTTTTTTTTTGATAAATGTTAGCTGCACTTTATTACACAGACTTGGAGTTGGCACAGTGGCGCAAGCCGCGCAATAATGCATTTTGAGAACAACATCATCCAGGTTCGATTCTTACTATAAGCATGCGCATGCTTTTGTTTTCTTTCCTCTTTTATCCTTTCCACTTTCAATCTTTTTTCTTTTTTCTTTCCTCCTTTTTTCCATTTCCCCTATGTCTTTTCTAATTTTAAAAAATCTTTTCCATTTATTGTTACTATCTTCTTCTTTTTTCAGTTTCCAGCTGTAAACAGTATTTTTTTTTTCTCAAATCATTCCTAACAATCATAAAAAATAGTTTTATATTATTCTTTTTGTCGTGACTTAAGAAAGCAATTTGATAATTGATTTAGTTA
Source organism: Beta corolliflora (assembly GCA_947648045.1). Taxonomy (NCBI): domain Eukaryota; kingdom Viridiplantae; phylum Streptophyta; class Magnoliopsida; order Caryophyllales; family Amaranthaceae; genus Beta; species Beta corolliflora. The sequence continues at coordinate 2,010,809 of CANSZD010003689.1, forward strand.
CTAATTATATAATGAACTATTCCTTCAATTTCTTATAAATCTACCCACTACTTATGAACTATTCTTTCAATTCCTTGAAGATTTGATAATGGTCAAACAAATAAATGGACAAAACTGCTTAAAAACTGAACTGTTACATTGGCTACAACCTTTTTATATAGCCATTGATAATATTGTATTAAACTCTAATGTGCTTCTATTAGAGTTTTATTCATCTTTAAAATTTTGAAGTCAAACTTTTATTTTTTTTACTCGGCCCCTGTAAAATGGTTGGTCAAGATCCGCCACTGCTCATAGTGATAATGAGACAATTTCGTGATCAAACTTTAAGCATTTATATTCTTAATACATATAGAGTAAAATTATAAGAAAAATATAACATACATGGATCTATTATAAAGATTAATTTAATGATATGAATTAGATCTTATGGTATATATATTTCATAAATATGTAGGTTCAGCATAACAACTAGCATTCGTATCTTACAGTTAAGAGTAAAGTACAATTTAAAGGGACTACACGGATCAAATATAATGGGAAGAATACTTTTAGATGTATACAATTCAAAAATTTATCAAAGTCCCCATTGAACCTAAAACTAAAAGACTTGGAAATTGACAGCCAGTGAGGAAGTCTTGTATGCAGATTCGGTACCATAGATAAAATTTGTCATTAATTCAAAGAATGGTTTTGAATTGAATTGGTGAAATGACGTAACAAATCTATTTCAAGGTCAATATTAGATTAAAAGTAGGTTAAGTGAATGGAGTCAGAGTTCTAGAAAGAACGTACTAACGGGTAAAAACATAATCATCACACATTTCCTAATCATGGCATCCCCATAATTAAGGCTTCTGTGGCTAATAAGAAAGATATGTCTCATGTCAAGAAAAAATCTATGTACTTTTGTACAGTTTATTGCTTGTCATTTTGTCACCAACGTGTTTCAGCTTTGGTGCTTCATCAATGCTGATAGAAAATTAGGAAAAAGATAGAATTTTTTGTAATAATTCATATGTGTCAGTATCATGAAGAAATAGGGCACAAATGTGTGAATATGTGGCTTGTCTGTTGTCTCTATATTTAGGTACACATGACTTGGTAATTTCTTGTAAACTCAATAAATGAAATGACATTTGCGCCCATTTTAATTCCATCTTGCGATTAGTATGATCATTATAAAGTATGAGTGTACCACTTTTTACATTTACACCTTACTAAATATTACTCCTTTGGTGTAGTTAATAAAGGTTTTACCTTATAATTTGGATAGAATTTAAATTACCCATGAGATGTAATAAAATCTGCTAATGTGAAAGAATATTATTAGAGAAGAACCACGTTGTATGTTTGTATTGACATAACCCTATATGTATATACAACCTATTGACTTTATCCTAATAGAACTATAACTAGAAATAGTAAAAAAGATGAAATATATCAATAAGATTTCCTCATTATATAAATAGGAAATCACAATACTCCCCCTCAAGTGGGAGCGTGTGAAGGAATATGTCCTTAGACATCCCGGCAATTACTAAATATAAATAGGAATAATATTATGAAGATAATAAAGTTAATTATTTTAGTAATCTTATTTTCTTGCTAGAGAATAAATATGATTAATAGGACAATATTGATTGGGACTATAACTAAAATATATTAATCCTATGAGGTCACACATTGTAGCACAAGTTGGACAAAGTAATCCGAATCCATTTAGGATTAGGGTTGGGCCGGTCTAAAGGGGAATAGGAGGAGAATTAGTTCTCCTAACTAACCTATGACTCTTCTATTATATATAGGATATAATATTAGAGTTTAGGTGATCAATTCATTAATCAGTTTCTTTTCACAAGAGAGAGAATTGAAACCCAAATCTATTCCCTCTAAACCGGCGCCTATACCACCAAAAAGCAAGGGATCTTTTCTCTTCCGTTCTAGCAGACGTTGGTGTTCAACGGGTGCTCGTGGATCGATTAGGAGGAGCAACACTTGGGGCTCTCGGATCTTCAAAGCTTGCATACAACTGGGAAATCACGCTACAAAGGTTTGATATTTAATCCCTATTGAATGATTCATATGTTTGATTATGTCTGCGATCCTATGATAGATGTTAGGAAATTGTTTCCTGAAATTCCGCTATATGCATCTATATATTCCTACAGTGGTATCAGTTTTGCCTTATTCATAATATTCATATGATCATGTAATTGTATGCAAAGTTATTATTTTTATTCAATTAAGGGAGGATTTATTTATGGCTTGAATTTGCAAAATTGATATTTGATATTAATTAATTGGAAATTGTAAATATTTGATTTAATTGTGATTTATGCTCAAATAATTTTATAAAGTTCCGGTTTTTTTTTTATATTATGGACGAAATAAATTGGTTAATTCACTCCAAAATTTTCGGATTTTTATAAGTATATTTGTTAGATTTAAAATTATTTAATGTTTAATTTGATTAATCATTGAAATAGTTTGTTAACAATTAAAAGATTTGATTTTTTACTTGTTAAATAAATCTAATGTTCATCACCCACATAGATCTTGAATAATATGATGGCTGAAAATAATTTGATTAATTTTCCCACTAATTTTCGAATTTTATCATATTATTTATGAATTTTGGTTAAATTTTATGTTTAATTTGATTATTCATAGAATTTAAGGATAACAATTAAAATATTCAATTTTATTTGTTATGATAATTCAGTAGATCATCCTAAAAATTATTTTCGAATTTTTCAGATTTTAATTGTTAATTTTCTGAATTTTTCGGAGATTATTTAATTTTGCCCTAAATTTTGAATTTTTGTCGGGTTTAATGTTAATAAAGATTATGCATTGAAATCTAACCTCAACAAACCTAAAAATTTATTTAAGATTTGTTGATTAATTCAAAGTTTCTGCCATAATTTTTGGATTATTATAAACTAATTAAATCCTTAATCTTTAATCAATTGTTGAATAAAGATTAGTTTAATTTTTTGTAAATTGTTACATAAATTAAAAGGGAAAGCCAACCATGGCTGGGTGGCCCACCGGTGACGGTGGAACCACGGTGGCTGGCGGAGGGGTACCGGAATAAGGGCGGTCTTGGCCGGCGCAGACTGGTGGGGATGGTCGGGCGGTCCGCGTGCGACGTGCGCAGCCCTCGCTCCCTCACGCGAACCGTTGGCGCGGGTGGACGTGGCAGCGTAACTGCTGGCGTGTTCTGCCGGAGGACTGGCCGGCGAGGCCGGCGGGTGGTGTTATGGTGTCGAGCTCCGACATGCTGACCTGTTGTGCGGTGGAGTGGCTGGTGTTTCCAGTGTGGTGAGACTTGCGTGAGTTTTGGCTGGTTACTTGGTGTTTCCAGCGTTAGCAGCCATGTCTTGGCTGTTGACTGGCAGCCTTGTGCTGCTGGTCAACGGTCAAGAAGTCAATAAAAAAAAAAAAATTGTTTTTATGGAAAATTTGATTTTCCAAAGTTGAGCATAAATCCAAAAGTTTCCTATTTTGCAAATTTGTGAATAATAATGATTATTGCCATGTTTAAATAAGTAATTGAATTAAAATAATAAAGTTTCCAAAATAATTTATGGCTTAAATTTGTTAAGTTTTCTGATTATTATGGAAAGTTTTATTTGCTAATTAATTGTTAATAAGTAAATAGTTTGTGTTTATTTTATTTTGATATTATAAATGCGTGGATGTTTAATGTAATATGTATGATATTATATTTTGCATGTTAAGACTAGTATGACCCAAATTAGGATAGTAAATACGATCTGCGAATCGTTATATTTGAATGTAAATTAAATACGATCTGCGAATCGTTTGTATTTTTGTAACTTTAAATTTTCGTTATTTATTTAATTCAAATTATGTAATCGAGCATGAGGATCCAAGGAGTTTCAAGGATGGTGATCCATGGAGATTCAAGGGAGGATTCATGAAGATTAGTTATTTTCCTAAGTATAGGGGCCATACTAGATCATTTAATTATTGCTTTTATAATTCTCTTGCATTTATTTTGTTTAAATGCTTGCTTCTAAGTTTGTTTTGTGGTTAATTGATTCATGTGTTCACTATTAATTGACCATATTAGTAAACTTAGGTCCCCAAAAGTAATATTGAGTTTAACTGCTTTCCCAAACAACACCTATAAAGCCTTAGATCATGAGTAATAGGTTCTGCCAAAAGCAGGTGTTGCTCATAGTTCCGGGGATAGTAGGGTAGGTTTTTGAAACTTACATGTTAATGTTTGGTTTAACTCAACAAAATCATCAAAAGACAAAGTTTTGGGTTTTGAAGCTAAGAGATAGGAGTAAACAAAGAGTTGTTAACCTGTCTAGCAAGAATTATAATTAGTTATAATTAGTAAAGTGTTTACTTACCTCAACTACTATAAATTGAAGGCAGGGCCAAAGTCCGTTTGATTGTAGTGGGAGGGGATCTTGGTTATTTCTTTATTCAATAGGGGACTTTCATTTTGAATAAAGGGTAGTAGTAATTAAAATGTGTTTAATTATTGCTTTCTTGATAAACATTGATTGAATCTTGCTTTATTATTTGTTGTAGTAATTATGTCTAGTAACAACAATATCAACACCAACAATTCTACTTATAATTTGCGCTCCGTCCTTTCGAAGGACAAATTGAATGCCGAACGTTTCATTGCAATTGAAAGGGATATGGGAATCGTTACACCAAAACCAAAAGTTGTCGATGAGCACTATTGTTACACCCGTAACAAGGTTGGTCATTGGAAAAGTAGTTGCCCCAAGTATCTGAAGGATCAAAAGAAAGGAGTTTCTAGTTCAGATATGTATGTTATAGAAGTTAACTTAGCAACTTCTGCTTCTTGGGTATTTGATACCGCTTGTGGTTCGCACATTATTTGTAATATGCAAGGCCTCAAAAGAAGTAGAACATTGGGAAAGGGTGAAGTAGATCTTCGCGTTGGCAATGGAGCACGAGTTGCTACATTGACAAGTGGGAGTATATAGTCTACTTTTACCTTCGGGATTAGTTTTAGAACTTAATAATTGTTATTATGTTCCCTGCTATCACAAAGAACATTATTTCGATTCCCGTTTTGGATTCCGAAGGTTATTCATTTACAATAAAGAACAATTGTTGTTCTGCGTATTTGAATGATATGTTCTATGTCTCCGCTAAGTTATCAAATGGTTTATATGTGCTAGACTTAGAAACCCACATCTATAACATAGACAAAGAAGAAACATAAAGCAAATGATTCAAACCCTACATACCTATGGCATTGTCGATTAGGCCACATAAGCTCAAAGCGCATTGAGAAACTTCATAAAGATGGAATTCTCAAATCATTTGATTTCGAATCATTTGATACTTGTGAGTTTTGCTTGATGGGGAAAATGACAAAGTCTCCTTTCACGAAGTTCAAGTGAAAGGGCCAATGACCTTTTAGCCCTCATACATACGGATGTGTGTGGACCTATGAGTACGTTGGCTGGGGAGGGTACAGTTACTTCATTACTTTTACCGATGATGTGAGCAGATTTGGATATGTTTACCTCATGCGGCATAAGTCGAATCCTTTGAAAAGTTTAAGGAATTCCAAAATGAAGTACAAAACCAACTTGGGAAGAAAATTAAGGCATTACGATCCGATCGTGGTGGTGAATATTTATCTCAAGAATTTGGTGATCATTTGAAGGATTGTGGAATACTTTCACAATGGACTCCACCGGGAACACCACGCTTAAATGGCGTTTCGAAAGAAGGAATCGAACTCCACTTGATATGGTTCGATCCATGATGAGTCTCTTTGATCTTCCTATTTCATTTTGGGGATTTGCACTTGAAACAGCGGCGTTCACACTTAACGAGCACCATCCAAAGTAGTGGAAAAGACACCATATGAAATGTGGACAGGAAACGTTCCAAAATTGTCTTTTCTAAGGATATGGGGTTGTGAAGCTTATGTAAAACGTTTACTTTCCGATAAGCTTTCACCCAAATCCGATAAATGTCTTTTGTGGGTTACCCAAAAGAGACTAAGGGATACTACTTCTACAACCAAAGCGAAAACAAAGTGTTTGTTGCTCGTAATGGTGTCATTCTCGGGAAAAGGAGTTTATTTCCGGGAAAAACAAGTGGGAGAAATGTATATCTCGAAGAAGTTCGAGATGAGCAACAAATGGATGAGGTTAACACCTCATCAGAGGCGGCCCGGCATGAAAATGCTCGGGAGGTGGTGCATTCAATTCACGTACCTCCTACCGTCCCACTTGGAAATACTCCATGCGAAGTCACTCAACCTAGTGAGGTAGAAACTTCTCGTTGTTCCCCAACGTAGGTCTAGTAGGACCATCATTCCGTCAAAGAGATATATTGATTTCCTTTTGACTCGAAAGTTCTGAAATAACGATTTTAGAATCAGAAGAGCCTACTAGATACAAAGATGCTTTGGATAGTCAAGACTCCGAAAGATGGCTTGAGGCCATGAAATCGAAATGGATTCCATGTCCGAAAATCAAGTATGGGACTTGGTTGATTTGCCTGATGGGGTAAAACCCATTGGATGCAAATGGATTTTCAAGTTGAAAACAGACAAGGAAGGGAACATTAGTGTTTTCAAAGCAAGGTTGGTGGCGAAAAGGTTTCAAATAAATTCATGGTATTGACTATGAAGAAACCTTCTCACCAGTAGCCATGCTGAAGTCCATTAGGATAATCCTTGCGATTGCTGCCTTTCATGACTATGAAATATGGCAGATGGATGTCAAAACCGCTTTCTTGAATGGGTTCTTGAAAGAGGATGTGTACATGACACAACCTCAAGGTTTTGAAGATCTAGAAAATCCAGGGGAGGGTATGCAAGCTTAAGAAGTCCATTTATGGACTAAAGCAAGCATCAAGGAGTTGGAACCTCAGATTTGATGAGGCAGTCAAGAAATTTGGCTTTCTCAGAAATGAAGAGGAATCTTGTGTATACAAGAAGTTAAGTGGGAGTAGTATTACTTTTCTGATCTTGTATGTGGATGACATACTTCTCATAGGAAATGATAAGACTATGCCTGAGTCAGTCAAGGAATGGCTTAAAAATTGTTTCTCTATGAAAGACCTAGGAGAGGCTGAGTACATATTGGGAATAAAGATCTATAGAGATAGGTCGAAAAGGCTGATTGGACTTAGTCAAGAGACTTATATTGATAAGGTTCTTGCAAGGTTCAAGCTGGAAAACTCCAAGAGAGGTTTCATTCCCATGCAACATGGCATAACACTTGGCAAGACTCAGTGTCCTTCGAGTCCTGATGAGGTCAAGCGTATGAGTAATGTTCCCTATGCTTCTGCAGTAGGATCCATTATGTATGCCATTATATGCACTCGACCGGATGTTGCATATGCTTTGAGTATATGCAGCAGATACCAGTCAAATCCAGGAGATGCGCACTGGATTGCAGCGAAAAACATCCTTAAGTACTTGCGAAGGACTAAGGATAATTTTTGGTATATGGTGGAGATGAGGAGTTAGTTGTTACTGGATACACAGATGTAAGCAAGGTTCATACTGAGGATAATATAGCAGATCCTCTTACTAAACCGCTTGCTCAACCTAAGCATGAGTGTCATACTAGGTCTATGGGGCTTAAGCATATGGGAGAATGGCTTTAGGTTGTTTACTTCATGTTTACAATTGTAAAGACATTTATTATGCTTTGAATGTTTATCAATAAAAATTTGTTTCTTATTTAATCGCTTGGTTTAGTATTAAATAAAATGTCCAAATAATTTGTGTTTTCAAATAGGATTATCGAAAACGTTTTGATAATGGAATCCTATAAAGTGAACTGAAATCACAATTTATTTAAAGTCCCTAGTCTAAATCACTAATTGGACATAAGTGATTTATTTAAAAGACTAGTATATAATTAATTGATAGCGCAGTTCCATGGGCTATGGAGACATAGAGATGTCTAATTGATTATATGGATGTATAGTTGATACATTGAGACTTGACCTAATTAGATTCTAAAAGTAGAATCGAACTACTATATTTAGTGGATTCCTTAGACATGAGTATGTCTTAATAACCACAACATAATTAGTTTAACTTTGACACTACTAAACGCCACGCCGTAAAAGGAGGTTATAAAGGCAGTGATCAGGTGGGCTAAGAATTGAGTGGGAGTTATGGTCATACAAGAGTGGATAAGTCCTCCTATTAAATAGGAATGGTATCTGGGCCTCTTGATGAGCGAGAACTGGAAAATTGCATGGCCATGCGGAATAGGATTAAAGAGTTAATCCTCATTTGAGCAGTTCGAACTCAGCGATCAAGGAACATAAATTTGAGAATAACATTGTGTTATCAAATTTGACATTAAGTGACTTAAGGAATTTAACATTGCGCTCTTGTCTTCGGACAAGTGGGAGATTGAAGGAATATGTCCTTAGACATCCCGGCAATTACTAAATATAAATAGGAATAATATTATGAAGATAATAAAGTTAATTATTTTAGTAATCTTATTTTCTTGCTAGAGAATAAATATGATTAATAGGACAATATTGATTGGGCCTATAACTAAAATATATTAATCCTATGAGGTCACACATTGTAGCACAAGTTGGACAAAGCAATCTGAATCCATTTAGGATTAGGGTTGGGCCGGTCTAAAGGGGAATAGGAGGAGAATTAGTTCTCCTAACTAACCTATGACTCTTCTATTATATATAGGATATAATATTAGAGTTTAGGTGATCAATTCATTAATCAGTTTCTTTTCACAAGAGAGAGAATTGAAACCCAAATCTATTCCCTCTAAACCGGCGCCTATACCACCAAAAAGCAAGGGATCTTTTCTCTTCCGTTCTAGCAGACGTTGGTGTTCAACTGGTGCTCGTGGACTGATTAGAGGAGCAACACTTGGGGCTCTCGGATCTTCAAAGCTTGCATACAACTGGGAAATCACGCTACAAAGGTTTGATATTTAATCCCTATTGAATGATTCATATGTTTGATTATGTCTGCGATCCTATGATAGATGTTAGGAAATTGTTTCCTGAAATTCCGCTATATGCATCTATATATTCCTACAGTGTGAAGATCACGAACGTCCAACTTGAATAGTAGAAATGAAAAAGTAGGCCCACATAAAGGTTTAGTAAAGAGAGCCGCTAACTTATACTTCGTGCGAACATGAGCTGTAACAATCACACCAGTCAAATCGAACAAAATGACAATTGATCTCAATATGCTTGGAACGTTCATGAAAGATAGGGTTAGCAACAATCACATTGCTGCCTAATTATCACAAGCAATACAAACGAGCAGATTGTTGATGGTGCACACCAAGAGAAGCGAGAAAATAACGCAACCATTTGACCTCGGCGCAAGCATATGCCATGCATGGGTCGGTATTCAGCCTCCGCTGAAGAACGAGAAACAATTGTCTGTTTCTTAGTTTCTAGGAAATGGAAGAGATATCCAAAAGAACAAAATAGCCACTCACAGACCTACGAGAAATTAGACAACTAGCTCAATCAGAGTCACAATATACTGAGAGAAGAAGATCACTATCAGTACAAAGAAGAAGGCCTTGGCCAGGATGCCCTTAAGATAACGTAACACATGCACAACTGCATCATAATGAGCCTGTCGCGGTGTTTACATAAACTGAGACAACACGTGAACAGAATAAGTGAGATCTGGCCGAGTGAGGGTCAAGTAAATCAAACTCCCAATGATCCGCCAATATCGTGCGGGATCGGGACATCCAAATTAAAGCAAGTCGATGATTGGGTTGAATAGGCATGCCAACTGGACGATTTGCGCTGTCATAAATACAAATGATCAGGTGACCGAGCACGCTCGATATCTAAAAAGTACTTCAAGGGGCCAAGATCTTTAAGCTGAAAACAAGCATCCAACTACTTTTTGATAGAAGAGCACAGTGTCGATTTATTACTTGCAACCAAAATATCATCCACGTACACAAGAAGAGTCAAAATATCCGAACTTTTCCTATAAGTGAATAAAGTATGATCATCATGAGATTGCTGGAAACCATAGGTACGGAGAGCAGTGGGAGCTTGGCAAACCAATTGCGGGGAGACTGGTGTAAACCACATAACGACTTATGCAGACGACATACCTTGCATGGGGGAGCAGAAAAACCAGGAGGAAGACGCAAATAAACCTCCTCATGAAGATCACCATGCAAAAATGCATTATTAACATCAAGTTGATAAGTCTCCCACTGTCTAGCGACGACTAGCTACAGCAAGAAAAGTACGAACACTAACCATATTGGCATAATAAAATACTAGCCTTATATGCATGCGATGTATGCGTTAATTTCAAATCTTGTTATTCTATTATTATATACTCCATTTGTACTATAGTTATGATTATACTTAAAATGTGAAAGATTACTAATAGTTAGATGAATTTAGATATATTAATTCACTAATGTAAAAAACTAACAAAGATTGTGAATGATTTTTAATGTTATTTTTTTGTGAATGAATTTTGAACAAAAAGAATGGGCATAATGAGTTGGTTTGACTGAATTAAAGAGTATCAAAGGTATTGAGTGTTTCAGACTTTTCAGGTGGACGTCATGTATACCATCTTCTTTTATAAAAAAAAGGTCAAGATATTTTGTCCATTTAATTTTTAATTAAAATATTTGATGCATATATACCATTTTCAACATGTTTAGAATGGCAAATTGAAAAAGAGAAAGGGTTCTTAAATTATTTTCTTTTGTGATTTTTTTCATTCCATTAGATCATTAAGGGTAATTTAATATTTTCAGAAGGGAACACCATCTTCCTCCCCCTTTTCTTATATAAAAGAGATGTTTTACTCATTAATATGCAATAATAAGAGAAGTAGGATTATTCTTCCTACCATTACATGCACACTCGTTTTACTCATTAACTAGTGAGTGTCCCGGGCGATGCCCCGGTTTGTTACTTTTCGTAACTTTTTGTCAAGTGAGGAAAAATGACGTAGTGACATGATAAGTAATTGCATGATTTTTGAAAAATAAACCCTTAAAAGTTTGGGGATGAAAGAAATAGCTTAACTTTCTACAAGGAATCGGAGTAAGAGTTTATGTCTATAATAGTCTCTTGTTGTTATCATAAAAAGGTTAGGTATCTAACTACTTGTGCAAATCTTTTAATGAGATATAATTATAAGACTTAATGATATTTTATTTTGAAATACTAAAACAATAGTGTTATGTTGGATTAATGGTTAAGCTTTCACTTTTCATTTCAAGGGTCACGTGTTCGATACATTGTAACTACACAACATTATTTTTTAAATTGAGGGTTTGACTTGAAGCATTTGCATTAAAGCATTAGAAGAGAGTGTCCCGTGGCACACAAACTTTCTTAGGAACGCCTTTTAATATATTAGTATAGATATAGATATACAATAATATTGCATTTTTTATTGTGAAACGCAATAATATTGCATTAGTTGTACGGTAAAACCTTGTAAGTTGTAATGAACAATGTCGAAAAATCTAGTTATTAAATGGGGACTATGTAGACGATTTTCTCCATTTTGTGAAAGTGTAATTTCTAAATTATTATCACAACTAGGGGTGTCAAATAGATCAGGTCGGGTCGGGTTCGTGTTCGGGTCAGCTGATTTCGGGTCAGCCACCCCCCAACCCGAACCTGACCCATTTAAGTTTTCAGGTTGAAAAACACAACCTGAACCTGATAATTTCGGGTTCGGGTCAACCAAAAAATGACCTGATTTGACCTGAAACTTTTTTTGGGTATAAGTCAGCTGATCCATTAATCGCCTAAACATACAGTTGTGAGTTGCATTTCAGCTAATTATCAAATTACAGTCAATAATGATAAATAATTGCAAAAATTCTATAAAAAAACATAGGCAAATTCTCATAGAATCGCCAAATATAGTAAAAAAAAATCAACAAATTCAAAATAAATTGCAGCAATTTCATCAATACACAAAAGAAAATCGAAAAAATTACGCGAACAGTCTCTCGCACTGAGGAGAAACGGCGAGAACAATCAAAGACTTGACGAGTTCGTCGAATTTAGAGCAAAGCCAAGTGCGGTAAACGACCTCGGGGTCTGAAGCAACGGCGGCGGCGCCATTGAAGGAGGAGAGAGAAGATGAAGGAGGGAGAAGAACGATTGAAGAGAGAGAAGAGATTCAACGATGTAAGAAGGAGGTGAAGTAGGAGAGATGTAGGTGAGAAGAATAGGTAAGTTGTTGATGTGAGCTCTTGAAGAGAGAAGTTGATGACCTAGGGTTTTGAGGTCTGAATGATTGCGTTTGTGTATCTTCTTCTGATGCTGATGCGTCTTCGTTTTAAGGGCGATTTTGGATCGCTTCGGCGCCATTGATGATGGAGAATGGTGGAGTATTGGAAGAAGAGAAGAAGACTGTGTGTGAGAGAGAGGTGAGTGAGAAAAATTGAGATCTGAGAATGAGTGAATGACTGCATTAGAAATTATTCTAGGCTTAGGTTAAGAATTTGTTTTTGGGCTGGGCAATCTTTTCATCTTTTGGGCTGGGCATTGGGCAAACCTAACAACTTATTTTTTATAAACAGTAATTATTCGGGTTGGGTTATACGAGTTGACCCGACCTGATTTTGACCCATTTAAAAATCAGGTCAGGCGGGTCATTTTCAGGTTAGAAATTTCGACCTGAACCTGACCCATTCATCATTCAGGTCGGGTTCAGGTCGACCCATTTAACTAATCGGGTTGAAAAACTCAACCCAAACCCGCTAATTTCAGGTCGGGTTCGGTTCGGGTTGTCGGGTTGGGTCAGCTTTTGCCAGGTCTAATCACAACCTGTTTCAGCAAAACAACTAAACAATTTTATACTTCAAAAAAATGCATTTCCTCTATCTTCTTTATATTAAATCTAACAAGCATTTCGAGGTATAAACAACGTGTGATTGAGGATAAAATTTGGTTGACCCAGTGGATAAATTACCCACTACTAATAAAATTTAACATAAGGTGGAATCCAACTCAACATTAACAATTATATTTGGGAAATTTCCTCAGGGTTCTGAGGTTTGACGTAATTGTCAAATTACCCCTTACATTTGGGGAATTCCTCAGATACCCCAAAACTTTGTGTTTAGACTCAAGATACCCTTACTAGTGACGGAACCCTAACGTCGTTAGTTTTTTTTCTCTCCCCTCTTCATCTTCATCTTCTTTATCTCTCCTCTCACCATCTTAATTCCATTAATGACATTCTAAACCTTCAATCTTTTCTCTCTCCTCCCCATCTTCATCTTCCTAAATTCTAAAAATTCAAATCCATCTTCATCTTCTTCTGCCATCTTTTTCTTTTCACTTTTTCTCTCTCCTCATCTGCTGAATAATAGCCATAGTTGGGTTGCTAATATTAGCGACGAAACTTGCGGGAGTCATACTATCATTGACGCAATCCTTCAGGTTATTAGTTCGATTTTAGTATCTGACTTTATTTGTGTTTTTTCTTGTTCAATTATGTTTAAGTCGATTAATTGTGGTTGTTTTAAATTTTGATTAATGTGTTAAATTGTTGTATTGAGTGTTGTAATTAATTTGAGATGGATTTTCATTTTTGAAAATTTAGGAAGATGAATGTGGAGGAGAGAGAGAAACTTGAAGGTTTCGAATGTCATTAATGGAGGATGGTGGGAGGAGAGATGAAGAAAATGAAGATGGAGAGAAAAAAAAACTAACGACGTTAGGGTACCGTCATTAGTAAGGGTATCTTGAGCCCAAACACAAAGTTTAGAGGTATCTGAGGAAATCCCCAAATGTGGGGTAATTTGAGAATTACGTCAAATCTCAGGGGTACTTGAGGAAATTTCCCATTATATTTTAATGATCTATTAAAAGTGGGTAATCTGCCCAATAAGTAGATGTATTTATGTCCTGTAATTGATGTTATACATGACAACATACACACTACTGACTGCTCAGCACACAAACTTTATACTTCCTCGGTACACTTCTAAGCTTAATTACCATTTACTTTTTGTAGTTTTTAATATACCATTTTGGCCTAGTTGGAAAGGAGAAATCCTTACCCTTTCTCTTCATTCCCAAAGAGTCTAGCTCCCTCAATCGGAAAGGTTAACCTGTAAGAGGTTTCGTCCTGTATGACCCTTCATCTTACCTATATAAAAAAATTACTTTTTGTAGTTTTAAATACACCATTTCGGTCATCAATATCTTTCATTACTTTATAATGAATATATAAATGTGAAAATACACAATTATGCTTTTTTTCTTATATATTGGTGATATTTATAATGGTGTTTTACTTCAAAATGAGAAATAAAAAATCTAAAAGGGAATGAAGTGATATGTCATAAAAAGGAAATTAAAATACACGAGTGTAGTCACTTACAATATTTAATATATACATTCATGTGTATCGTAAATATGGTTCGCCTAAAGGTTATTTTCTTACCCATTAATCATTACTCATTTAAAAATCTCCAAATTAGTAAAACAAAAACAGTAAGGAGAAGTCAATATGAACTAATGAGCAAAAATATAGTCTTAAGTGTATCAGGTACTCGTAGCCACTAGCCAGGCATCGAGCCCTGGTAGCCTTTATTTGAAGTTAGAACTGCTCGAATATAAAAGTTGTCGCCCCCTTTACATGTGGTCGGTCGCTCGGGTGGTAAAATTGGGGTTGGATCAATTGGGCTTTCGTCTAATTTGTAGGAAAACTCATGAGAGCATTGTCCCACCCCCACCTTGGTTGGACCTGGCGACAGATAGCCAGGTGGGTTGGGTCCACATACTTCATCACACCAGATACCAACAGACAAACACGATGCATATATAAGTTGTAGGATAAACTGAAGGAATATGTCCTTAGACATCCCGACAATTACTAAATATAAAAGGAATTATTATAGAGATAATTAATTACGTTAGTTTAGTAATCACATTTACTTGCTAGAGAATAAATGTTAGTTAGTGGGACAATATTGATTGAACCTACAACTAAGTTAACCTAATCCTATGAGGTCACACATTGTAGTAACTAATTGAAGCAAGGAAGCTGGCCAATAGGAGAAATTAGGGTTAGGTTAGGTCTCTCTCTAAAAACCTATTCTCCTACTATTATAAAAGGTTATAATAAGAGGGTGGAATAGAGCGTTCATTTTGACAGTAACTTTCAAACTGAAAAAAGAGAGAAAAACCCTATTATTTCCCTTTGGAAAATCCGGCTACCCTCCCTAAAAAGCAAGAGAGTGAAATCTGTTCATCCTCTTCCGTTCTAGCAAACGTGGGAAATCAATTGGTGCTCGTGGACTAAGTAGAGGGACATCAATTGTTGTTCTTTGATCTCTCGCACTTGCAATCCGGTGGAAAACACACTACAAAGGTTGTACATTCTTTTTCTTATAATATGATTCATATTTATGTGATGCATACTGTAACAGCCCGCACTTCCGAGCTGCTAACTAATCACACTTAAGATATAGACAAATCTCAATTAACACTTAATAAACCTCGAATTACATTAACTCGCAGCGGAAACATACTCAACAAAATTGATCCTGGACCTGTGGGTCAGGTCCCACAACATAATAACCTCAAAGCCAAATATCAGATTACAGAACACAATACTCGATTCTCCAAAACAATAGAATATATACTAATCTAATTGCAACTTGATAACAAAACTCTCGCTTAAGATCCACTTCGAGCTTCCGACTCAAGCCTGCAAAACAGATGAATCTGCCCCCACCAGGACAGGTTCAAAGAACAAAACAGGTCAGCTTACGCTGGTACACAAGTCCCACCAATTTCAAAATATTAAGGTGGCTGAAACTATTCAGTCGTTTCTTATACTCAAACATAAACTTATAACAATCATAGCTTCATTTTCCTTTTTGCTCAGAAATACGTTAATGCACTGAAATGGTTTTCGTTCTTATTCGGAAATACGTTTACACTTGCTCATAAATACGTTGATTCTTTCTTTTAACTTCCATAAAAATTACATTGCATACACAGGAGAAATTCTTCAAGAATTATCTCAAAATATCTCATATCATTCTCAATACTTAGAACAACAATACTCGTAAACTTTTTACAAAGCTTAACATAACTCCAGGGAAGGAACACGAATGGAGGCAAACCCGGCTCTCCAAACTTTTGAGGGACGTCTCCAAAACGTTTTTCATATCAGAAACAAACTTGGTAATTGTTCGGAAAAGAATTCAACCTTTAAAACGTATCGCTGGCATAGCTCAATTACTTAACACAAATCGCTGGCAAGTACAGGCGGAAACTTAACATAATATAACATAACACAATATTCGACCTTTTCTGGTCTTAACTGAACTTATATCCGAATCATTCCATCCACATGTACCTTGCCCACTTTTTCATCTCAGTTCATAAGTTAAAACAGCTAAAACAAATACGAAATCCTTTTACATTTTTTTACTCAATCATATATCAAGAAACATAGTATTTCCGAACAATTCCAACAACTGAACAAAACATACTTTTATAATCATCCAATACCAATTCACAACTCAACACATATAAACACATCTATAACCATGGCCATGACTATAAACGATAAACGATATCAAAAATACAATACAACACACACACGGGCATTTAAATACGTTTTGCTGAACATAAAGGTTACCTCAATACGATAATCACTTCAAGATAAACCCAAGAACAATGATACGAAACCTCCAAGCATCATCAATACTTGATCACCAACTCTGACTTGAACTCCATAAATTATCTCCATAATCATTCTCCAACAATCACCTCCAAACAATAACAACCATTAATATTCATTCTCACTAAAATTCATAAAAAGAAATTAACTTGCTCATACTTTCGAAACTCCTTCATGACCTACTACAACCCTTATATACAAACCATTCCCTAGTCCTTCCACTAATCTAACTAACAATGCTCTTTCAAGAAACTAATTCAATTACATCATAACTAGAATAAGAGTTTCCACTAAAATAATTTAGCAAATATACCTTGTAACTCATAATTTAAATTCTTAGGATCAATTTAGATAAAAATTTAATCTGCCTTAGTATAATCTAAATCTTACTGCTTTGCAAAAAATAAATTAGACTTGAAAATTATATTAAGAACATGACCTCCAAAAATTTCCACTGCATAACCGATTGGTTATGATCAACAAAGAAAGGAGTGAAAGCTGAATTTATACCTTCATCTAATAATTGGGTTTTATGAACCAAAGTGAGAGAAAGATTGAAAGAGTACCTAACATCAACACAACAACAGCAGCAGCACTCACGAAGCTGCAGCAACAACAACAAAAGCTCGAAAGAAAATGGCAGCAGCAACACCAAACTTGCAAAGGCCATAACTCATAGCTCCGAACTCCGAATTGAGCGATTTTTGGGTCTAAATTCATTAATTTTTCGAGATCTACAACCTTGATGCAACAAACAGAGACAAAAATGACTGCCTGTTGCTTGGAACAGACGGACAGAACAGAGGTGAGAGAAAAGAGGAAATTTTGGGGTTTGTTTTGATTTGGTTTTCTTCAATTCTCAATCTACTTGGAGTAATTAAACTGAAATCTTCAAAAGAAATTTGACAACTCAAAGAATTGGGTATGTGTGGCCTAAGCTTCTCATGCCACGATGAATTGGAAGGTTCAGTGACTTTTACGTTAATATGTTGAGCATTATTATGGAATTTGAGACTTTGAGTGTATTGTATTTGAGATACTTTGTGTTTATGATTTAAGGGCTGAATGAGCCAAAATATGTTTATTAAGTTATAAGACATATTTTAAGGATTTAGTTTAATTATAATGAAGGATCAGAGCTTAATTACAGAGGGTTAAGGATTAAGTAAAACCAGAGAATTCTGGAATGTTCTTAAGCTGTGAAAAGACGATTTTGCCCTCATTACTAAACCGAAAATTACGATTTTACCCTTACCCATTTTCTATATATATGAGAGGAAGGTCCTCATTCATTTTCACCAAAATCATTTCACAAGAAACACACAAAATACATCTCTTTCTCCTCCCCCTTTTCTCACGCCATTTCGGCGAGTTGCGAGCAAAGCCATTGCCGGCTTGTTTTCTCTTGGCTCCTTGCTCTGAAACGTGCATGCAAACACTTCCCTAGGTTCCTCAAGGTGTCCTCCATACTGGGCAAGTGTTAGTTTTGAAGTTCCATTCCTGTAACCCTAAGAAAAACCAAGGAAGGTGAGGTATGGCTGAATTTCAGCATGCATGAGGTATCTTAGATTGAAACTTGAATTCTTTGGGTTAATTACTAACTTTAAGATGATGAATGTTTTGCCTAAGGTCCTAATAGGTTGCTGGAGTGGTGGTAAAAGTTACTAAGTAAGATTTGATTCCTAGACACCAAGTTAAGGTACACAAGAACCACCTTTGAAGCTTTACTTTCTTAATTGATATCATAACACTTGTTTATGGAATTTATGAAAGTTACGAACATGTTTTGTGTGGTAAACCTACTGTTTTGTTAAGAAGTTATAAGTAGTTGATTTCAATGTGTTGATTATGATTTGTGGTTGATGATTTTCGAATTAGAAATCGTTGCATGTCAAGTTCCTCTAAAACCGATCAAACCATGCTTCTACTTCGATTGTGCTTTGCTTAGATGCCTTCATGGTTGCTGTCTTTTTATGGTAAACTACTATAAAGTACTTATATTGGTTGTTGATCAACCTTGGATCACATCTTCCTCTTATATTAAGTATAACCTCTATTTGAGAAGTAAACAACACCCGAAAACTTCGTTCGTTCGCTTAATTACTTTACGAACTTGTAAACCCTTGAGACTTTGATCCTTTCAATGTTTTTCCATGATGAATACCTACTGTCCTTTATATATATTAAGTGTGAAACCTAAATTTGGCTAAACCCAAGAAGTACAAAGTGATCTTTGCATAAAAACCATTGTTCTTTAACACCAAACCGAAAACCATGGGAATTGATATATGTGGTGCTTGTGTGAGATAATAATTCCATATCTTAAGAGCTCTTCTATAACCTTTCATATACTGCCATGTCTTGATAATACCACCTTTAACTACCTCAACCAATCACATTATTCTTTCGAAATCTGATTGTTAAGTCACCTTTTTGAATACAGTGGAACTTGACATAGCATGCTTGTTTACCGGAACTTGTTTTCATGAGTTAAGTTCGCTTTGGAAGTTGTTGTAATTGATTACGAATAAGATTTAAGTAAAGTATCTGAGTATGAGAATTTCAGTATAAGTATTGAGCATAAGTATTCGGTATAAGTATAAATTTTATTTTATAAGGGGAAGTAGCTGCGTAAGCAGTGATGAACAACACTCACAGAGCGGGTTTGCTCATTATGAGTTTGGAGCGGGTATTGCTCCGGAGCGGGTATTGCTCCACTATGAAGGGTTATGACCTAGGAAGTCTTGCAAGCAGGAAAATAAGAAAGGTAGGGAGACGTCCCTCAAAAGTTTGGAGAGCCGGGTTTGCCTCCATTCGTGTTCCTTCCCTGGAGTTATGTTAAGCTTTGTAAAAAGTTTACGAGTATTGTTGTTCTAAGTATTGAGAATGATATGAGATATTTTGAGATAATTCTTGAAGAATTTCTCCTGTGTATGCAATGTAATTTTTATGGAAGTTAAAAGAAAGAATCAACGTATTTATGAGCAAGTGTAAACGTATTTCCGAATAAGAACGAAAACCATTTCAGTGCATTAACGTATTTCTGAGCAAAAAGGAAAATGAAGCTATGATTGTTATAAGTTTATGTTTGAGTATAAGAAACGACTGAATAGTTTCAGCCACCTTAATATTTTGAAATTGGTGGGACTTGTGTACCAGCGTAAGCTGACCTGTTTTGTTCTTTGAACCTGTCCTGGTGGGGGCAGATTCATCTGTTTTGCAGGCTTGAGTCGGAAGCTCGAAGTGGATCTTAAGCGAGAGTTTTGTTATCAAGTTGCAATTAGATTAGTATATATTCTATTGTTTTGGAGAATCGAGTATTGTGTTCTGTAATCTGATATTTGGCTTTGAGGTTATTATGTTGTGGGACCTGACCCACAGGTCCAGGATCAATTTTGTTGAGTATGTTTCCGCTGCGAGTTAATGTAATTCGAGGTTTATTAAGTGTTAATTGAGATTTGTCTATATCTTAAGTGTGATTAGTTAGCAGCTCGGAAGTGCGGGCTATTACACATACGATCTTGTGATAGATGTTAGGAAATTTGTTTCCTGAAATTCCGCTATATGCATCTATATATTCCTATAGTGGTATCAGTCTTGCCTAATTCATAATATTCATATGATCATGTTATTGTATGCAAATTTATTATTTTTATTCAATTAAGGGAGGATTTATTTATGGCTTGAATTTGCATAATTGATATTTGATATTAATTGATTGGAAATTGTAAATAATTGATTTATTTGTGATTTATGCTCAAATAATTTTATAAAGGTCCGAATTTTTTATATTAGGGACGAAATAAATTGTTTAATTCACTCTAAAAATTTTCGGATTTTTATAAATATATTTGTTAGATTTAAAATTATTTATGTTTAATTTGATTAATCATTGAAATAATTTGTTAACAATTAAAGATTTGATTTTTAATTTGTTAAATAAATATAATGTTCATCACCCACATAGATCTAGAATAATATGATGGCTGAAAATAATTTGATTATTTTTCCCACTAATTTTCGAATTTTATCATATTATTTATGATTTTTGGTTAAATTTTATGTTTAATTTGATTATTCATAGAATTTAAGGATAAAAATTAAAATATTTGATTTTATTTGTTAAGATAATTCAGTAGATCAGCCTAAAATTATTTTCGAATTTTTAAGATTTTAATTGTTAATAATCTGAGTTTTTCGGAGATTATTTGATTTTTGCCCTAAATTTTGAATTCTTGTTGGATTTAATGTTAATAAAGATTATGCATTGAAATCTAACCTCAACAAACCTAAAAATTTGTTTCAGATTTGTTGATTAATTCAAAATTTATGCCATAATTTTCGAATTATTATAAACTAATTAAATCCTTAATCTTTAATCAATTGTTGAATAAAGATAAGTTTAATTTTTTGTAAATTGTTACATAAATTAAAAGGGAAAGCCAACCATGGCTGGGTGGCCCACCGGTGACGGTGGAACCACGGTGGCTGGCGGAGGGGTACCGGAATAGGGCGGGGCGGGGGCGGCACTGGTGGGGATGGCTGGGCGGCGTGCGTGCGACGTGCGCAGCCCCTGCCTCCTCGCGCGAGACCTGGCGCACGTTGGTGGTGCTTACTGGCCGGCGTCTGCTGGCCGGCGATGATGGCGGTGTGCTGTGCAGTTGTGGTCGTGTGTGTGTAGTGCTGCTGTGCAGTTTTGTCGGGTGCGGTAGTATTGGTGGTTTTCCAGCGGGTCTTGCTGCCTGCGTGGTTGGCTGTTGACTGGCAGCCTTAAGCTGCTGGTCAACGGTCAACAAGTCAACCTTAAAAAAAAATTGTTTTTAGGGAAAATTGATTTTTCCAAAGTTGAGCATAAATCCAAAAGTTTCCTATTTTGCAAATTTGTGAATAATAATGATTATTGCCATGTTTAAATGAGTAATTGAATTAAAATAATAAAGTGTCCTAAATAATTTCTAGCTTAAATTTGTTAAGTTTTATAATTATTATGGAAAGTTGTATTTGTTTATTAATTGTTAATAAGTAAATAATTTGTGTTTATTTTATTTTGATATTATAAACGCGTGGATGTTTAATGTAATATGTATGATATTATATTTTGCATGTTATGACTAGTATGGCCCAAATTAGGATAATAAATACGATATGCGAATCGTTAAATTTGAATGTAAAATTAAATACGATCTGCGACTCGTTTGTATTTTTGTAACTTTAAATTTTCGTTATTTATTTAATTCAAATTATGTAATCAAGCATGAGGATCCAAGGAGTTTCAAGGATGGTGATCCATGGAGATTCAAGGGAAGATTCATAAAGATTAGTTATTTTCTAAGTTTAGGGGCCATACTAGATCATTTAATTATTGCTTTTATAATTTTCTTGCATTCATTTTGTTTAAATGCTTGCTTCTAAGTTTGTTTGTGGTTAATTGATTCATGTGTTCACTTTTGATTGACCATCTTAGTAAACTTAGGTCCCCAAAAGTAATATTGAGTTTTAATTGCTTTTCCAAACAACACCCATAACGCCTTAGATAGTGAGTAATAGGTTCTGCCAAAGCAGGGTGTTGCTCATTTTATCCGGGGATAGTAGGGTAGGTTTTTGAAACTTACATGTTAATGTTTGGTTTAACTCAACAAAATCATCAAAAGACAAAGTTGTGGGTTTTGAAGCTAAGAGATAGGAGTAAACAAGGAGTTGTTAACCTGTCTACCAAGAATTATAATTAATTATAATTAGTAAAGTGTTTACTTACCTCAACTACTATAAATTGAAGGCAGGGCCAAAGTCAGTTTGATTGTAGTGAGAGGGGATCTTGGTTATTTCTTTATTCAATGGGGACTTTCATTTTGAATAAAGGGTAGTAGTTAATTAAAATCTGTTTACACTAGTGGAAAAATAAGGAAGGGCTGCGGTCAAAACAGCCCTAAGGGCTGCGTTTTTGGCCAACAGCACTTTCCATAGCAGCCCTTCAATAGATAAGAAGGGCTGCGGTTAAAACCAGCCCTTCACAACGAGGTGCGGTTCGCCAAAACGCAGCCCTTCTAAGCTTGAAGGGCTGCGTTTTCGGCATAAACCGCAGCCCTTCTTTAAATGAAGGGCTGCGGTTTTAAGCCTAAACCGCAGCCCTTTTTAAGTGAAGGGCTGCGGTTTAGGCTTAAAACCATGACCCTTCAAATTCAATTTTTTTTTTTTTAAAAAAATAAATTAAATCGCGCCCCTAGCCCCCGACCCCCTCCCCGGCCCAAGACCCCCCCACCCCAAGACTGGCACCCCCCTCCCACCCCACCCCCGCCCACCCCCTCACCCCCACCCCCCGCCCCCTACACCCCCCCGCCCACCCCCTACACCCCTGCCCACCCCCCACTTTGCCACCCCCGCCCGGCCCACCACCGCCCACCCCAACACCCCCACCCCCCGCGGCCCCTCACCCCCACCCCCCCGCCCCCGCCACCCCCCCCCACCCCTGCACTCCCGCCCCCCGCACTCCCATCCCCGCCACCCCCCGCACCCCCCCCCCTACACCCCCACCCCCGGCCCCTCAACCCCACCCCGCCCCCCCACCCCCCACCCCCCACCCCTGCCCCCCCGGCCAAGCACACTCCCCGCCCACCCCAAAGACCCCCACCCCCCGCCCCACCCGCCCCCCCGCCCCCCCGCACCCCTGCCCCGCCACCTCCCGCGCCCCCACCCCCCCACCCCCTGCACCCCCGCCCACCCCAAGCCCCCCACCCCCCACACCCCCGGCCACCCCCCCGCCCCCAGCCCACCCCCCGCCCCCGCCCCCCTGCCCCCCCCCACCCCCACCCCCACCCGCCCCCCTGCACCCCCCACCCCCGCCACCCCGCACCCCCACCCCATGGCCCCCCCCACCCCATCCCCCACCCAAAACCTCCCTTCGACACAAAAAAAGACCGATCAAATTGCAATAATATATGACAAGTTTTTGAACGTAATAATTAACTTTAAATATGTATATATTTAATAATGTAAAAAGTGTACATAGAATTGATACAAACTAGTAGATGTATCATAAGCAATCATCACAAATGTGGGACGCCAACTTATCCTGAACTTCATGTAATTCGTCCGTGGTGAAGGCCCTCAAACGTGGTGTGTTATTCATATAAACCTTGCAAAACAACCAAGGAATAAACACATAATATAAGAATTCAATCATTTACCGTAGTTAGTAGTTCTAAAAATGACATATACCTTCCCGAAATTCAATCAAAAACAAATGCAAGCCTAAAACTCTACACACTAGTTATATGATGCCTTATATTATCATATTCAAAAAGAAAATGGAGTTAAATGACTCGAGAAACATGAATTGGAGGCGAAAAGGCAAAAATAGGGCTAAAATCACATTTATGTTCCCGATATACAACCAACAACAAATGCAAGCCTAAGAATCTACATAATAGTTACATTATACCTCATATTATCATGTTCAAAATGAAATTGGGGTTAAATGAAGCGATAATACGAATTGGACGCGAAAAGGCGAAAATAGGGCTAAAATGCCCTTTTCGTTCCCAAAATTCAACCTACAACAATTGCAAACCTAAAAATCTACACAATAGTTACATTATGCCTCATATTATCATGTTCAAAATGCATTTGGGGTTAAATGACTCGATAAGTACGATTTGGAAGCGAAAAGGCAAAACTAGGCATAAAATGACCTTTTCATTCCCGAAATGCAACCAACAACAAATGCAAGCCTAAAACTCTACACAATAGGTACATTATACCTCATATAATCATGTTGAAAAAGAATTACAAATTGGAGAAATATGGGCATGTTGAAAAAGAATTACATTATACCTCATATTACCATATGCGACTTATCCTTCGAGCTTGCGTATTGTGTAGATGACGCCACAAGTGAAACACCACTATTTTGTTGCGATGTTGACTTCAGATCTTGACGTTCAGTCCAAAACGTATACCCATTAATATCATAACCCTCATAAGAGCGTACAGCTTCACGAGGACCAAATGTTAACCACTTGACTGTTTCAGGAACACTTTCATCCAAATCATTCACTACTCGTTTATGAAACCAATCAATGAAAGTCTTGTTATGCATTTGCGTCAATGCCCTAACTCCTTTTCCAGGATTGCTAACACGTAATTCCTCCATATGTTCATTTAAATAAGGATGGACAGCTGCTACGTGATGCAATACAAATAAGTGAGCTTGTTTACGCTTTTCTACGGAATGTGTGATCAATTTTGAACCAATTGTGCCCTTGCCCTCAAGTCTGCCCTCGTGTCGGGATGTCGGAAGTCCAACAGGATCAATACTAGCAAAATACTCAGCCACAAAATTACTGATCTCTTCACCCACAACCCCTTGAATTATACTACCTTCGGTTTGTGCGGGATTCCGAACTTTATCCTTCAAAGTGCCCATATATCTCTCAAAAGGATAGCACCACCTCAAAAACACTTGGACCACACATCTTAATTTCTCGAACTAGATGGACAATGAGATGGACCATAATGTCAAAGAATGCGGGGGAAAAACATCTCAAATTTGCATAGAGTTTCAACTACTCGGCTCGCAAGGAATCGAGGGTCGACGGTTCTAGGACTTTCTTTGCATATTGTATGGAAAAATGAACAAAGTTACGTAATGGTGTGCCTCACATGCTTTGGAAGTATCCCACGAATTGCAATCGGTAAGAATACTTGCATCATGACATGACAATCGTGAGATTTCATACTCGATAACTTCAATTCACCATTTAAGGTAACAAACCGCTTCATATTCGATGAGTAGCCAGTTGGGACCTTAATGCCATACAATGACTCGCAAAAAATCCGTTTCTCTGCACGTGACATCGTGTAGCAAGCTGGTGGCAAATAATTCTTCTCCGAATCCTCCACCTTCTTTTTACTTTTCTGAGTTTCATCATTAACCTTTTCCTCCACTACTTTCTTCTTCCTTCCGTCCCTTTTCTGAGCCCACAACTCTGGTCGAAGCCCCTGTTTTTCCAAGTAAAGTCGTGACGCCTTAACATCTTTTATCTTGCCCGGAATATTCATAAGTGTCGCAAGAATAGCTTCACAAACATTCTTCTCTATGTGCATGACATCCAAACAATGTCGGACCTTTAGATCTTTCCAATATGGGAGTTTCCAAAAAATGGACTCCTTTTTCCATAATCCCGTAGTTCGATCAACCTCACTAGCGGGTTTACCAAAGATTGTTTCAATGCCCTTCACACGATTATAAACTTCGGTACCGGTTAATGGTCTATGAGCAACTTCTTCTTCAACCGTCCCATCGAATGCCTTCTTCTTAAACCGATAGGGATGGTCGCGTCTGAGGAGCCTTCGTGTGCGCATATACACATGTTTGCATCCCTTAAGGTGTGTAGATTTCATGTCATCTACACAAATCGGGCAGGGTTGTTTTCCTCTCGTCTTATACCCAGATAAGTTCCCATAAGCTGGATAATCGTTCATAGTACAAAAAAGCATGGCACGCAGAGTGAACATCTCATTAGCATACGCATCAAATACTAACACTCCTTCGTTCCACATCTTCTGTAAATCTTCAACAAGCGGCTGGAGGTATACATCAATGTCATTTCCGAGGTTGTTTGGGCCCCAGATATAAGAAGCGACAAGCATCATGTACTTGCGTTTCATGCACAACCAAGGAGGCAAGTTATAAACCACTAAGACTACGGCCATGTACTATCTTGCGAACCGAGATTGCCAAAAGGGTTCATGCCATCCGTACATAATCCAAGCCTCGGATTCCTATCCTCATTACCAAATGCCTTATGCACCCTGTTGATACTTTTCCACTCGGGCGAATCGGTAGGATGCTTGAGCAGGCACCGTCTTTCTTCCTAAGATCCGCATGCCACCTCAAATTCTTCGCATCTCCTTTAATTGAGAACATGCGCTTAAATCTAGGTATTATGGGTAAATACCACAACACCTTAGCCGGTGGTCCTTCACTACCTCCAGGCTCCTTCACGCTTGTACCTCGACAATCCACAACGTGGACACTCATGTAAATGTTCATACTCATTACGATAAAGCACACAATCGTTAGGACAAGCATGTATCCGCTCGTACTCTAAACCGAAAGGACACATCGGTTTCTTCGCATAATAGTACTACTTTGGCGGTTCATTTCCATCGGGGAGCATATCGCCTAAAACTTCCAACAACGATGTGAAACTAGAGTCCGTCCAACCCGACTTTCGACTTAATGTTGAACAGGTGTTATCACCGCGGAAAGTTTGGTGTACTTTGTACAACCTGGATACAACAACTTTTCGGCGGCCTCGGACATAGACTCAAAAATACGAGGTCGTTTACACGACCGATCTTCAACCTCGTGTATCATCTCGTCTACCCGATCCCTATCATCATCTGCAAACTCATCATCCAAATTCTCATCCCCGAACTCATCATCATTCTTTTCTTCACATACATCGTTCATTACTCTAGAGCTTCCTATATACTTCCCCGCTCACCATGCCAAACCCATACGTGGTATTGAGGCCTAAACCCACGGCGAAAGACATGCTCCCTAACCACATGTATACTACTAACCTTGCTCACATTTCTACAATCGAAACAAGGACAATAAAAGTCGACTGCTCCAGAGGATGCTTGATATTGTAATGCAGTTGTACAGAATTCCGAGACCCCTTTCACAAACTCAATCGATTCACGACTACCATACATCCAAGTACGATCCATCTCTTTCAAGAAGACCTCTAATAATTAAACACAACCATTCATTATAATGCATCAATCATTATTTAAGTACATACACTCACATATTCATATCACACACGTATAGAGCAATCTAAGATAGTGACATGTTCAATTGTATGCATGCAGCCGAAGGTCCTTATCACTCCAACCTAACCCATCCTTGGACGTCTAATCTTACTAGTGAATATATGCCAACTTTTCAATTCTAAGGAAAATCCGGCAGCATTTCCCTACAGTTCTCCAAGTACACAATATAGATAATTGCTTATCTACATATGTACCCAGAGAACAATGTAGAGAAACGATGAGCCAAGAATTTCCTCAGAATTGAAAAGAAGACACACATTCACCACCTAAGTGAGATCAAACGTCCAAGAACAGTCCCAAACCGGGGACTATTCAAGACTTACTCCTAATGAGTAAGTCTTGAACGGGTATCTAGGCATATGATGACAATTCAAACAACTTGTAGATTTCATAGCTAAATTACATTGCGTTTTCATACAATCTCATATCAAGAAATATACATACATTATAAGAAATACATATATATATCAATAAATTATCATAACTTAATCAAATTGAATCACATGACAACTTTGTCTCATCAACAAATTAAATCAAACAAAAAAGACAACGAAATTAAACTAGTTACCTCTTAACACCAATGATAAGCAATGAAGAGAGAAGAGATAGTTGGAACTTTATTTGCCTTCCTAAGCCTCTTCTTCCTACAATTAATAAAACCCACATTGCACATTAATCATTTAATTCAATTAAGAAAAACAAAACTAACTTAAAAACAAGATTAATTCATACTTAACTAAGCAAAAAATTGGCTAAACCCAAGAGCAATGAAGAAAGAGTAGGGCAGTGGTGGTGGTAGTTGTTGCTGCCGCTTGTGGGTGGTGGCGCTGCGTAGTGGTGGAGGAGCTCCACACCCCAAACCCACTCAAATGGTGGAGAAGAGAAGAGAAGAGAAGAGAAGATAAGTGAAGAAAGAGAAGGGTTGTGGTGGTGGTGGAGGTCGCTGCTGCGCACTAAGTTGGTGGTGGAGGTCGCTGCTGCGCAATGTGGGTGCTCCGGCGATGGGTTGGTGCTCCGGTGTCAGGACTCCGGTAATGGGGCGTTAGGGTTAATGTGCGAGTGAGTGAGAGGGAGGGAGGGGTTTTTCGCTCGTCAAATGCGTCTAAGGGAGGGAAATTTGGAAAATATGTCTAGCTACTGTGTGTATGTGCGCGCCAAACTCGAAATATGGGATGGAATGTGAAGGGCTGCGGTTAGTCCAGAAAACGCAGCCCTTCGTTTATGAAGGGCTGCGGTTTTTGGGCTAACCGCAACCCTTCACTAATAGGGCTGCGGTTAGATACTGTATGAAGGGCTGCGTTTTTGGGCTAACCGCAGCCCTTCACTAAAAGGGCTGCGGTTTCCTTGAAAACCGCAGCCCTTCATACAAGAAGGGCTGCGTTTTTAATGAAATGCAGCCCTTCCAGCGCAGCCCTTCCTTTTTTTTTCTCCTAGTGTTAATTGTTGCTTTCTTGATAAACATTGATTGAATCTTGCTTTATTATTCTTTTGTTGTAGTTATCATGTCTGGTTCAAACAACAACAACCACCCCGGTTTTAATTTGCGCTATTTACTCGAAAAGGACAAACTAAATGCACATAACTTCTTAGAATGGGAAATGGCTGTGAGAATCGTTCTCAGAGTCGAAGGAAGGGAAAGTGTTCTTGATAATCCTCTCCCTGAACCCCTGCCAGAAAATGCAACTGCAGCTGAACGGAGAACAAGGCAAACCCTATAGGCTAATTCTGTGCAAGTAACATGTTTGATGCTTGCTTGCATGGAATCAGACTTTCAAAAGCGTTTTAATGGTATGGATGCCTACTCAATCCTCCAACAGCTGAAAACTATGTTTCAGAAGAATGCTAGGTTGGAGAGGTTTGAAGCTCACTGTAAGCTGCTGGAGTGCAAGTTGGGCAGAGGAAAACCCGTTGGTCCGCATGTGTTCAATATGATTGGACATTTTCAGATCATGGAAAAATTGGGCTTCCCTTATCCTTCAGAACTGGCAACTGATATTGTGATCAAATCCTTGCCTGAAAATTTTCAAAACTTTCAGTTGAATTTTTACATGCAAGGAGGGGAGGCTACCTTGCAAGAGCTGCATGGTATGCTTACTCAGACTGAAAGGAGCTTGTCGGCTGAACCTGAACATAGGGATGTTCTTATGGTTAGGAAGGGCAAGCAATTCAAGAAAAAGGGGGCACCTATGAAGAAGAACAAGGGCAAGGATTATCTACTTCATGGGTATTTATGTTATTGAGATTAACTTATCTACTTCTACTTCATGGGTATTTGATACTGCGTGTGGATCTCACATTATTTGTAATGTACAGGCACAAAAAAGAAGTAGAACGTTGAGCAAAGGAGAAGTGGACCTCCGCGTGGGCAATGGAGCACGAGTTGCTGCTTTGGCTGTGGGAGATTGTAGTCTACTTTTACCTTCTGGTTTAGTATTTGAACTTCATAATTGTTATAATGTTCCAACTATTACCAAGAATATTGTTTCGATTCCGGTTTTGGATTCGGAAGGTTTTTCATTTCAAATTAAGAATAATTGTTGTTCTGCTTATTTGAATGATTTATTCTATGTCTCAGCTAAGTTATCAAATGGTTTATATGTGCTAGACTTAGAAACTCACATCTATAACATAGACAGCAAGAAACCTAAAACAAATGATTCAAACCCGACATACCTATGGCATTGTCGATTAGGCCACATAAGTTTAAAGCGTATTGAGAAGCTTCATAAAGATGGAATTCTCAAATCATTTGATTTCGAATCATTTGATACTTGTGAGTTTTGCTTAATGGGGAAAATGATAAAGTCTCCTTTCACAGGTTCAAGTGAAAGGGCCAATGAACTTTTAGCCCTCATACATACGGATGTGTGCGGACCCATGAGTACGTTGGCTAGGGGAGGGTACAGTTACTTCATTACTTTTACCGATGATGTGACCAGATTTGGATTTGTTTACCTCATGCGGCATAAGTCGGAATCCTTTGAAAAATTTAAGGAATTCCAGAATGAAGTACAAAACCAACTTGGGAAGAAAATTAAGGCATTACGATCTGATCGTGGTGGTGAATATTTATCTCAAGAATTTGGTGATCATTTGAAGGATTGTGGAATACTTTCACAATGGACTCCACCAGGAACACCACAGTTAAATGGCGTTTCTGAAAGAAGGAATCGAACTCTACATGATATGGTTCGATCCATGATGAGTCTTGCTGATCTTCCTATTTCATTCCGGGGATTTGCGCTTGAAACAGCGGCATTCACACATAACAGAGTACCATCCAAAGCAGTGGAAAAGACACCATATGAAATGTGGACTTGAAACGTTCCAAAATTTTCTTTTCTAAGGATATGGGGTTGTGAAGCCTATGTAAAACGTTTACTTTCTGATAAGCTTTCACCCAAATTCGATAAATGTCTCTTTGTGGGTTACCCAAAAGAGACTAAAGGATACTACTTCTACAACCAAAGCGAAAACAAAGTGTTTGTTGCTCGTAATGGTGTCTTTCTGGAAAAGGAGTTTATTTCCTAGAAAAACAAGTGGGAGAAATGTATATCTCGAAGAAATTCGAGATGAGCAACAAATGGATGAGGTTAACATCTCATCAGAGGCGGCCCGACATGAAAATGCTCAGGAGGCGGTGTATTCAATTCACGTACCTCCTACCGTCCTACTTGGAGATACTCCGTGCGAAGTCACTCAACCTAATGAGGTAGAAACTTCTTCTGTTGTTCCCCAACGTAGGTCTAGTAGGACCATCATTCCCTCAAAGAGATATATTGATTTCCTTTTGACTGAAAGTTCTGAAATAACAATTTTAGAATCAGAAGAACCTACTAGCTACAAAGATGCTTTGGAGAGTCAAGACTCCGAAAGATGGCTTGAGGCCATGAAATCTGAAATGGATTCCATGTCTGAAAATCAAGTATGGGACTTGGTTGATTTGCCTGATGGGGTAAAACCCATTGGATGCAAATGGATTTTCAAGTTGAAAACAAACAAGGATGGAAACAATAGTGTTTTCAAAGCAAGGTTGGTGGCGAAAGGTTTCAAGCAAATTCATGGTATTGACTATGATGAAACCTTCTCACCAATAGCTATGCTGAAGTCCATTAGGATAATCCTTGCGATTGCTGCCTTTCATGACTATGAAATATGGCAGATGGATGTCAAAATCGCTTTCTTGAATGGGTTCCTAAAAGAGGATGTGTACATGACACAACCTCAAGGTTTTGAAGATCCAGAAAATCCAGGGAGGGTATGCAAGCCTAAGAAGTCCATTTATGGACTAAAGCAAGCATCAAGGAGTTGGAACCTCAGATTTGATGAGGCAGTCAAGAAATTTGGCTTTCTCAGAAATGAAGAGGAATCTTGTGTATACAAGAAGTTAAGTGGGAGTAGTATTACTTTTCTGGTCTTGTATGTGGATGACATACTTCTCATAGAAAATGATAAAACCATGCTTGAGTCAGTCAGGGAATGGCTTAAAATTTGTTTCTCTTTGAAAGACCTAGGAGAGGCATAGTACATATTGGGAATAAAGATCTATAGAGATAGATCGAAAAGGCTAATTGGGCTCAGTCAGGAAACTTATATTGATAAGCTTCTTGCAAGGTTCAAGCTGGAACTCCAAAAGAGGTTTCATTCCCACGCAACATGGCATTGCACTTGCGAAGGACTAAGGATAATTTTTTGGTTCATGGTGGAGATGATGAGTTGGTTATTACTGGATACACCGATGCAAGCTTCCAGAGTGACAAAGATGATTTCCGATCTCAATCTGGTTTCATATTTTGTCTCAATGGAGGAGCTGTGAGCTGGAAAAGCTCTAAGTAGAGTACCATCACGGATTCTACAACAGAGGCTGAGTATATTGCAGCAGCAGATGCAGCAAAGGAAGCTGTTTGTATCAAAAAGTTCATTAGTGAGCTTGGTGTAGTTCCCAGCATTAAGAATGGCATTGAGTTGTATTGTGACAACAATGGTGCCATTGCTCAGTCAAAGGAACCTAGATCGCATCAAAGGTCTAAACATGTGCTCTAGAAATTCCATCTCATTCGAGAAATCGTTGGAAGAGAGGATGTGAAAGTAAGCAAGGTTCATACTGAGGATAATGTAGCAGATCCTCTGACTAAACCGCTTGCTTAACCTAAGCATGAGTGTCATACTAGGTCTATGGGGCTTAAGCATAAGGGAGAATGGATTTAGGCTGTTTACTTCATGTTTACAATTGTAAAGACATTTATTATGCTTTGAAATGTTTATCAATAAAAATTTGTTCTTATTTAATTGTTTGGTTTAGTATTAAATAAAATGTCCAAATAATTTGTGTTTTCAAATAGGATTATCGAAAACGTTTTGATAATGGAACCCTATAAAGTGAACTGAAATCACAATTTATTTAGAGTCCCTAGTCTAAATCACTAAATTGGACATAAGTGATTTATTTAAAAGACTAGTGTATAATTAATTGATAGCGCAGTTCCATGGGCTATGGAGACATAGAGATGTCTAATTGATTATATGGATGTATAGTTGATACATTGAGACTTGACCTAATTAGATTCTAAAAGTAGAATCAAACTACTATATTTAGTGGATTCCTTAGACATGAGTATGTCTTAATAACCACAATATAATTAGTTTAACTTTGACACTGTTAAACGTCACGCCGTAAAAGGAGGTTATAAAGGTAGTGATCAGGTGGGCTAAGAATTGAGTAGGAGTTATGGTCATACAAGAGTGGATAAGTCCTCCTATTAAATAGGAATGATGTATGGGCCTCTTGATGAGCGAGAACTGGAAAATTGCATGGCCATGCGAAATAGGATTAAAGAGTTAATCCTTATTTGAGCAGTTCGAACTCAGCGATCAAGGAACATAAATTTGAGAATAACATTGTGTTATCAAATTTGGCATTAAGTGACTTAAGGAATTTAACATTGCGCTCTTGTCTTTGGACAAGTGGGAGATTGAAGGAATATGTCCTTAGACATCCCGACAATTACTAAATATAAAAGGAATTATTATAGAGATAATTAATTACGTTAGTTTAGTAATCACATTTACTTGCTAGAGAATAAATGTTGGTTAGTGGGACAATATTGATTGAACCTACAACTAAGTTAACCTAATCCTATGAGGTCACACATTGTAGTAACTAATTGAAGTAGGGAAACTAGCCAATAGGAGAAATTAGGGTTAGGTTAGGTCTCTCTCTAAAAACACTACAACAAATTGCCACTTGTGCCACGGTAAGAATCGTGGCCCAAGTTAAAGAAACTCGTGGCTATGTAATCTAGCCACGGGAATTTTGGAAAGTACTCCCGTGGCACAAGTGGTCGTGGCTAAGATTTTGCCATGGGAAAATAAAGGGTGTGGCGTAAAGTGAAATGTATGCCACGAATAGTCCTGTAGCTAAAAATATCCTTTGCCACGAGTATTACCGTGGCTACAAAGCCTTTGACTCAAGTACTATTGTGGCTAAAATAATCCCATTGCCATGAATTTTACCGTGGCTAACAAATCTCTGGCTACAGTTTTCTCTCATGGCTAACCAATTCACTAGGCATAAGATCTCCCGTGCCAAGAAGAGAGTACACGATTCTATGTATGTTACCAATTTCATATGCCAAATATATACTATTGTGCAAATAAATATATAGTAAACCATAATTTTTAATATGGAATAATGAAATATTATTATTAATATTAAATTTCTAATATCTTTACATTAAAATGTACTTGAAATAAAAAGTTCCATTGACAACTAAATAAAAACACAATATTCTCCAATCTTTTTACATAGAAAAATTATAAACTACATAGTACTTTAATTGTAACTACGAATGCGTCTTGTGCTTGATAATATGTACCCTCTCTCTCCAATCTGTAACAAATCAAAAAAATTGTTAAAATACTATAGTGGCATCCATTAATCTTGCTTTGATCAAACACAAATTAAGAACCAAACAAAATGCATTAACAATATTAGTGTCTGGTTGAATTCTCCCCGTCTACAAGGATCCACTAGTTGGCCTGCTAATCTCCTCATTCTTTTACTTTTTTTTCCTTTTGAAAATCAGAGCTGATTGTGCCCCCAAAATTTCTGGAGTCAACTGCAACATACAAATATCAAGGCTAACTTAGCAAAATCATCTGTGCTAGTACTCTGGGCTTCTAATCTGGGAAGCTCTGTGAGCTCTCTTCCCCATACCAACTAACAATAATTACAGGGCAGTTAAAAAACACAATGTGCACGAAAAAGAAAATTGAAAAAGAAATATTCTCCGACAAAGAACTAAAAGCCACATAATTAAGCTCGGAAGACACTGCAAGGGAAAATAGGGACATCTGCATAACACAACTGAAAACAGAGGGATTACGTGCATTAACTCTAGTTCTATCGTTTCCTGATAACCTCTGCAAATGCCATGACCCATTATATGAGTGCATTGCTACTATTGTCTCCTAAACTACCGTGATTACAGCAAAATTGAATGCCTTCCAACTATAAAATTTATTATGCAATAAGTGAAAAAAGAACGTGGACCAAAAACTCTTGCCTTGATTGTAGTCAGAATACGAAGCTGCACACAGCCCCTTTCACAGCCAATAAAACCCAAAAAATTCACCCCTTTCACAGCCATTGAAACACCATTGAAATGCCTACTACAACCAGCCCCTTTCACAGCCAATAAAACCCACAAAATTCACCCCCATAAAACCACTTCATTTCCACCAGAATACCCTCTAAACGTCTACCATAATCAGCCATTATAACACCAAATATACAGCAGCAAATATCACCCCAAAACCTGCAACGATACCAATGTATTACCTCCAAAACCAGCAGCAAAAAGCAGTAGCAAACCACCCCCAGACAACCCTTAAACTGACCCCTAAACAGCCTCGAATACTTCCTTCTACCTCCACATAAATCAGCCTTAAACCTGTAGCAATTACACCCTAAAAGCCCCTACGAGAAGATATAAGAAAGTAGGTTCAGAAAGGAGGAATGCACTCCAGGAATAATTAAAATTAGCATTTCTATTATTATAAAAGATAAGTACTTACTTTAAGCCGAAGAACCATCACTCGAGTAATCATTATCGTCAAACTTATCCAGCCCAAAAGTTTATAGTATACGCTTGAACTTGTTCTCCTAAACCTTATTGTTTGCGGCAATTTTTCGATCTACCACATTTCTAGTTTTTTCGGCTTCATTCTTGGCAAACTCAACATCTTTCCTAGCTTCTTCAGCTTCCTTTCTAGCATCCTCGGTCTCTTTTCTAGCATTCTCAGCGTCATTTCTTGCTTCTTGAACTGCTTGTTCAGCTGTCTTTTTAGCTTCAACCACCTCTTGATGAAGATCAATTCGGGAAGGCTTTACTTGAAAATGTTTTTTAATGCTTTTTCCTGGTCCATAAGCTCACAAATACCCATGCGTATCTTTGCCAAGTACATCTAGAAATATTTGTTCATCCGTCTTTTCATTAAGCCCTTGTTCTCTTTGTTCCTTAAGTTTCTTCATCTCATCCTACAATTAGCATAATGACAAGTTAGATAACATCGAATATAGTATCTAGAAAAGAACATCTCAATAAGTCACAAACTTATAACTGCATGCATGTTTTTGGCTAGAGTTTCAGCATTAAGCAGCTTCTTTGATTTTCTCGTACGAGATTCAACCATCACATCAAGTCGACTACACTTCCCTCCCTTTTTCTTCTTCTACATTAAGTGATATGGCAAAACTAGTAAGTATATGAAGCACAAATCATTTAGTCAAAATTAATCTGTAAATCTACTTACAATTTCTTGCTTGAGCCGAGCATAACTTTTACTACCATTGTAGTGAGGCATCTTCTGGAAAGACCTACTCTTACGAGCTTTAAGCTTTATTGCTCTTTTCCTAAAGTAAAATAGTTAGAACATTCGAAGAAAAGATACACATTTGATATAAAAATAATTCACAATCTCTTATACCTGAAACTTAGGATCGCTCCAAAAATCCACTAAGTATTTCCAATCTGTTTTATTCATGTCCTTAGGCTTATTCTTCATGCGGTCGTCTTTTGTTGTCAGATTTGGAGCATCGAAATATATGTGTTTCAATTTATGCCTGCTATCTCTAAATAAACGTTGAGCATGTGCTAAGACACCTTCCTTCCGATACTCTGGATCATCAAATGAGCACTTCTCCTAATATATAAACCAATGCAAACTATTAACATTGGCCAAAATCAAAGTATTATAATAACAGCATAAAACATATGATAAGGAATCACCTTAATACAAGTCCACAAATGATCTAAGGTTTCAGATGTATACTCTTCCCAACCTTTAACTTGTACGGGACAAACGAAACGGTATCGTACTTGTTAACCCAAGAAGTAAGTATATAAAGAAGAATGTGACCAATTGGATTACCATCCTCATCAAACTCCACATTGATTTTTTCTCTAGGAGGTAATGTTGTAAGCTTTCTACAATATACCATCCCTCTTGTTTTTCTAATGGTACCTACATATATAGTGTAGAAAAATCATAACTTTAAATGAATAATATGACTCTAGAATAACATAAGCTTTCTACTATAAAGAATCACAACACCAAATATGAAAGAGAATATAACTAGCAAAATTGTAAGTGTAAATGCAATTTGAGAGTTCTAAGTCTTAGAATCTTTCTTTGGGCTTCAAAATTACACCCGAAGAGTTTTAAGTGTAAAGGAAAAACCTATAAACGAGAATATAAAAACATTTATGCCACAAAACACCCTCCATTGCAGCCACATTTTGTACCATAAATTAGCAGCCTTTATCCACTAAAACAAGATCGGTATGAGCACAATTCAACATAAAAAATAAAACCAAATATAGCAGCAAGAAGCCACGAATTCAGCACTATAAACGCCACCATAAACCACCATTTCCAGCCATTTCACGCACCAAATTGCCACTATTCCGCCATCAATAAAGCAGCAGCCATGAAGCTCCAAATACAACAATAATTCGAGCATAAACAGCAGCAATAAGTGCCCACAAAATAGAGTAAAATAGAATAATATAGGTGCAGACACTTATCGAAATAGTGTGCAAACACCTTTCTTTTGTGCCCAATCACAGTAAATCAGGCACACTAAAGTCCAAATTAATCAAGCATAAACAATATCCGATTGTGCGCCCACCATTTGATTGTGTGCACACACCATTTCATTGGACCCAAACAAAACACAAACTATATTGCTATGTACCAGATTAATGATGGTTTTACATAATTTCAAGGAAATTACAAGTCATACCAGATAAAATATGATCCCCTTGAGCATTCGAAGGGTTTGTGAAGCTCATTAATGCCTGATTAAGATCATGTGGAGATGCATACTCAGGTCCCCGAATTGCAAGCGGCAATAGTTGTTCCATTAGCACATGATAATCATGGGTTTTAAGACCCCATATTTTTTCGCTTCTCAAGGTTTATGCACTTTGAAATGTTGGAAGAATACCCATCTGGAACCTTCATAGCCTCTAAAGCTTACAAACCTTTTCCTTTTC
Organism: Beta corolliflora; assembly: GCA_947648045.1. NCBI lineage: Eukaryota > Viridiplantae > Streptophyta > Magnoliopsida > Caryophyllales > Amaranthaceae > Beta > Beta corolliflora. Next base: position 2,048,933 of record CANSZD010003689.1, read on the forward strand.
AGCCTTAGACAAAGTGTAAGATGCAGGAGGAATATGCCACTTTCCATCTTTCAATTTCGGAGATAAATGCTTCATAATTTTCACACGCTTCATATCGTGTCTAGCCTTTAGAGTATCTTTTTATTTCCCCTCAATATCTAGTAAAGTGCCAAGAATGTTGTCTAGGATATTCTTTTCAATATGCATGACATTAAGATTGTGACGAATCAAAAGGGTACTCCAATAAGGCAATTGAAAAAATATACTTTTCTTCTTCCAATTATCATTTCTTTTTGGAGAAATTTCATTTTTTCCAAATTTCATGTCTTCGAGGTCCCTAACTTGAGCTAAAATCTCAGTTTCAGATGTCTTCTTAGGAGGACCCCTTGTTTCTATTTTCCCATTAAAAGATTTACTAAATCTCCATTTATGGTCTGTTGGAAGAAAGCGACGAGTATCCATATAACAACATGATCCTTGATTTGGTAATCTAATGGAGCTAGTTTCATTCATACAACGAGGACATGCCTTATAACCCTTGGTAGACCATCCTGACAAGTTAGCATATGCTGGAAAATCGTTGATAGTCCACAATAATGCAGCACGCATATGAAAATATGCATTATGAGAAGCATCATAAGTCATAGCGCCCGTTTCCCACAACTCCTTTAGCTCCTCAATTAATGGTTGCAAGTACACATCAATGTTATTGCCTGGCCCACTTTTTCGGGAATCAACAAAGATAGTATATTGTATGGCTGTTTCATACACATCCATGGAGGCAAGTTATACACAACAAGAACTACAGGCCATATACTATAGTCACTTCTAAGCCCACCAAATGGATTGAACCCATCAGTAGCTAAACCCAACCTTACATTACGAGAGTATGAAGCAAACGTAGTATGTTATTTATCAAAATGCTTCCATGCCTCACTGTCGGCGGGGTGCTTCAGGACTCCATCATCTTCACGTTTATCAAAATGCCATATCATGTCATTCGATGTTTTGGATGACATGAACAACCTTTGCAACCTTGGTTTTAGTGGGAAATAGCGTAAGACTTTCGGAGAAGATCTATTGCGATTTGTATCACAAATGAAACATTTTTCTAAATCAGCATTCTCCTTCCAAAATAGCATGCAGTCATTTTCACATGCTTCTATTTTCTCATAGTTGAAGCCGAGATCAGTTATCATCTTTCGTGCTTCATAATAATTCGATGGCACATCAGCACCTTTGGGTAAAGCACTCTTGAACATTTGAAGCATACTAGTAAAAGCTTTTATTAGTCATGCCATCCATGCATTTGATTTGAAATAACTTCAAGATGAATGACAATTTGGAGAACTCATCACAACCAGGGTATAAGGTTTTGTGAGCATCTCTCATCAAATTTTCAAAGATCCTTGCCTCTTTCGTACCCTTAGTGTATTTAGGAAGACCGGCCTCAGTTGATTGTTGCTCCTCATCAAGATCGTCATCTACATTATTATTCGAGACTCCAGGACTAAATCTTTCATGGATCATCCTAAATATATCATCACTACTACCTTCACCTAAATCACTCCTACTTCTTTTAAGTGGGGGTTTATATTCTCTATGATAAATCCAACGAACATAACTTCGCACAATGCCATTAAGTAGCAAATCATTATAAATTTCTTCCCTTGTTTTATGTCGATTATTGTTGCACCGATTACAAGGGCAAGGTACCTTTTTATCCTCTTCTCCTATGTCACTACTTAAGGCCAAATAATTGAAAGCATAGTCAAGAAACTCATTAACTCCATTTATATATAAATCATCAAATCTATTTTCACATTCCATCCACTGTAATCTTTTCTTTTGGACATCTGAATCATCCATGATTGAGAAGATTTCTTACTACAAGATCAGCAATAAAAAATATTTAATAATCAGAAATAACACTAATATATAGTTCAAGTTTGAAATTAGGACAATCATTTACAGCAAACAGAGAAGCAACAAAAAACAGAGTAATGGGAAAGTACCAAAATCGTGTCGTAGAAAAAATGAGAGATTTGCTTCAGCTAAAATATGGAAAGCAGGTGAAACTAAGTATTTCTTTTGTTTATTATACATTCGAATTTTAAATTCACAATCTCAAATACCAACTTCAAGCAAGCACACATGAAACCCAAACCAGATGGCAAAGATAAAACCGGTAGGTGCAACAAGAGTAATACAATTTCAGATTATGGAAACAACAGAATGAAAACAAAATAATAAAAGTAAGACAACTAGGAGATAACAAAAGTATAAATCACGCAGTAACTTCTAAAGTTCGATTCATGGTCCGCCATGACCTGCCTAAAATCTAACCTTGTAGAAACAAAACCCCCGTAAAAGACAAAGCAAGAACCAGCTGTAGAAATGACACACAAACAAACCCAAAACAAGTCAAAAATCAGCGTTAAAACCCCAGTAAATATAGCAGTTCTTGCAGTCCTAAAACACCACTAAAACAGTGGCAAAAGCTACAAAAATCTATAAAAATCAGTCCCTAGAAACAGCCCCAAGTTGCAGCACTGATAACCTCCCAATTGTCCCAAATTAACACCTCAAATCATCCCCAAAACCTGCAGAAAACCGCCACCAATTTCAGCCTAGTATTTTCTAAGTTAACAAGGAGTTAAAAAAAATTTGCTTGATTTATCCTAGTATTTTCTAGTATGTCATCCTAGTATTAATACCCAAGAATATTCTCCTAATTTTTGCTGTACAAAATAGTGGGAAAGGACCATCACTCAGAGCAGTAGGAACCTTATATATACAGCACTGGCAGAAAAGGTTCCTTTCTACACTTCTGACTTGCTCGCTGACTATTTAACTAGATATTCTGAGGTAGGAAATTCATGGACCAAAACAAAGTATTTCCAATTCAAAATATGATTGTTTAATCAAAAAATCAGTATTACAGATTAATAAACTCAACAGGAGCTCCACTTCACCGTATACAGCTTACTGAGACAGTGTTTGGTTAGGCTGATAACCTATCAGTGGAAACATGTTTGACTGTTTAATTTTGTTTGGGTTCCATTATGAAAGTGATACATGGAAGTAACATATTAGCAAAAAGGAATTATTTGCATAATAGTAAGAAAAGTTGATGTTACTAGGCAGCTTCACAAAGATAGTAAGAAAAGTTGGTGTTACTTGGCCGCTTCACAAAGGCCACACCATATCAACAACTTTATAATGGATCACGATAATTTATGATGAAAAAAATATTATAAAATATAAAATCCACACCAAATTAAATCAACTAAATCCTTAAAGCATATATGTTTTCCGCTGGGAAATAACATTAACAAACCCAAGCACAACTCCCCTCTGCCACCTGCCTACTGCCCACCCTCTCCAACACTCCCCCAATCACAAAAGATAGACTGTCCACTCAGTTACCTACATAGTTTAATGAGCTTGGTTCACCATGCAGATTTCATATCATCAAAATATATCGCTCAGATAAAATTGGCTATATAAAATTGCCATCATAAATCCCATAATAAAATTATTAGTAAAAGTGACACTAACATAGTACAATAGAATAGACAGGAAGTAGGGAGTTCTCAAGTGCTTAGAGCCGTGTGTAGCAAATTGCCAATCACATTCTAAATCAGATACAAACAACCCTTGAAAACCCCAAAGGCATGAGATCAAAGACATTAGAGATACCAAAGACAATTGTATCTCACAAGCACACAAAGTGAGAAGTGTTATCCCAAGAATCCAGTCATTCCTTTTCAACCGCAACATCCATAAAAGCGGGAATGACTGCCAATAATGAGATGCCACCATTACAATGAGTAATTACCTAAGACACCTGAGTGAAATTTATCATCCTTTCTTCCAAGAATTATGCTTTCTTCTTCAAAATCTGTAGAATTGAGGTTTTTTTTAAGAAGTTATGTTAACTCCCAATCTCTTTTTTTTTTGGTGATCAAAGAGGGCAGAAAAGCCCAGCAAGCACAAAGCCAAAAGAAAACGTAAAAAACCAGGAAAGAATCAAAGAACTCTCAGTATTGCGCTTAATCGGGATATATTGAATATTTTACATAACAATTCGATAATTTAAGAAGTGATTCAATTGCTTAAAGAACAAATTAAATACAACTGAGACAGAATTCAGATATAGTGAAAGCAAAATCGGGATATTATTGAATATTTTACATACAACACAAAACGAATAAAATAGAAAATTGCACACATAAATCCCTAAAATAATCAAAACACCATGAATAAAGAGAGGAATGACGAATTACCAGTTCAACTTCAAGGATATGCGCAATTCTACAGGATGAAGGACCGCTGAATTACGGTTAGACTGATGACGAGGTCAAACACCTGGACTCTAGAGTAATTGAATGCAAAGCTTAACTCCATAAGGATGGGTTCTTCGTCTTCTATTCTCTTTGGAACAGATGTCTGAGAAGATTTCAATTATCAAAGAAACGACAGTCAAACAAGAACGATTGAATTGCAAAGAATACAAATTCGTAAAAGCCAACCGATTGAATTGCAATCTTACCAACGACGGTGTGAGGGAGAAATCCGATTGTCAGATTGCATGCGAGAATTGCAGTGGTAGAATCTGATGTGATGGTGTGAGAATTAATGGCGGTTTTTGAAAATAAGAAGAATAGAGTTAGATGTGTGAGAAATAACTCAGCCTCAACCGAGTTCAAAGAAGAATAAATAAGTTAATAGATTTACAACAAATTTATTTACTTAAAATGCATTATTTATAGATAGATTTATGTGTTCCTAGTTGGTTGGTAAACACTTTTTTTTCGAAAAAAAATTCAACATCTCTATAAAAAAATGTTAAAGTATTTTAACAAAAATGGACCACATATACCCTACTTTTAATATGTATTATGTTTAATATACTTTTATATAGAATAACAAAGTCTGATGGCTAAATTTGTGATGAAAGGTATATTTATTGCCATGAAATTATATGCCACTATATTCTATTTTCCCGTGGCCAAAATAGATTTAGCCACGAAAATTTGTAATGTGGCAAAAATCGTGGCATAAATGTATGTTTGCCACGAAAAATTTCTTACTCGTGGCACAAGTTTAAAGTTCGCCACAAGAAAATATCTACCCGTGGCATAATTTTGATATTTGCCACGGGAAATTATTTACCCATGGCATAACTTTTTCTTCTTCTTTAGATTTTGTCTTACTGTTTATTTTTCCCTTGGCTAGATGCAATTATGCCACGAATTTTGATTTCCCGTGGCATAATTCGTGGCACAAGTGATGATTTGTTGTAGTGAAACCTATTCTCCTACTATTATAAAAGGTTATAATAAGAGGGTGGAATAGAGCGTTCATTTTGACAGTAACTTTCAAACTGATAAGAGAGTAAAACCCTATTATTTCCCGTTGGAAAATCCGGCTACCCTCCCTAAAAAGCAAAAGAGTGAAATCTGTTCATCCTCTTCCGTTCTAGCAAACGTAGGAAATCAATTGGTGCTCGTGGACTAAGTAGAGGGACATCAATTGCTGTTCTTTGATCTCTCGCACTTGCAATCCGGTGGAAAACACGCTACAAAGATTGTACATTCTTTTCCTTATAATATGATTCATATTTATGTTATGCATGCGATCTTGTGATAGATGTTAGGAAATTTGTTTCCTGAAATTCCGCTATATGCATCTATATATTCCTACATAAACAAGCAAGTAATACATGGTTACATGGTACGATCCTAAGGTGGATTGACTAGTCACTACTGTTGGAACATTTATAGGGTAATGGGATTTTATAAGCTCATATGGTTCTATACTAGAAGAGGAGGAGGTCTAGTATGCTAAGATTAGAATGCACAAAATCACGTGGAGCAATCAAGCAAAACAGAAGGTTGGTCGCGGGTCGCAACATCCGTCGCGGGTCGCGACACCTGTCGCGGGTCGCGACCAGTGCACTTTCGCGACTCGCGATCTGTATCGCGGGTCGCGACGTGTATTCTGTTTTGGGGCGTGAAATTTTGCATGGACGGTTTATAACCGTTGTGTTGTTTACGTTATCCTTTTAATGACGATTAAGGATTCTTAATCAGGGGATTAAAGGGAGTAACAACTCTAATCTATGAGGGAATATTCTTATGAGAATAAGAGAGGAAAAATCAGATTTTTCATATTCTAATACACTTGCTTTGCTTGAGAGAAACCATGCTATTTTCTCTCTAGTGTTCTTCACAAACTAAAAACTCAAAGTTCTTGTTGATTCACATAGAAGATCATCTTGTGAATTGTTTTCTCCATTGTATCTCATTAGTTATTTCGTGTTAACCCGGTGATCCTAGAGGGGCGAAATTAAACTAATAGAAAAGCGTAGTTTCCGTGCCTTGGAGTGGTATATCCGGTTCCCTTGTTTGATCACACATCTAACAATCTATTAGTTTAATTCCTTTCTTTTCGGATATGGCTCAATCATTCAAGAACATGACTATGAACTTCCAAAAGTTGGACAAGTTTGAGGGGGTGGGTTATCGAAGATGGCAAAAGAAGATGCACTTCTTGTTGACAACTTTGAATGTGGTGTATGTTCTTTTAACACCCATGCCACCATTCCCGAAAGATGGAGAGGAAGAGTCTCGTGGAGACTACAAGGACAAGAACAAAGTGGGAGAATGATGACTACATTTGCCGGGGTCACATCCTCAACTCTCTTACCGACCCTTTGTTCGACCTTTACCAAAATGTGGAGAGTGCAAAAGATCTTTGGGATGCTCTTGAGGCCAAGTATATTTCGAAAGATGCTTCAAGTAAGAAATTTTTTGTTAGTAATTTTAATTCATCTAAAATGACTAATGATCGGCCTATTATAGAGCAATTTCATGAAGTTCGTCATATTTTGAACCAAATAAGATTACATGGTATGGTGATGGATGAGGTTATTGCGGTTGCCTCAATCATTGATAAATTACCACATTCTTGGAAAGAAACTAAGCATTCCTTGAAACATAGGAAGGAAGATATGTCCATGGAGCAATTAAGAACTCATCTTCGTATTGAAGAGGGTATTCGGGCTCAAGATGGGGTTAAGGATACTACTCCTAGTATTCCTAAGTCTACCGTGAATATGGTAGAGGTTGGTGGGTCTTGTGGGACCAAGAAATCCAACAATAACAATTTTAAAACCAGCTTTGCAAACAAGAAGAGGAATACTCTCACTTGTTGGGTATGCAATGGACCTCATCTCGAGAGGGATTGTCCTTCTAAGAAGAAGAAGACAAAGAATGGACAACCTAGTGTTGTTCAAAACCAAGGTAAAGTTGCACATGAAAATGTAATTGAAGAAATGAATTTTGTGGCTATGATTTCTGAAATTATGTTTGTGCAGGTTGATGATTCTTGGTGGATAGATTCGAGGGCCTCTAGACATGTGTGTAATAATAAGCACTTCTTCAAGTCTTTGGAAGAATTGGATGATGGTCCAATCTTGTATATGGGGAATGATTCTAAGGTAAAGGCCAAGGGCAGAGGCCAAGTAGAATTGTTGTTAACCTCGGAAAAGACTTTAACTCTCCGGGATGTTGTTTATGTACCGGAAGTTAGGAAGAGTCTTGTGTCGGGTGGTCTTTTGAATAAATTTGGTTTTAAAATTGTATTTGAATCGGATAAGTTTATTGTTTCCAAGGGTGGTATTTTTGTTGGACAAGGATTTTATTGTAATGGTTTGTTTAAATTTAGTATTAATGATGCAATTGATACTAGTTCTATTTACATGCTTGATGTTTCTTCTCTATGGCACAATCGTTTATGTCATGTAAACTATCGTAGATTATATGACATGTCTAAGCTAGGTTTAATACCTTCTTTCGATTTAAAGTTAGAGAAGTGTAAGACATGCATGCTAAATAAGATTACAAAGAATCCTTATCCTAATGTGACTAGACAAACGGTATTGCTAGAATTGGTGCATAGTGACTTGTGTGACTTTCATAGTTCACCTTCTTTGGGAAATAAAAAATATATTGTGACTTTTATTGATGATTATTCAAGGTTTTGTTACATATATTTATTATTTACTAAAGATGAAGCACTAGAAAAGTTTAAGATTTTTAAGACCGAAGTGGAACTTCAACTTAATGAAAAAGTTAAAAGACTTCGGACGGATAGGGGTGGTGAATACTATAATCCTAGCTATTTTAGTTCCATTGGTGTAATTCATGAAACAAACGCCCCATACTCACCTCAAAGTAATGGTATAGCGGAAAGGAAAAATAGGGTTCTAAAAGAAATGGTTAACACCATGCTTTCTAATTCGGGTCTAAATGATGGTTTTTGGGGTGATGCAATTTTAACTGCATGTTATATATTAAATCGAGTTCCTAATAAGAGGAATAAGACTACCCCTTATGAACTTTGGTGTAACAAAAAGCCTAATCTCAATTACCTTAAGGTATGGGGTTGTAGGGCAATTGTCAAATTGACGGAACCTAAAAGGAAAACTTTAGGTGAAAAAGGAATTGATTGCATTTTTATAGGTTATGCGGTACATAGCAAAGCCTATAGGTTTTATGTCATTGAGCCAAATGATTTTGTCTCTATCCATACTGTGATAGAGTCAAGGGATGCAATATTTGATGAGACTCGATTCTCATCGATTCCAAGACCAAAGGACATGATACCTAGTACTAGTTCCAATGTTGTGGATGACATTAACAATGATCATGATACTACAACACTAGAAATTAGGAAAAGTAAAAGAATTAGAAAAGAGAAATCTTTTGGACCGGATTTTCAACTATATTTAGTTGAAGGGTCAAGGGAGTCTATTGTGACTCAAATTTCATATTGTTACAATATGGAGGAGGAGCCTAGGACCTTTGATGAGGCTATGAAGTCTCATGATTCTGCTTTCTGGAAAGAAGCAGTGAATGATGAAATGGATTCAATAATGGGAAATCATACTTGGATTTTAGCTAATTTACCTCCCGGATGCAAACCTTTAGGTTGTAAGTGGATTTTCGTAAGGAAAAGGAAGTTCGATGGAACCATACTAAAACATAAGGCCCGGTTAGTGGTCCAAGGTTTTAGGCAAAGATATGGTATCGATTATTTTGATACTTATGCTCCAGTTGCTAGAATAGCTACCATTAGACTTTTGATAGCATTGGCTGTGATTCATGGTCTAGTAATTCACCAAATGGATGTCAAAACTGCCTTCCTTAATAGTGAATTGGAGGAGGAAGTGTACATGAATCAACCTGAAGGTTTTGTAGTCAAAGGTCAAGAGACTAAGGTTTGCAAATTAGTTCGATCTTTGTATGGTCTTAAACAAGCACCTAAGCAATGGCATTAAAAATTTGATGAGGTCATTTTGTCTAGTGGGTTCAAAATAAATCAGTCTGATAAGTGTGTATATAGTAAATTTGATAATAACGGTAATGGAGTTATAATTTGCTTATATGTTGATGATATGCTTATCTTTGGGACTGATTTGGAACAAGTGGAAAAAACCAAAGTCTTTCTCTCTTCTAGCTTCTCCATGAAAGATTTGGGTGAAGTGGATGTTATTCTAGGTATTAGAATAATGAGAGGTAAAGGGTCAATTTCTTTATCACAATCTCATTACATTGAGAAAGTGATTAAGAGGTTTAATGAATCGAACTCGACTCATTTTGCTACTCCGATGGATCCTAGTGTTCACTTGGTTCCGAGTAGTGGTACTCCTATTTCACAATTGGAGTATGCAAGCTTAATTGGAAGCTTGATGTATGCTATGACTAGCACTCGGCCGGATATAGCTTTTGCTATTGGTAAACTCAGTAGGTATACTAGTAATCCTAGTATGTTGCATTGGCAAGCATTGAGAAGAGTGCTAAGGTATTTGAATAAAACCTTGGATTATGTCATAACTTACAAAGTAGAACCTTCTATTCTAGAAGGTTACTCGGATGCTAGTTGGATTTCCAATAAGAAAGATTATTCATCCACAAGTGGATGGGTGTTTCTTCTTGGAGGAGGTGCTATTTCATGGGCATCCAAGAAGCAAACATGTATAACAGATTCAACTATGGCATCGGAATTCATTGCATTGGCATCTTGTTGCCAAGAAGCGGAATGGCTAAGGAATGTGTTGAGTGAGGATGACTTGTGGGTCAAACCTATGTCACCTCTTGCTATTCATTGTGATAGTGCATCAACCATAGCTAAAGCTTATAGTGAAGTCTACAATGGCAAGTCAAGGCACATTGGAGTTAGACATAGCTATGTGCGTGAAATGATAAGGAATAGTTGTATAACTATTAATTTTGTTCGGTCTAGTTTGAACTTGGCGGATACGTTTACTAAACCGTTGTCAAGGGAACTAGTGAACAAAATGAACAAAGGGATAATGGGTCTTAAGCCTATTGATCAACCTTTAGCTAAGGAAAACTCAATTTGATGTCTAATACAACGTTAGATCTCAAATTCAATGAGGATAGTACTTTTCTTAAAGGTTGGAAGCACTTGTGTTATTTACATCCCGAGGTTAGTGCTTGTTACTACAATGAAAAGAGGTTGAATTAAGTTTCTTAATAAGTCTTTGATAAGTGCTCAATTGTAGGAGCATGTGCGTAAAGATTTACCTATATAAGCTAGAGGTTTGGCCGCTTCACCAAGTCTAAGGCTTGACTTGGAATACTTATGAATGGATATGGACACCAAGGCGTCATAGGTGTCGGAGGTTAAGAACTAAGTTTATGCTTATGTGTATTAGTATCTTCAATGATTTGTGGTGGTTATATGATTCAAAGCTTTGTCTATCATTATGATCGAAATTATTGTAAAGTTACTTTTACTAAGTGGAGATTCAATCGTAAGATATTTCCATGATGCATGAGCATGTTTTGTTTGTGATTTATAGCAAGTTGGAAAACTTTTTAACATTACCCTATAAATGGGAGGAGGATTGTTGGAACATTTATAGGGTAATGGGTTTTATAAGCTCATATGGTTCTATACTAGAAGAGGAGGAGGTCTAGTATGCTAAGATTAAAATGCACAAAATCACGTGGAGCAATCAAGCTAAAACAGAAGGTTGGTCGCGGGTCGCAACATCCGTCGCGGGTCGCGACCAAGGGGTCGTCGCGGGTCGCGACCAGTGCACTTTCGCGACTCGCGATCTGTATCGCGGGTCGCGACGTGTATTCTGTTTTGGTGCGTGAAATTTTGCGTGGACGGTTTATAACCGTTGTGTTGTTTACGTTATCCTTTTAATGACGATTAAGGATTCTTAATCAGGGGATTAAAGGGAGTAACAACTCTAATCTATGAGGGAATATGTTATATATGACCCTTGTCATTCTTATGAGAATAAGAGAGGAAAAATCAGATTTTTCATATTCTAATACACTTGCTTTGCTTGAGAGAAACCTTGCTATTTTCTCTCTAGTGTTCTTCACAAACTAAAAACTCAAAGTTCTTGTTGATTCACATAGAAGATCATCTTGTGAATTGTTTTCTCCATTGTATCTCATTAGTTATTTCGTGTTAACCCGGTGATCCTAGAGGGGCGAAATTAAACTAATAGAAAATCGTAGTTTCCGTGCCTTGGAGTGGTATATCCGGTTCCCTTGTTTGATCACACATCTAACAACTACAACGGACTCTAATTGATTCTCATGATTTATTGGTTCTATATTTATTTGTCAGGTATCTAGAGGTAGGGAGAAAGGTAAGGGGCTTTATCATATCTTCAAACACACTCATTTGGCAAGATTTGATTTCCTAAATAATCTATAGGATTCGAGATAACAACCTATCAAGTGAGCCAAACTTTTTTTTACGTAGTAACACTTTACTTTCAATGCACATATATATGTTTGGGGTTCTATAGAGTTGGAGAATTAATAATATTATTATAATTACGTACATTTTCTTAAAGGCCTAACTCAGAATGACACTTGACCCATAATCTAACAAGATCTCATATGACTATGTTTTTTCTGAAATCTGAATCACCAAAGATAATCAAAGTATGGGATGTGAATATTAAACATTATGCTAATGGTGCAACTATTTCTAAACGAATGAAGTATATTAAAGTGAGTTGGACTTTAGAAAATGGAGGAAATTTATACATGTTACTTGTATCTCAAGAATATTGTACGTAGAAGGGCCATTATATACATACAGGTATAAAACTATATTCTAGAATTTCAAACTATAAAATCTGATTGCATATAGTATATGATTCAAACACTACACAACCCATATCTTAATACACATGCATGCGTCATTGGTTAATTGTATCAAGACATAAAACTAGCAGACAGGAAACAAGGAAAAGAAATTTTAACATAATTGATGACTAATAAGTCCACATTACACCACAATATCCCCCCACATTTTCCTCCATCTCTATTTCATATGGCCCCATCACACTCGATCTCCCCTTCAATCCTCCATACTATTATCTTCTCCCATATATAAACCCCTCAAAAACATCCTTAAATTAAGTGTAGAGTATAAAACTATATAATATGCAGATTAGTAACTTGTATGATCTATATGTCTTACTATAATGGTGATGCACAAATGAATGTTTTTTCCATGAAAATGAAACCCAACGTTTCTATAGGAAGCGGGTTCGGGTTGATCATGTGGATGTTAGTAATATTCATGTTTTTGGTGGTTTTGCCACAGATATTGCCACCAACGCTGCCGCCACCGCCGTCGCTGCTGCTCTTTGTTCCTGTCATAATCATGGTGATCTTGTTGCATTTTGCCTTATTCACATCACCAGAAGTTCCTATTACTACTGATTTTATCCAATATTAAAGAAGTTTGTTCATCTGCTGCAAGTGTTCACGTCATCCAAAAAGCTGTTAGCAATTTCTCCCTAATAACTTGACTTAATTATGCATGTAAACACCGAATCTGAATTCTCTCCGTTTCATACTTCCTCCGTTCTGAAATAAATGAAACACTTTTCTCAAGAAGCTCTCACATAAAAGAGAGAAGCGTTTCATTTATTTCACAACGGAGGAAGTATATATCTTCAGATTATAATTCATAAGCTATAACCAACAAAAATCCTAAGAACACCAATCCATTTTTTAAGAAAAGCAGAGGATCTCGTACCATAAAGTCCGGTCTATTTCTTCTTTCTTTGTATCTTTATCCTGATGCACATACATATGATATAGTTTGCCTTTTTTCATATTGGGATTCATATAGGCCATATATATGTCAGTATAATAGTAAGAAGGAATATGTATTACTGTTGTTAACTCATTAATTAATATGGTATTGTAGGAGACTAGGAGTCAATCGTCTCAATAGCTTGTAATACTTTGTTGTATAAAATAATTTATATGTCGTTAATTCCTCTATGAATCTATGATGCCTTTCTTCAATCTTCATTTTAATACAGAAAACAAAGAAATTAAATTATATTGATGATACTTCTTCGCCCTTGTTTTCATCGCTGCAATTTGAATCTCACACTAGCCAATGCACTATTTTGACCAATAATATATCAAATTTTTAATTAGTGTAAATTATAAGACGTTTAACATCATAAAATATACATTGTAATGATTCTAACAAAATCTTACGTGCTTAATTTTTATTTTATATACTAGTCTAAAGTTATCGGTCAAGACTTAAGTGTATATCACATGAATAGTATACAAGTCAAATTGTAAAGATTAAAAAAAATGGAGGAACAATATTTAGGAGATAACGCTACCATGAAATATTGAATTTGATTCATGATAACAAAAATGAATTATTTAATTTGACAACTACAATTGGCCTGTTCATTATCATTTTTCTTTTATTTTCATCTTTTTGAACACGAAAACCATTTATATATAAGGAACCATGAAAAGATTTTTCTTTTTCTGATTTTCAATCTTCAATATAAATATGATTAGTTTAAGTATTATTTATTTTAATTAAGTTCATAATATAATATCTATCAATCATTTCCAAAATCTCAAACCCCAAAATCAAAGATTGTGATGTTAAGATTGATAATGCACACCAAATGACTTTAAATAATGTAACCAATAAAAGAAATTCTTAAACTCAAGGTAAATCATGGATTCTAATTAGATAGGAAATTCAACTTTTAGTGTAATTCAGCATCCTACTAAGCAACTGTATCTTAATGGTTCTTGTTAACTTTTTGGCCTCTATATTTCTCTATACTTCCTTCGTTTCACAATACTTGCAACTGCTTGACTTTTACACTAATATTTATCAACTTCGGCCTATATATATATATATATATATATATATATATATATATATATATATATATAATTAAAATGCTATTAAGTAAAATATTGTCGGATAGTCTCAATATGTATTTTCCAAATATTTCATTTTATTTTTTAAATAATTGATGATTAATGATACTAAAGGTCAAAGACAAACGTTGACGAATGTAAAAGTCAAACGACCGCAAGTATTAAATTTTAATAGTTTAAAATAATTGATAATTAACCGATTATTAAGGTGCTAGGGCATGTTGGAGAATCATATATGTCAACAATTTAAAAAATTCATAAAAAAATCTTTTAAAAAGTACTTTTCAGACAATATATTATCGGAATATTTCATCAGCGGCAAGTTCCATACAATTTTGCACAATTAAACGTAGAATTTATATTATTCATAGCAAATAATTCAATTTATTTTATTTATCACATACCGATGAAAGTTTATATTGATTCTAGCCAATTTTCCTAAAGTAAGCCAGCAATTACAGCGAATTATACTAATCTAATTCTATATATAAAGGAGGAACTTTTCAAGAACATAGAAAGTGCCATCTAAGCATCTCATGTCATTATTGTCAATTTATAATTTTTGTATAAATACATATAGGGAAGGATAAGAGAATATTAGAGTTTACTTTTGAATAAAAAACCTAAATTATTATACTATGTAAATTGAATATAACTTTTGCTACATAATTTAGAATATTATATTTTTTATACCATTGGAGAATGCTCGAAAATATACTTCGAAATAAGATGGATTTACAATATAGTTTTACGATTATAAAATATATTTATTTAGATGAATAGTAACGTATAATTTACTCGTTATATTAGATAAATATAATATAAAGTTAGCTATGAATATATTGTATTATATGTGATTTTAGCATTTGAGCATTAGATATAATATAAAGTTAGCTATAAAAAAATTGTATTATATGTGACTTTAACATTTGAGCATTAGATATAGCTTATAGGATTAAACAAAATATGTCTTTCAAAATCTTAGCCTTATACAATTGAACCAAAACAAATTAATATTGCAACAAAAATTAATTAAGAAATTTGCTGTTACATCATTAATGACAATTTTTTACAAGACTATTTTCTAACACATTTATCATAATTATGTTCACATTAATCATCCCATAATAATTATGCCATGTCTGTATTAAAATAAATACATATCTTAGTTTTGGATAGTGAAAAATAGAGTTATCTAGAGAAAAAAGTACATATCTACAGTTTTTGGATAGTGAAAAGTTAGAGTTTGATTATGACTAAACATCTCAAAAATATTATACAATATAAATTAAGTATAACTTTTGCTATATATTTCAAAAAATTATAATATTTACACTATTGATGAGTACTTACAAGGTACAACCTATAAAATTATAAATTTTTAGATAAATGATAAATGACTAATATTTTATTTTTAGGATAAATTTCAAGAAACTACCTTTTATAATAAACTTTTTTCAACAAACTACCTTTAAACTTTTTTCAACAAACTACCTTTAAACTTTTTTCATAAAACTATCTTTTATTGTAAAATCCTTTCAAAACACTACCACTTAACGTACGATTTTAGTTAAATTTGACCGTTAAAACGAGGTTTGACTATCACATGTTACGTTGTCACGTTAGCGCAATACCAAGCCAGAAGTTCCCCTCCTTTACGAATGACCCACGACCTCGTCGGAGCACAACTCTCCTCCCTCCCGGATGACCCACGACATCGTTGTTGCCCAATGACAACCAATTTGGGTTTTATAACATGCTAACGTGAATACCACGTGATTGTCAAACCTCGTTTTAACTGTCTAACATAACTAAAATCGTTAAATGGTAGTGTTTTAAAAGGAAAATACTATAAAAGGTAGTTTGATGAAATTTATTTTTTAAAAGGTCGTTTTTTGAAAAAAAAAAGTTTGTTATGAAAAATTAGTTTTTTTTTTAAATTTTCCTTATTTTTAACTTGCATTGGATCATATAACAATAAAGAAATACTACATGTATTATGGTAAGAATAGGAGTTTTAGAATTATTAAGTGAAAATAAAGTTTGATTTTCAGTACTATTTATAACTTTTGCTACATAATAAAAAAACACAATCTCATTATAATTAAAAAAATCACAAAAACGAAAATGCATACAACAAAATAAAATGGAAAAAAATATTTAATTTGTCTTATTCATATATTATCTATACAAATATATTAAAAGGCGTTCCGATCAAAGGAATGGTGCCACGTGGCACCCTTCTCAAGCTTCCAATACATATGTTTATAATCTCATTTAAAAATATTAACAATGTGTAGTTACTAAGATTCGAACACATGACCTTTAAAATGAAATATGAGAGTTTAACCCCTAATCCACTATAATTTCAATGCTTAATATTGTTTCAAAGTAAAACATAATAAAGTCTTATAATTATATGTAATTATAAAGACATAGACAAACTTTTTAATCTCTAACACTTTTATTAAGTAATAACATTCTTTTACCCCAATTTCATTAAAATTGTTATTTTTATCCCCAATTCCTTAGAAGTTTTTTTAAAACAACTTATCTTGCCATAACGTTCATTTTTCAATTTCGCACTAGACTGAATATTACGAAAAGCTAATAAAATCAATTATGAAATTTATAAATAATAATAATATATTTGATAATTGTAACTGACTTGGGGCATCGCCCGGACCAAAATACTAGTTATACCTAATAACATGAATATAATTTTCACCACATAAAAAAGTAACCGGCCTGTACATTCCCATTTCCCACGAGCTTTAAAAACTAGTGACACTAACCATTAAATGCTAACTAATAAATATGCTTACAGTGATATATGTATATTCAGTATATATAGTGACAATGTAAAGTTGGACGATTGATCCAAATGAGAGAAATGCAATGAATTTAGCACAAAAACACCAGAAACTTGGTGCGGAGGCGTACGTAATGTATGATGTGCCCATTAGGCCATTATTATATTACCCGTCTGCAACTGCAAGAAAATTGACCATATTGACTTGATCCTGCTACCAATGTGGATGTGAACTAGTGGATTAGAGCACCATTTTTCATGATTAAAAAAAAATCATTCCACTCTTACTAACTCTTTCTCTCAAAAAAGAATATCACTCTATAATCTTTTTCCAACCATTCTACTTAATCATGAAAAAAAAAAGACTATCTCAACTACTTTTTCTCTCATTTTTTACGTTTTGACCCTACACAAGTATTTTTTTTTTCTCTCTCGTCACTCAATCACTATTATACTCCAAAATATATTTATCTCTTAATATATGAAATGTTCGTAATATAATTAACTAAAGTAAATGGACAATGAGATTTTTTAAATTTTTTTCAAGTGTAAAAATAGAAGATATTTCATATAAAATAAGCAAAACTAGAGGAAATTAGTAAATAGCTGGAATTTTTTTTTTCCCAAAATATTGGAAAATGGGTTTCTATTTGTAGAGCTCGGAAAAATAGAGCCATTTGTAATTTTTTTTTTGATTTGTATTTTTAAGATATCACATTTTCAATATTTGCCATTTCAAATCTCTCCTGCCAGATTCTACCAAGTGGAAGAATTCAAGTGGCTCTGCTCACGTGTCAGCTTTTTTTTTTTGCTTGTTTTCTGCCCAAAGCACCATGTTATAGCTTCAGTGAAGCAAAAGTGACGCGTTTTACTTGGAGGAAATCCAAAAAAAATTAACTCTTGACATATTAGGCTCTGTGGGTCCCACCCACGCTTGATCGTCATTTCCATCGTCCATTGCAATCAAACATTCCCAATTGTCCCACAATCTTATTTCTAGCCATGCATGATTAAGAATGATTTTTGTAAAGATTGGGGCCATGATCTTTTTAAAAGATCATGGTTAAGGATGCGCTTAATCAAGCCAAGTTGTCCATCTTAGATTTTAGACCTGTCAACAGATAATCCCACTCTAACTAAGGCGTTCCTATCAAAGGAACGGTGCCACATGACACTTTGTAAATACACATGTTTATGATTTCATTTAAAAATATTAACAATGTGTAGCTACTAGGAATCTAACACATGACCTTTGAAATGAAATGTGAGAGTTTAACCACCAATCTACTACAATTTCAATGTTTAATATTTAAAAGTAAAACTTAACAAAGTCTTATAATTATATGTAACTATAAAGACATAGACAATCATTTATATCTCTAACACTTTTATTAAGGTAATAACATTCTCTTACCCCAATTCTATTGACATTGTTATTTTTATCCCCAATTTCTTAGAAGTTTTTATTTTAAAACAACTTATCATGCCATAACACCTATTTTTTAATTTCGCACCAGACAGAAAATTACAAAAAACTAATAAAACTTATGAATAATAATATATATCTGATAATTGTAACTGACCTGGGGCATCGCTCGGGCCAAAAATACTAGTTTCTTATTCATTTACGACATTTTCTTATCAATATATATGGATTTGATATCAATTTAACATAATTTCATATTAGTTTATAGAAATTTCTTATCAGTTTAACATATTTTCAAATCAATTTATACAAATTTTTTATCAGTTTGACATATTTTTATATCAATTTATATAAATTTCTAAATATGTTTCCCTTAATTTCATTCTTCCTACGTTCTTTTTTAAATGAAACATAGGGTATTGGCACGAGGGTTTAAGAGAAAAGAGAGAAAGAAAAAAGGAGGGACCCATATGATGAGGAGAGAGATTGAGAGAAGTAAATACCAAATAAAATAACGTGTCATTTACTCTGAAACGGCCTATAATCGTAATTATTTTTTTTATTGTAGCACGGAGGAAGTATTAGTTTTTACTGATTTCTTATTAATTTAACATATATTTTCATTTTCACTAGATGGACGCACTTAAAATAACTGAATTAAACCCTCTAAGTTTATATGCATGTTATTTCAAGTTATGTTTTTTTAATCAGATTAATAATGCATATTACGTATTAGTTTATAGATATATTCTATCAATTTATAATAATTTTTCATCAGTTTAACATACCTTACTAATTAATTAGCTTATACAATTAAACCTTACTTCCTCCATGTTCCTCCTCCTCATCTCCTTACAAATTCTTAGGTGCTCCCTAGATTTATGTGCTCCCAAGCACATTTTTTGCACATGTTACATATATAGATAAGTTGTAAAATGTGCAAATATAAAATGTGTAAAAAATGTGAGAGGGAGCATCTAGTTCTAACTATGGAGGCTTTTGTCATCTCCTTGACTCTCCTCCATCGATCACCCCCTTTTCTTCCTCCCATCTTCCGCCACCAAATTGCCACCTACCTTGTCGAAAATTGAGCCTCGCCCCCGAACCACCAGATCTATGCAACTCCTCTCTGTTGAAAGACCTCCTCGAGCTTATATATCGTCGACTAAAGCAAATCCTCAACTCGATCCAACACATGAACTACAAGAAGCTTGTTATTGCGACCCATTGGAGCTAACTTGTGAATATTTGCGATCAATTTGTTGAGAACTTCAAGGAAGGTAGAGGAATGGACGAGGTCAAACCAGAGAGGTTGGTTAAAGGAGAGATATTGCGAGCGAGATATGATGGTCGAGCAAACTTAGGCGATTTTCCAACGTCATTGTAATAGACGGCGTAGGCGTGTTTTTATTTGGCATACGCGGTGTGAGCGCGTATTTGACTACCCCATTGTTAAGGTTTTATTAAAACGTTTTTGAAGTCGCCAACAAGTCTTTGAAGGAAGAATCATAAACCTAATTGGATATTGGAAAACCTTAGGGACAAATTATGGACTTATCCAATGTCGATTTCCCTGTCCAGACTTTATAGATGGTCAATTCATAGATTGAGTTCGGGGGTGAGGGTACGAACACGGTCATAATGAACCACATTTGCTCATTGCTGGCCTCTACTAAATATCGTTCATGTTAATTTTTATGCAACAGAATAACCAAATAATATGTTCATGCACCCTAAAAATAATTTAGTTTAAGTTGGTTCAGGAAACACATAAAAGACTTTTTTTTAGTGATATGTTATTAAGCAATCAAAATTACAGGGAACCTAACAGGTTGTCCAAATTATCTGGTTAATATTAGAACAATTATGTAGGTCTTGTTTAGCAAAAATAACATATGTGGTGATAAAAGCATAAAATCATACAATCATAAATAGACATATGAATAATAAATAAAAAGGAACAAAAGGGATTAGAATGTACAAAGGAACGATTTTTATAGGGAAAAGAAAACTTCGCTTCATGCGCCAGCTGTGCCAGGCGCAGGAGGCTGTGTGACGCACAATCACACGTGTCAGGCGCACATTGGTGCGCCTGACGCGGCAATGACCAATCATCAGTGCCTACGTGGCACACGCTTTAAAAAAAGAACATACTGTGCATCGCACAGAGAAGTGCGCTCGGCGCACGACTCTGTGTGACACACAGGTCTACGTGGCAGGCTTGTGCGCTTGACGCACTTTGGTGCGCTCGGCGCACGTTGGTGCACTAAGCGCACCGCCTTGCTTTTGACACGTATTGACAGCTTTTTTTATAAAACGTGTTTTAACGATTTTCTTTTATCTTTTAACTCCGAAAATCTGATTTTACGTGATAAAATCCGATTTTAATTATAAAAATATCTTTGAAAATATTTATATTATTTAATAAAACAATTAATTATCAATGTACAATTAATTGGGATTTTTCAAAGATTTGGGCTCAAAATACAATACGATTTTGGATCATTAAAATACGCTTTAAAACTCTTTAAATTAGTTTTGACTCTTCGAACTGCTCTGCCCTTGGGTCATACCGATTAAGACCGCAGTATGTTTCATCATTGGGTCCTTAAATGGGGAGACACGATTATGTGTCTACAAACGGTCTCAACCAAGACTTTATAAACTCATCATATGGTTTTTCAACAAGATTTATAATATCTGAAGTCCGATTAAATATAAACTCAAAAATCCGATAGATAGCGTGTTACTATATAGGCTGTGTCAAGTGCAACAAAAAAAGAACAATTAGCTAGCATAAGTTTTTACTTTCATTTACTGGTTTTTATAGGTTTCTTTGTTATTAGGATAATCACTATGAGGTTCCATATTGCTAATAATAATATATAATCCTTCCATAATTTCATATGAAATAATCATACTAAATAAAGATATCCAAATAATATATAAATTAATTGAAATTACTAATATCACTAACCATATCTAATCGTAATAATCCTATTGACATATATAAGATCAATTATTGTACTTGTTTAATCTCACATTTGGTTCATTGTCCTCTATTTTTTTTAATTATTTCATTTTGACTTTTACGTTTGACACAGCATAAGTTTGACCATTAATATCTCTAATTTAAAATTGTGAAATAATATTGAAAGTTTTATAGTATGAAAATACTTCATGAATTGGGAGATGAAACCAACAACAACATCTTAGATCATTTACAATTGAGAAAGGTTGTTTCTCTGTTTATTTGAATTCAATGTTTTATGCCCCTGCTAAAAGGTCTAATGGTCTATATTTTCTAGACTTAGACAAAGATATCCTTAACATAGACAGCAAAAAACATAGATCAAGCGATACTAATCCTACTTACTTATGGCATTGTCGTTTAGGACATATAAACGCGAAACGCATTCAGAAGTTATATAAAGATGGACTTCTAACATCTTTTGACTTTGAGCCATTTGATGTGTGTGAATCATGTTTAATGGGTAAAATGACAAAGTCACCTTTTACTGGAAAGGGTGAAAGGGCCAGTGATCTATTGGGCCTAATACATACTGATGTGTGTGGACCAATGAGCACAAAAGATAGGGGAGGGTTTGGGTACTTCATTACTTTTACTGACGATTTAAGTATATATGGATATGTCTATTTAATGAAGCATAAGTCGGAATCATTTGAAAAGTTCAAAGAATTTCATAATGAAGTCCAAAACCAACTTGGCAAAACAATCAAAGCGCTACGATCCGATCGTGGTGGTGAATATTTGAGCCAAGAGTTTAGTGATCACTTGAAGAGTTGTGGAATTCTTTCACAACTAACTTCGCCTGGAACACCTCAGTTGAATGGTGTATCCGAAAGGAGGAACCGAACTCTACTTGATATGGTTCAGTCTATGATGAGTTTTGCTGATCTTCCAATATCCTTCTGGGGATATGCTCTCGAAACTGCTACTTTCACACTTAATAGAACTCCATCAAAGGCAATATAAAAGACACCA
This sequence comes from Beta corolliflora, assembly GCA_947648045.1. Classification (NCBI taxonomy): domain Eukaryota; kingdom Viridiplantae; phylum Streptophyta; class Magnoliopsida; order Caryophyllales; family Amaranthaceae; genus Beta; species Beta corolliflora. Next base: position 2,071,447 of record CANSZD010003689.1, read on the forward strand.
TATGAGATATGGAGTGGAAAAGTTCCAAGCTTGTCTTTTCTACGTATTTGGGGTTGTGAGGTTTATGTAAAACGTTTACTTTCAGATAAACTCGCCCCTAAATCAGATAAGTGTTTCTTTGTGGGTTATCCCAAGGAAACCAAGGGCTATTACTTCTACAATCGAACTGAGGGCAAAGTGTTTGTTGCTCGTCGTGGTGTCTTTTTGGAAAAAGATTTTATTTCCAAAAAGGCAAGTGGGAGTAATGTATTTCTCGAAGAAGTTCGAGAAAAGCAACAAATGGACATAGTTCAACCTATGTTAGAGTCAGAAACACAAGTGCCAGTTGTGGAGCTTGAAGTAGTTCTTCCTTTGGAGGAATCTTCTCCCATAACTGACCAAGTGTTGGAGGACGTGCATCCCATACACGAACCTCCTACTGTCCCACTCGAATCTAATTCGTGCGAAAATTCTCAAATTGTTGAGAAGAAAATTTCTCCTGTTGCAGCCCCTCGTAGGTCTAGTAGACCAAGAATACCAAAAAAAGGTTTGTTGATTTCTTGTTAAAAGACCTCGAATCTATGCAACTCCTCTCTGTTGAAAGACCTCCTCGAGCTTATATATCGTCGACTAAAGCAAATCCTCAACTCGATCCAACACATGAACTACAAGAAGCTTGTTATTGCGACCCATTGGAGCTAACTTGTGAATATTTGCGAACTTCAAGGAAGGTAGAGGAATGGACGAGGTCAAACCAGAGAGGTTGGTTAAAGGAGAGATATTGCGAGTGAGATATGATGGTCGAGCAAACTTAGGCGATTTTCCAACGTCATTGTAATAGACGGTGTAGGCGTGTTTTTATTTGGCATACGCGGTGTGAGCGCGTATTTGACTACCCCATTGTTAAGGTTTTATTAAAACGTTTTTGAAGTCGCCAACAAGTCTTTGAAGGAAGACTCATAAACCTAATTGGATATTGGAAAACCTTAGGGACAAATTAGGGACTTATCCAATGTAGATTTCCCTGTCCTGACTTTATAGATGGTCAATTCATAGATTGAGTTCGGGAGGTGAGGGTACGAACACGGTCATAATGAACCACATTTGCTCATTGCTGGCCTCTACTAAATATCGTTCATGTTAATTTTTATGCAACAGAATAACCAAATAATATGTTCATGCACCCTAAAAATAATTTAGTTTAAGTTGGTTAAGGAAACACATAAAAGACTTTTTTTTAGTGATATGTTATTAAGCAATCAAAATTACAGGGAACCTAACAGGTTGTCCAAATTATCTGATTAATATTAGAACAATTATGTAGGTCTTGTTTAGCAAAAATAACATATGTGGTGATAAAAGCATAAAATCATACAATCATAAATAGACATATGAATAATAAATAAAAAGGAACAAAAGGGATTAGAATGTACAAAGGAACGATTTTTATATTAAAAATTTTTATAGGGAAAAGGAAACTTCACTTCATGCGCCAGGCGCAGGAGGCTGTGTGACGCACAATCACTCGTGTCAGGCGCACATTGGTGCGCCTGACGCGGCAATGACCAATCATCAGTGCCTACGTGGCACACGCTTTAAAAAAAGAACATACTGTGCATCGCACAGAGAAGTGCGCTTGGCGCACGACTCTGTGTGACACACAGGTCTACGTGGCAGGCTTGTGCGCTTGACGCACTTTGGTGCTCTCGGCGCACGTTGGTGCACTAAGCGCACCGCCTTGCTTTTGACACGTATTGACAGCTTTTTTTATAAAACGTGTTTTAACGATTTTCTTTTATCTTTTAACTCCGAAAATCTGATTTTACGTGATAAAATCCGATTTTAATTATAAAAATATCTTTGAAAATATTTATATGATTTAATAAAACAATTAATTATCAATGTACAATTAATTGGGCTTTTTCAAAGAGTTGGGCTCAAAATGCAATACGATTTTGGATCATTAAAATACGCTTTAAAACTCTTTAAATTAGTTTTGACTCTTCGAACTGCTCTTCCCATGGGTCATACCGATTAAGACCGTAGTATGTTTCATCATTGGGTCCTTAAATGGGGAGACACGATTATGTGTCTACAAACGGTCTCAACCAAGACTTTATAATCTCATCATATGGTTTTTCAACAAGATTTATAATATCTGAAGTCCGATTTAATATAAACTCAAAAATCTGATAGATAGCGTGTTACTATATAGGCTGTGTCAAGCGCAACAAAAAAAGAACAATTAGCTAGCATAAGTTTTTACTTTCATTTACTGGTTTTTATAGGTTTCTTTGTTATTAGGATAATCACTATGAGGTTCCATATTGCTAATAATAATATATAATCCTTCCATAATTTCATATGAAATAATCATACGAAATAAAGAAATCCAAATAATATATAAATTAATTGAAATTACAAATATCACTAACCATATCTAATCGTAATAATCCTATTGACATATATAAGATCAATTATTGTACTTGTTTAATCTCACATTTGGTTCATTGTCCTCTATTTTTTTTTTAATTATTTCATTTTGACTTTTACGTTTGACACAACATAACTTTAACCATTAATATCTCTAATCTAAAATTGTGAAATAATATTGAAAGTTTTATAGTATGAAAATACTTCATGAATTGGGAGATGAAACCAACAACAACATCTTATTACATGCTATTTTTTTCTATTATAGACTCGTTTATAGTATGTCAAATTTGATTTAAGATAAGGAGAGCATGGGCGAAGCTAAATGGGAGGCTAGCAGGGGACTGTCCCCTGCAGGCTGAAGCCCACCTCCATTGTCCATTTTTCTTATTAGGCTCGTGAATATATTTTGTTTATATATTAAATGAGGTCTTTATAGACATGAAGTATATTGTTAGCTTGGTGGTTAATGACCTAGTGAAAGTTCAAATGGTTAGGAGGTCAAGTCCTATTAACAATAATAATTGAATTTTACTTTTTTCAATTTTTAGCCCGCTTAGAGCCACTCATTCTCTCTTTCTTTGATTTTTTTTGTTTTCTTTCTTTATTTATATTAGATGAACCTCACTCTCTCTCTCTCTCTTTTAGTACTCAATGACTTTATTATTCTTTTCACCTTCCTCTTCCTTCTATTCATCTCCTTTTTTTCTTCTTCTTTGTAAACATTAAGGTTGATCAAATTTTAAGGTAATTCAAATTTTATAAAGCTTAATTTTTATTAAAAAACCTTTTAAACCATACTTCACTTTATGCATTTCAATCAATGACATTTTGATTAGAAAAGATGCAAAATAAACTAATCTATATTTTAAATTTATAGACTGTAAGTTATTTTATTATTATATTCCAGCTTATATGTTTCAAGTTTAGCTTGAACTTTAGTCAAACTTGAGCTACTTTTGATCAAATTTTAATCAAATCAAGCTCGATTAACTCGCAAGTTGGATTGGGTAAATTTTCATCCCCTTATATCGATCATTATGCTTTGATCCCCGAAGAAAAGTAATGGCCATCTGACCCCACGACTATAAATTCCCGGCCCTAATGGTGAGAAGATTTTAATATGGGCTTGCAAATATTTGAGCCCTATCATTTTCGGGACCTTATGTCCTTATTTGATACGTTTGTTTGCACACCCTATTCACCTAACTTATCTGATATACGTAGAATTTAATCAATTCCAAATCTGAAACTGAGTATTCACCGTCACTAGATCCGTGATGCCCCCCTGGTATTAGGCAGCAAAAATAAGTACCAATGGCGGCTTAAATTTGATCCATTGGCCCCCTTCCCTCATTTTGTATAAATACTTAAAGACTGAGTGAAGAATTCTAGGCAGACTAGGGGAGTAAAAAGAGCAAGTGTCTTTACAAAAGGAAACTTTGGTCAACGGGATAAGACAAAAATGTAGGAAACGTAGGATAATTAATATATTAACATCCATTTCTAAATAAGTGCAACAGTTTAACTTTCATACTTACCAACGCATAACTTTGACCATTGTTATCTTTAATTATGTATCTGTCTAAGTTATAAAAAGTTGATATTATAAAAATAATCATTTAAATGTATCCAACACCATCTTATATGATCAGTTTTATTTTTATATATTAGTAAAAAAAACACGATCAAAGTGAGGTGTGTGAATAATGCAAAAGTCAAAGTATTGCACTTAAATAGAAACAGATGAACTCTTTCTTATAAAAAAAAATCACTAATTATCTTTATTCTATAAGGCAACTATTGGGGGACACCAAAAAATAAAAATCTCTATTTTACCCTCACTACATTAAACAAATTACAGCTATAACAAAAAATAGAAAAAATAAAATAAAAAAAGGTATAACTACCTAATTAATTAAAAAAATAAAAAAGATAAAAAAAAAACCAGAACAAAAAAACCGTCACAATTTTCTTTTCTGCAAAAATCAAGAGAAAAAAATAAAAAATAATCTAACAAAACTAACTGCTTATTTCAAAAAATAAATTTAAAAAAAAAGGAAAAACAAAAAATATAACCTTAACTGAACAGCAATTTAACAAATAAAAAAATAGAAAACGGCAATTCTTCTTCTTCCTAATCCATCTCTAACTCCCACCTTCCACTATCATTCTCATGCTTTCATTTCAACTGCTTCTGAGTTATTTATCTTCTCCCTACCATTATCTTCTCCCAATATGGCAATATTTCTAACTGCCTTTCATGAGTGATCTCCTTCCTCATCTCTGATTTCTCTCTCTTCCTCCATCAATGCACTGAAGATATTTGATTTATGATAATCCAGGTGATCCCCAATATCTTCATCATCTTTATCCATATTCATATTACATGCACTTCCTTAAATTTTAGTACCATCTCTTTATTTACCTCATAACTTATCCCTCTAAATTATGACTTCTTAAATTTGCTAATTGTTACCTGTAAAAGTATTGATCTATTAATTCTGTTTTATCACATGTATATTTCTTGATTCATGCTTAAGTAGGTGATCTTGAACATATCTGCTTCAATTCATTCATTTATATTTTGATTTTATAAATTTGGGTGACAAAATATAAACACAATAAGATGAGATTTTTGCTTCAAAAACATAAAACTTCCGAAAAGGAAGAAATATATTATTGAATTATTTTGTTAGTTCTGTAATGATAGTGATCATGTCTTGACAATAATTCTTTTGATAATGTAAATGTCGTAGATGGTTAGATACATTAACAAAAAGATTGAGCATGTATGTGTTGCTGAAATTTCATTAAATTTTTTTTGACAAATTAATGCCATATGCTTATATATGTAATTTATTTATTTTGGCGGTAATAAAATGGATGATAATCCAAATTATCGGCCATGATATTTAATTTAAACTTTGATAATAATTTTGACGGACATAAAACTCCAAAACAAAGATGATGCCAGCTATAACATGCAGAATTAGTAGAAATGTAACAAACCGCAACGTTAAATAACACCCCAATATAATCTCCTTCTTTGACATTCCCATAACTGTATATTTTCTCTACATTTATATCCTCCACTCAATATCTCTCTCTCTCCCCTTTTTCTTACATAAATTCTCTCCAAGACATTAGGGTTTGGTCTGAACTTGAAGATTTGAAGTTAAAAGAGTATATATATTTGGCCACTACATTGAACAAAGTTTAACTAAAAACAATTTGTTCATTATATTGTTGTGAGTTGTGACATGAGTTGGAGATCAGCCATGTTGCTGGTGGTTTTGACGGCGATATTAATAACAACACCACTCATTCTTGCGGAGATACCGCCTCCGCCGCCGCTTATCATTCTCGGTCTTCCGCTTGTCCTCCTTGCTATTCTTTTCTTCTTGGCTTATTTCTTGCCCTATAAGCTTCCTGATTTTCCTAATGCTGTTTTTAGTATTTAGTTTAGGTACTAGCTAGTTTATCTAATTATGCTGTAAATTGAGGTAGACGAAGATAATTTAGTGTCGCGTTAATTGTGATAAACATATTTTGTGATCTTCATGTCTGTTTCTTTTTGCTGATTTTACTGACTTCTAATAAATTTGGAGTATAGAAATTTGAGCATGTTTGTGTATATTCATGCATCTTCCGCTAATGAGTCTTATTAAACATTGGTTTTATTTATTGTACTTTGTACCAGTCCTTGACTCCTTGTATTGTCGAACACAGAAATTTTTGAATACTGGTGGTTTTGGAAAATTCTATATGGTATTATTATTTTTACGGTTTTTTTTATAAGGAAAGTAAAAGATTACTAAATGCTTTACATAATTTTAGGGAGAATTTTATATGTTAGTTAAGACGGATTTTATATGATTTGCTGAAAGAGGATGTAATTCATTATGTTTATACTATTGACTATTTTGTATGATATCATCGAAAGTTTTTGAATTTCATGTAATATCCATAGTTATTGACATTTATGTATGTGGTACCATCTTTAATAATTATTTCTATCTCCCAAGTCCTACCTGCTAGGTGCTAGCTACCATCTTAGAGTCTAAGTCACTACTGACGGCAGTACTAACTAGACCCATTAGGCCACTAGGCCCTCTCTTTGCAATATATTGACCATTTAATATTACTTTTTCCAAATTTGTAGGATGATGATAGGATGGATTAAATGGATGCTGAAGGATATATATTTGTGAGTCTATTTGGTGACGGTACGTAGTGGTTGTGGGGACAATGGGAGGGTGGCTACCTTGGGGTTAGAATGACTTGAGTTTGTGTACTGTTAATAAGTGAAGGGTGTTTCATGAAAAATTCAAAAAAAATCAATGATAGCACAATGCAAGGAAAAGACAATAATACAAGGATAACATATACAATTTTCTTAATTGATTTTCTAGCTGGACAAGATGAATGACCTTGTTAAACTCAAACGCTCTCAAATCCCTCAATCCAAGCTTTTGTGGGTCACATCCCTTGGCAACATATAGTAGGGTAAAGAGAAAGCGGAAATGAATCGATGTTTCTAAAGTATTTTGAGGGGAGTTTGATTCCATAACATTTGACTTTAGCTTTAGCAAAACCATAATGAATCCTTTCAAATCAATAAATGGAACTTATTGGTAATTTGATAAGAAATATTAGCTTTACAAATTTGTCTGGTTTTTGGTTTCTGGTCTTATTTTATTAGTAGCCATGATGGGGGCTATAGTTTTACTTTTATCTTGACTCACTTGAAATATCTAATCCAAATTAGAAAGCTTGAACAATGTCTAGTGACTAGCTATCGTGTTTTTACAATGGATATTAACATTTCATTATCATTGTAATTAGTGTATATGAACTAATTTATAACATATTAACACAGATTTTTCACCAAATACCCTCGACTAATTTTCTTTTTCACCAAATACCCTATAACTTTTCCAAATTCATCATGTACCCCTCACTTTCTTTAAAATTCGCCATATGCCCTTAATGACTAATGACTGTTAGCTTTTTTAGTCAATAATCCCCGGTTTCATTACCAAACCCTAATTATCCACTACTTGAGTCATTTATCCTATTAGATCACCATTAAAACACCATCGATGGCCAAAAAACGAAAGAGAGATATGGAAGCAGAGAGATAAAAGTGGTCGTAGAAGGTATTTCAGTAGTTGTTAATTAAGATAAATGAGTCATATAGAGGCTAATCATGATTTAATGATAAAATTAGGGATTAATGACTAAAATGGCTAATGTTCGTTAGTTATTAAGGTCATATAGCAAATGTTCATGAAATTTAGAGGTATATGGTGAATTTTTAAAGGCCGGCACTCGGGGGTATTTAGTGAAAAATCCGTACATTTAAACAAATCTATACCACAAGTGAGCAAGACATTTAGGATATCAACTTTATTATAAGTTTTACAAATACCTAATTAAAGATATTAATATAATTGTTACCTTCCGTACGTTGCATATAAGGTTATAGATGAGTTTATTTGGGTACATACAAATATAAGAAAAACAATTTTCCCCCTCAAAGTTGATGTGGTGGTGATTATTGATGTACAATAAAGAATATACCATATGACGTAAACTTAAATCTGTGGAATGATATGAAAGGAAAGCTTATAAGAGTAAATTCTTAACATCTTTCCGTTCGGCGTACCCATCTCCCTTGCGGGATTTGCTCGTGGTATTGTCCTAAGATAAGCAAGTGGGCATACCACTAACAAAAGTCAAGAGAGAGCCATGTTATTACCAAAAGGTTGGCTGTTATCAAAAATATGTTATCATGGTAAATAGTTAGATGGATTCGTTCATGCTGAAACTTAAAATGTGATGACATGTGAAGTCAAATGGTAATGTATGATTTCAACATTTCCCAATATCTATAGCTTATATTCGGGTATACCTTATTCTGGTGTATCATATACCTAATATTATCTTTTTGCTCATTTGAAATTCTACTAATGAGAAATGAGCTACTTAAAAAAAATACTCTTGAGGGTATGATACACTTGAGTGTCGTAGGATATAAATTACAAACAAAATTCATGTTGTCTCATTAAAACTAGTATATGATCGTATTCCAAGTTTGAATAGATTAATATATTCTCTCATAATTAGAGACTAGCTAGCAAACACATCTTGTGTCGAGTATATCGCACAATGTACAAATAAATGCACTATATTTATAGAAATTCATAATATGCTAATGAAAAATAAAAACCACATCTCTTTCCAAGAGAGAATATTGACTTTAACACATACTCTCTTTGTTTCAAAAAGTATTTCCTACTTTGACTAATTTCCTTTAAAAAATTCCAAATACAAGAGTAAAAAAAAACGAAAAAGTAATATTTTATATTTATTTTCATAAATCCAATATACGAATATAATAGAGGTTGAGGTGGTGGAGTAGTGGCGTCGCTTCCCACCTCATATCTCTGAGGTCTAAGGATCAAACCTCATGGAACTCATCTGAGGATTTTCTCTTATCTCCCCTCAAGTGAGACCCCTTCATCTTACCCAAAAAAAAAATACGAATATAATGTAAATTATTCATTTACACCTAAGATATCTATCAATCCCCCACACATGAATGAAAAATTCCACATTCACCACTTTTGATATCAACGAGCTAGCCAGTAGCCATCACTAAAACCCCAGCTGTCCAGGCCATATTCTACTAAAATTATGACTAAACATTAATACAGTATTATAAGTACACTTGAGCTAATCTTTTTAGCGAAATCATCACTTTGAAGTCTGAGTTCTCTGCATCCATCCAGCTCGAGTATTTGCGGGCGCCAAGTTGTTAGAATCAAATGGTGAACATAATATATTGTTATTTATAAAGATTAAGGGATCTTTACAAACAAACAATCAGTGTCCTTAAGAATAAAGGCGAAAAAGAGAATGATATTATAGGTGATCATCGTAATTATATACTGTAGAAAAACCATGTTGGATTAGATATATAATTGTAGATAACCATCTGTGCCAACTACTTTGCACACTTGCATTTGCACCCAGGAGAAACATTTTCTAAATGAAAACAATCTAAGGCCAACTACTTGGTGGGAAAAAGACAGGATTTTGGTAGGATCATTCCCTCAAAAACAAAAGAAAAAACAATAGAGGAGAATATTAAATTCACATGCAAGCTAAAGATGCATTGAATGTTAATGAAAAGTAGACTTCACGTATCAAAAATCTAGTAGCTTGCTTTTCTGAATTCTGACCCTCTTTGTTAGTTGTATTGTACTTGTAAGTGGACTCCTTAATTCCATCAAGTAATTAAAGTGAAGCCAAAATTTGTCAGAAACTACAACACTTAAACGTGCTTTCTGTTCAGGACCCATCTGGAATTAAAACCATAGAATGTGTTGTTAGAAATAGTAATCTAAAAAAATCTAGTGTAAAAATCAAGATGAATTCTAGAGTTATCTAAATAAATATTTATTGTAATTAAAGCATATTATAGAAAAATATAAGAATGAAGAATCTAGAGTAATCTAGCATTAGATATTATTAGATCATATAAGATTAGTGTAGAATATTGTAGATTAAGTTATACCACTCCTATAAATATGTGTTAGCATTGTACGTAGGAGTGTGGAGTCATATGTACTTCCTGCCACATTCATAAGCAAGAGTTCTCTTACGGAACCTTGCATATCACATATCATATATATCTCCCCCAAGTTTGTAACAAATTATTACAATCAATAAAAATTCATAAATTACAAATTTGGCCCATTAACCTTCCGCATGCGCCTGTCAAAAATTTCTATCATGGTATCAGAGCCAGAAGATTTTGTCTCCTCCAAGTTTTCACCAAATCCACAGTAAGTAACTATATGCTTCCCAAATCATGTCTATTTCAAAATTACTCCATGTTTCATTTTTCAAAATGAAATTACACTTTTCAAATGCACATACACATGGTGGCTAATATGCCAACCAAATTAAGTTGATGGCTTAACAAAGCCACAACATTACAAGCATATGGGTGGCAAATATACCCTAGCCCTATGCATACCAGAGTGACATATACAAAATATTGTCAACCAGATACATCAGGGGCAACGAAATAGACCCCGATCATGTGCCGGGCAAAAGACTCGAGCATTAAAGGGCATTAGACCCTAACACAAGACCCAAGCAAAATACGGGCAATAGACCCGACGTCAGTGCATGGGATGGGCAAAGACCCAAAATGCAAATTGAGGCAAGAAGACCTTGTATGTCGGATCAACAATCAAGATACCGACAAAAACTAAAGCAGGGTAACAAGGATCATGGAGTTCATCAACAAATATTCAAGCAAACAAACACAATGCTACAACACAAGGGAAATAAAAGTGGAGGAGTAAACATCAAGGGGCATTTACAAGGACTCAAGAGCACAAAACAAGTGTACATAATTGGAGCATTGCAAGGGAGATCAAGAAGATACAAGAATGGGGGAGATGAACAAGAGTATTTCAAGTATGCATTTCAGATTTTTTAAGATTCAGGGGGAGTGTTAGAAATAGTAATTTAGAAAAATCTAGTGTAAAAATCAAGATAAATTCTAGAGTTATCTAAACAAATATCTATTGTAATTAAGGCATATTATAGAAAAATATAGGAATGAAGAATCTAGAATAATCTAGCATTAGATATAATTAGATCATATAAGATTAGTGTAGAATATTGTAGATTAATTTATACCACTCCTATAAATATGTGTTAGCATTGTACGTAGGAGTGTGGAGTCATATGTACTTCCTACCACATTCATAAGCAAGAGTTCTCTTATGGAACCTTGCATATCACATATCATATGTATCTCCTCCAAGTTTGTAACAAATTATTCCAATCAGGCGGTCATCGAGCCCTAGGGTTTTTCCGCTCTTAAGGTTTGGCACAATCTACTAGAGCCATATGTATTTCCGCCTGTTCTCCCCTTCCCCGTCCCCTATCCGGTGGTTGTGGAGGTTGTTGCTTTGTGGTGTAGGCGCATCGCCACCGCCTGCGTGCAGTTATTCCCCTTCCGCCCTATTTTGTTTTAGTTGGTTACATGGCTTAGGTTTGCTCAGGTTCCCCCCCGTTTGGTTTTAGTTGGTTTCGTGGATTAGGTTTGCCCAGGTTGGTTGGTTCACCTGAGACGCCACCACCTGAGTGCAAGAACTGGTGCAGCTAAGGCTTGTTGATTAGTGGGTGGCTGCTTGGAAGGCTCTTCACACTTCACCTGTTCGTGTAGTGAAGCCTTGTCGTCAAAGGCCGTCTGTTGGTTATGGTGATCAATTCTTCAGTTTATTTTGGTTATGTTTTCTGTTTTGCTCTTAGTTTAGTCGTCTCCGCCAGATCCAATTATCCTTGCCATGTTGTTTATGGTTGTGTTAGGGTGATGTTTAGTAGTAATAGGTGGGCATTAGAAGGATCTTGGTTTCCTACAACGAGGGACGATCTAGGAAATTCGATCTATAGTGAAGTTGCTCCTGGAGTTTGCATTCAAGTAGCTTTAGGAGCCCGCATAACGGTAAGATGACAGGCATTTCTCCTTCTAAGTTAGGAATTATGTCTGTTGTGGTCCGATCTTCTGGTTTCGGGATTGCAGGGTCGGATCTTCAGATCCGAAGACGGGGTGAATTCAATCAAGCTAATTCGTCCGAAGTTCGTGTGATGACTTCGGGAGTCATCACACATATATAATGTATCTTGTGGGAGGCCCTCCAATTTGATATGGGGCAAGTTTTGACCTCCACGCATTTTGAGTTTCAGCCTTACGGGGCAAAACTCTGGGTACCCTCGAAGTAGGGTCAGAAGTTACCGAAGGATGTGGCTTCTTTGGTAGTTCCACCAGTAGAATCCCAGGAAGAAATTTCTGCTCAATGCAAGGACCTTGGGATTTATCATCTTGTGAACAAAGGGTCCAACAAGATGAAATGTAGCAATCTATCTCTAAAGATCGTCTGGGTTCAGCATCTCAACATACTCTCTCTCATGATATTAGGTGTTTTTTTCCAAGATATATTACCCAAACCCACCAAAAATCGCCTAAGATAAGGTTCATTTGGACTGGATCAACAACAAGTTGGTTTTTCTTAGTAGGATATATAAGAGCAAGAGTGAAGCTCACCTTACTGATTGTTTTCTTTATGTTTCATGTTTAAATGTAATAGCAGTAGGTTGTAATTCCGTTTATTAATCAATGCAAATTTTCGCGATGTAAAAAAAAATCAATGCAATTTAGGACTTAGGAATTTATTATTGTTGTTGATTAGTGACTAACATTAGCTTATTAGTTGTATTGTGACGAATTTTTGCAAATGAAGCTTCGTTAGTTGCTAATGAGTGACTACATTAAAATAACGTAGCTAATGAATGACTACAAATTTCTCAATTGGTAGATGGTGGACTCGTGTCTACCATCCTAATGGTAGACACGTGCCAAAACGCAGCCCAAAAAACATAAAACGCGCGAAACCAATGAACATCAACTGTTCTCCAATGAACATTAAGTGGACCGCGAAACCAATGAACATCAACTGTTCTCCAATGAACATCGATCTCGTCGATTCTCCTTTGTTGGCCTTTATCTTTATGTTTCTTAGTATGTTTATTGCATATATTTCTTTGTTCATTGTGTTTTCTTTGTCTGTTCATTAGGTTGAGTGGTTTGTTCATCAGATATTTCCTCTTATGTTCATCTTTTTTTCTTGTTGTTCATTGCTGATTCAGATGTTCATTGCTGATTCATATGTTCATTAAGTCTCGTGTGTTGTTCTTTTGTTCTACTTTCATCTTCATGTTGCTTAGATTGTTCATTGAGGATGTTGTTTTGTTCATTGTATTATAGTGCGGAACGACGCCGTATGGAATGGTGCGCATCATTTAGATGGTAGACTCGTGTCTACCATCTAATTTGCGCAAAATTCTCTAGCTAATAAGTGATGGATATTTGATCAGCAATAAACTGATTTAAGTTCGACCAGAAAAGATCCCCACTAAAGGACCTCTTTCATGTAGGAGTCGTAAGTAGTTCCTGTGAACAGTGACTTACTAATTTTGGAAGTTCTTCTCATGTTTGTTCTATTAGGGATCTTTCCGACCAATATATAATTTCGTTTAAGATGGAGAAGTTAGACTCGTCAATGTAATGATAAGATTTGCAAGGCTCAGTCGAGATTGTGAGTTTGTGAGGGTGATAAAGTTTGATAGTGCAATGACCATACTACTCCCTTTCCTTTTTAATTTTTTACTTGCTACATTGTTGGTGCGCGGTTTTCAAGACATTATATAACCCTTAATATCCCTTATTTCGTTTAAGTAAAAATTATAAAAATTTAATATTATGAATTTACACATCGAGACGAATATAACAAGACCACACATGACTATATTTTTACTTATAAAAAAATCAAAATAATCAGTTAAAGTTAGTGGTTCAATTTCCAAAACAACAATGTAGCAACTAAATAAAAGCAGAGGAGTAATTAACTAGCTTTCAACACATTGCTAGATTGAAAATTAATTAACCTTGGTCCTTGTATCTTCAGACTTCGCTTTTAAAGCTGGTAAAGGCACTCAGGTTGCATGAGATGAAGGGTAGGGGTGGCAATGAGACGAGACAACTCGCGAGCTACTCGAGAACGACTCGGTCCAAGCTCGACTTGAGTGAGCTCGAATCGAACTCGAGCTCGACTCGAGATGTCGGTGAGTCGAGTTGAGCAACTCGATACTCGGCTCGAAAACTCGTAAGAAACTCGAATACCCAATTATCAATAGCAAAATACCTAAATTCAACATTTTTCTACCTTATTATTGCTTTTAACATGAGACACTTGCAAGCTACTCGAAATCTACTCGGTCAAAGCTCGATTCGGTCAATGCTCGACTCAGTCAAAGCTCGGACAAAACTCGGTCAAAACTCGACTCGAAATGCTAATGGGTCAAGTCGAGCTAACTCAAACTCGAACTCAACTCGCATCATTGTCACCCCTAATGAAGGGTAATTTGTTTCCCTAATGCGGTTGATATACATGGCATTGTTTCCTAATGTTAATGATATTGGGAATCGTGTTTATGGCTATGCATACATATTATCCATCTCTTTATTATTAGTAGATTCATTCTAACCCTCCGCCATATTTTGTGCCTTGTTCTCTTTTATTATTGTCTTATGCTATTCTCAATATTTACTCAATAATTGTTGCCTAATGCAACTGATTCTTGTGATTCAGAAAGGATAACATTCTAAACAATCTTTAAGTACATTTTGGTGTAACATGTTACACCATAACTTATTGTGTAACATGCACAATATAATGACATAGACTCCAACAAGAATGACATGGATTATACAAATAATGACATGAATCTCATGTCATTATGTCATTTATTTCATGTCATTTGAGTTCTTTTTACAAAAGAAGCAGTGATTTGTGGATTGTTATACTATAAATTATGGCGTAACAGTTACACTCAAGAATTTGTGACAATCTTTTACATAACATTTTCCCAATTCAAAAGGGATAAATTAGGAATTACTTACATCAAGAACTTAAGTTGCACGGGTAGGGGTGTAAGTTATTTGGTTAAAAACCGAAAATCAAACCAAACCAAATCGAATTAATAATTTGGTTTGGTTTTTTTCAAAATTCGGTTTGGTTTGGATTGGAAAATTTTCATTTTTCAGTTTTCGATTTGGTTCGGTTTTTATTTTAAAAAACCGGAAAAAACCAAACCAAACCAAAGTTTGCCTATCCTATATGGGTTTTGATGTTTTTACCAATTATCTTTAGTTATAGTACTTTAATTTTAAGCTTTAGCTGAAATTGAAGTAAGTCTTCTATGTTTGATGATTTGAAACTTGATAATTTTCGTATTATTTGTAAGATTTGGAAAAAAAAAAATTGCATCATAAAAGAATTTCGGTTTTTTGGTTTGGTTTGGTTTTGGTTTTGTAATTTCGGTTTGGTTTGGTTTGGTTTGGGACGAATTTTGGTTTGGATTTGGACTTGAAATATGAAAACCGGATTTATTTTTGTTTGGTTTGGTTTTGCCCCAAAACCAAACCAAAAACCGAAGTTACACCCCTATGCATGGGCACTTCATGTGGTGTTGTTTTCTGTGTCCGAAATATATTAGATATTGACACACGTTGGACACGCTCACATGCCCCAAAAAGGTGTTGGACACTCCAAATAACAAGTCCAAGATTTTTATTGTATGGATTCTCATATAACACTTGTTACTTGTAGCAGGGTTCATTTTCAGACACTTGCTGACATTTTAAACTGCTAGAGTCTTTGCGAAAAATTAACTTTCTTTTGCTAGGCACGCTAAGACAAGGCAAAAAGAAGAGAAAAGCAAATTACGAATATTGCTTTATATTTATAAAAATTGGTGATAAATAGAATTAAATTTAGTAATTAAAGAAAAATAAGTGCTCTAATAATTTATTTTCTAGTAGTAATTTTCTATAAAGAAAATATATATACCATTTTAATATATTGTTTGTCTTGTCTATGTTTTTAACTCCAGGATAACGTGTTCCTAAGTTCGTAGCATCTTTGTACCCATATCTATATCTGTTTATGTACAATTAACCTAGGTCCTAACTAAGAAAAACTGTCGTTGATCAGCCACTAAATCCTGTAGACAGCCGAGTTCTGTAATCTTTCATGTAAAATTCTTGCAGACTTTGTTGAAACTCAATTCCATATAAGATCTCGTAAAGGTCTCCACGCTAAGATTTTTTTTTCTCTTAGCGGACTAGCGGTGCGGTAATATCGATACTGCATTCATTTCGTACTATCTTCAAGTAGTAATACCTTGGACGTACACAGTTCATCCATGAGATCACTATACCTGTAAAGTCAATTTTGTTTCTCACCTTAATGGAGTATTATCATACCTATCATTTCCGGTTACATATTCTTCTCCCCTCTCCTCAATAATGAATCTGTATCTTCCGTCTCGTAATTAGTGTACCATTTGTGTACCACTAATTTTTCCAGAAAGTATACTGTAGGATATAAGACGAATTTGACTTGTCGTCGTTGTCGACATTGATTGACCTAATATATCCGATCGCAATTATCTACTTCTGTGTTTGGAAAAAGTTGAGTTATGTCCAAATTTACATTGTTATATTACTTCCTCCGTTACGGAAAGATCTGAACGCTTGTTAGGATACGTATTTTAAGGTGATAAGTTATAGTGTGGTTATCAAATGTTATTTTATTCCGTATTTTATTTAAAAAGTAGATGTGATAGAAGTTGATGGGTATTTTTTATTAAATGAGAGAGAAAGTTGAGTAAATTTTTACAGATAAAAGGTAGAGGGTAGGCCAAAGGAGTATAAAAGAAATAATATAATAATAGTGGAACCATGTCAAATATGGAAATGTTCAAATTAATTTAGGACAAATATAAAAGGAAAGTGTTCAGACTATTTTGGCACGGAGGGAGTATATGTTTGAGGCTGATTCAAAAATTTTTTAAATTTGAGGGCATCAACCATAACAGACCGATGCCCAATTACGCAACATTATCACCTTAACTGAATTAAACTCAAAGAGTTGAACTAAACTAAAACTGTACACAAAAGAATGAGGCCTGACTTCTACCTCACCTACTGTCTTCAAGAATATAATCAATGTAAATACTAGTTTAACACACACACACACACACACACACACACACACACACACACACACACACACATGTCCCAAGCAAGGCTTGGCCTAGTGGTAAAGGTTTGACCTCATGACTTCAAGGTCATGGGATCAAACCCCACTAGGGGATCTTTGGGGGTGAGGTTTCCCTTACCACCCCCTCCCTCTCAAGGAGTCTGACCTGCAAATCTGGCTGGTTAAACCTGAGTGAGGTGTCAGTTCAGGAGGGTCCTTCATCTTACCTAAAAAAAGAAAAAAAAATATATATATATATATATATATATATATATATATATATATATATATATATATATATATACACATATATACATACCAAGTTAAGGTTGGCCTAGTGGTAAGGAAAGAGCCTCCAACCTTGAGGTTGGGGGTTCGATCCCCACTAGGGGCACTTTGGGAGAGGGTTTCCCCTTACCATCCCCCTACTCTCAAAGTGTCTGCCCGCAAACTCAGGCCGGGGTAAACTGCGAGAGGTTCCGGTCTGGCAGGGGGTTTCATCTTACCAAAGGGTCCCTAGTGGGGGCCCAATATATATATATATATATATATATATATATATATATATATATATATATATATATATATATATATATATATATATATATATATATATATATTTTGGTAAGATGAAGGGGACCCACTTGAGGGGAGATAAGGGGAAATCCTCAAATGAGTCCATGAGGTTTGATCCCTAGACCTCAGGGATATGAGGTAGGAAGTGTTAGATTTGGGAAAACTCCTCAACTGGAGTGATTACCATTGATCAATATTTATAGTAATACATCATAGGATAGTTCTATTATGATTAGGAAACCTATCCAAAGTATATTTCTAGGAACAAAATATATCGTAATTATATTTATATTCTATCACACCCCCATAGTCGGAGCGGGAGGAGGGCGAACGCTGAGACTGGACTTAAACTCCAAGAATAACTGCCGCGGAAGACCTTTAGTGAAAATGTCTGCAAACTAATATCTAGTAGGAACATGCAACACACGTACCTGACCCAACGCAACCTTTTCTCGAAAAAAAAAAGAATATTCATCTCAACATGTTTGGTGCGTTGGTATTGTACTGGGTTGCGAGATAAATAAATTGCACTGACATTATCACAATAAACAATAGTAGCCTATCGGAGAGGACAATGTAACTCTAAAAGAAGATTATGTAACCAACAAGCTTCCGCGACAACATTTGCGACGCCTCGATATTCTGCCTCAACACTTGATCTAGAAAGAGTAGGCTGACGCTTAGACTGCCAAGAAATCAGGTTATCACCGAGAAAACAACAATAACCAGAAGTAGAACGACGAGTGTCAGGACACCTGCCCCAATCAGCATCCGTATAAGTGATCAAACGCAACTGAGTAGTAGGATATAAATGTAATCCATGATCAATGGTTCCCTGAATATAACGCAGGATGCGCTTTAATGCATTATAATAATGAGTCTCCCGCGGATCATGCATTAAAAGGCATACCTGCTGAACTGCATATGCAATATCATGACGAGTAAAAGTGAGGTACTGCAGAGCACCTGCTAAACTGCGATAATAAGTCGGATCGGCCACGGGAGGACCCGGAATCCGCACTAAGCTTAGAGTTAGTGTCAACGGGAGTCGCCTGCAGCTTACAAATCCCCATACTCGCGCGCTCCAATATTTCTTGTGCATACTTTTTCTGAGAGAGAAGCATGTAGGATGGTGTACGAGTAACAGAAATACCCAAAAAATAACTGAGAGGCCCCAAATCAGACATAGGAAATTCAGATTTCAAGTGAGCAATGATACGGTCCTGCAAAGCATCAGAAGAGGTGCATAAAATAATATCATCAACATATAGAAGAAGATATGCTATATCGTTACCCTGATGAAAAGTGAATAAAGAGTTGTCACTCTGAGCAACAACAAATCCCATCTAAAGAAGAAAATGCACAAAACGCTGATACTAACCCGGGGAGCATGTTTTAGGCCATAGAGAGCCTTACAAAGGCGACAAACATAATGAGGAAACCTCTTATCAATAAAATCGGGGGGTTGATGCATATACACTGTCTCCTGTAAGTCACCATGTAAAATGACATTTTTTACATCAAGCTGATGAATAGACCAGTTTTGAGCCATAGCTAACCCCAACACCGTATGAATAGTAGCAGGACGAACAACTGGACTAAAAGTTTCATCACAATCCACCAACCTCCTAAGACTTGCCATCACAAACAAGACGAGCTTTGTGCCTTTGAAGGTCACCTTTATCATTTTCTTTGTGAGTATAAATCCACATGCAATTTACAATATTCACCCCCATAGGCCTAGGTACTAATTCCCATGTCCCTGTATTAATTAAAGCACCATATTCATCATGCAGCACTGCATTCCAATTCGGGTCAAGCAAAGCATATTTGTGAGATTTAGGAAGAGGAGAGCGATGAATAGGAGGGGAATGAACAATGGAACTTAGGCCATATTTGGGATTTGGGCAGGTGATGCCAGCCTTAGACCTTGTGTTCATGGGGTGAGGGGAGGGCAGGGCCGCATGGGCCGAATGGCTGGGAGCCCACGGAGGGGCGGTGGGCTATAGCGAGGTTGAAAAACATGTTGGGCCTGGGAGCGCACAACGCGGGGAGAGGTAGAGAATTGTAGGGTGGGCGCTGGGGAAACGCGGGAAGGAGAATAAGAGGGTGGGTCCGGGCCTACCGAGGGACGCGCCCTGGGGGTTTGGGCCATGAGCAGCCGCGCATGAGAGGGGAGTTTGGGCCGGATTGTTTTGTGGAAGGGGGGGGCGTGAGGCTGGGCCAGCAATATGGGGAGGAGAATTCCACAAAGGGAAAAGTAAAGGGCTAGGCCCATAATCATCCAAAACGTTATACTCAGCAGGCTGGAATTTTCTCAAATTAGTAAAAGGAAAAGTATTATCATCAAAGGTGACATGACGAGAAATTATGATTTTATTTGTGGCAAGATCTAGACACCGATAACCCCGATGATGTGAGGGATAGCCTAAGAAGACACAAGGAGTAGATCGGGGAGCTAATTTTTGAGGAGTGGTAGCTGTTAAATTGGGAAAGCAAAGATACCCAAACACCCGAATATGATCATAAGCAGGGGTGATGTTAAATAAAACTGAGACAGGAGAAGAATTATGAAGTGTCTTAGTAGGCAAAAGATTGACAAGATAGGTGGTCGTTTCAAGTGATTCTACCCAATATTGTGGAGGAACGGAGGCATGACAAAGAAGAGTGCGGGACGTATTGTTTAATGTTTTTATCATGCGTTCGGCTTTTTCATTTTGTGAGTAGGTATGAGGACAGGAGAAACGAAAATTTATTCCATGTTGAACACAAAACAATTTAAAAGGGCTACTATCAAATTCCCGACCATGATCACATTGGAAAGCTTTAATGGGACGCTCAAATTGAGTTTGGACATATTGGCGAAAATGTAAGAATTTTTGATAGACCTCATATTTAAATTTAAGAGGAATGGTCCACACAAAATGAGTAAAATCATCTAATAGCACCAAATAATATTAATGACCCTGAGAACTACGAATAGGAGAGGGGTCCATAAATCAGCATGAATAATATCGAAAGCAGAATGAGTAGTATTATTAGATTCATAAAATGGCAAACGAAGATGTTTTCCTACTTGACAAGAATTGCAAAAATCAGAGGGATGCTCCTTATTACAATGAATTAACTCTCTACTCCTAAGAAAGTTTAAAACTTGGGATCCTGGATGTCCAAGGCGATCATGTCATGTAGTGGATGAGGTGGCCGTGAGGGCGGTGGCAAGACATGTAGATGGTTGAGTGGTGGTCACAGGATACAGCTCCCTCGAACTATATATTGCACCTCACTATTATATTCCCCGTACGAAGGTCCTTCACAGAAAAATCATAAGGATCAAATTCAATGGAGGCATTATTATCAGTGGTAAATTTGCGAACAGAAATAAGGTTTTTGATGATTTGTGGGGCAAATAAGACATCACGGAGGGCTAAGGGTGGGTGAGGATTCGGGAAGGAGAATTGACCATGCATAGCCATGAACGGGAATGCGATGACCATTACCAACCAAAATATGATTTGGAGTGCATAAATTAAATAGGGGCATAAGAGTACCTAATGAGTTAGTCATATGAGCCGTTGCACCAGAATCCATATACCACGAATTATCCTGAGAAAGAGTCATCGTGGCAAAAGTGTTGCCCAATTCGGTGGGAGTCATAAGTGGGCCATATTCCGGATATGGAGCATACGTGGCTTGGTGAGCTTGCTGCGTCTGGCGCGGGGCATATGCGTGCGGTGCAGCGGGGTGCACGGGGCGCAGAGCAGACGGGTACTGCTGTGGATAAGGAGGTAGAGATGGCAATGGGGTCATAGACCCGCCCCAGACCCGCTAGGACTCGACCCATTTATAAGGGTTTGGGTCCAGAAATTTTAGACCCAACGGGTCCGGGTCGGGTCTGGGTCTCGAAGAGCATGTGTCAGGTCTGGGCCCGGGTCCACATATGCCAGACCAAGACCCGACCCGCAGACCCATTTACATATTAAAAAAAAATTAAACCTAAACACTAAGGTTTTATGGGTTGTGATTTTGTGAACTCGTTAGTGTTGTAACTCCATCTAAGACGTGTAACTTTGTAAGTTGTAACATTTTAAGATTTTATGAGTTAATTTTTAAAATTTTGTTTAGATAATGCTTTACCCATGGATGCATGATCTATATATATTAGTGCGAAATTTTTTAATTACATAGATTCAAAAATGTGATGAAAACTAAAAACTAAGAAGGACCCATTAAGGACCCGGTTAGGACCCATGGACCCGCTAGACCCATCGGGTTTGGGTTTGGGTCTGAAAAATCTAGACCCACTGGGTCTGGGGCGGGTCTAGGTCTGTAAAAAATAAACGAGTCTGTGTCTGGGTCTGAGTGGACCCGACCCAGACCCGACCCATTGCCATCCCTATAAGGAGGTGGGCCTGGGGCCCAACCCCACGCTGGAGCCTGGAATTGATGCGGTGCTGGGCCAGCCCACGAAGAGGGACCTTGTGGTGTGGGCTGCTGGGACTGATGTCCAGGGGTATTAGCGTGCTGCTGCTGGGCACCACGGCCCCTGCCGTTGTGACCACCCCTGCCGCGGCCGCGTCCGCCACCACCACGCTGGTTGGACTGCAGTGGATGCTGCGGTGGTGGGGCGGTGGTTGTGGCGGCGGATGGTGGCCCTTGGGCGACGAACGAGGAGGACGGGAGGGACAGATCTTGTGCCCTCCCATATTCTTCAAGTAAAAGTCGCGATCTTGCAGACTCAAAGAATGGTAACGGTTTCGTTTGTTGAATCATCATAGCCACAACATCAAAATCAGTACCATTAAGACCAGAAACAAGCCGAAGAACCAATTTTTGCTCTTAACTAGTTAATCTAGATTGGCTAGTTGATCTTTTAAACTTTTTAATTTCGTGCAATAGGACGAAACGTCAGAAAAATTAGACAAGTGAAGGGAATTAAATTGATTTTCAAGATAGACAGCACGGGTATGTTTATTATCTTGAAAAATAGCCTTCAATTTGTCCCAAAGAGCTTGTGCGGAATCCCCACGGCAAAGAACAGTTTGTAAGAGATCAGAGGAAATAGTGCCATAAATCCATTGCTTAACAATAGAATCAAGACGGGACCATAACGCATCAGAAATTTCAGCAGGGTGTTTGGTTTCAGTATATGTGATCTAAAACATTAAGGGTGTGGGCATGACACTGAAACAACTCAACCCAATTTGAATACTGAACTTTCTCACGATCAAGAATCAAAGGGATACAATTTTTGATATTCATAACTGAAAGAGCTAGCAAGATGGAAATCCGTTTGTGGGGGATCGGATTTTGTGGGTTCGGGTTGGTCAATTGGCGCCATGAGGGCAGAAGCAAGTGGCGCACAAGTAGACTAGGTGGCGCACGCGGTGGGCGTGACGCAGGGAACTGGAAAGAAAAAAAAATCTAGGAAACCTAAAGTTGTGATACCATGTTAGATTTGGGAAAACTCCTCAACTGGAGTGATTACCATTGATCAATATTTATAGTGATACATCCTAGGATAGTCCTATTATAATTAGAAAACCTATCCAAAGTATAATTCTAGGAACAAAATATATCCTAATTATATTTATATTCTATCAGGAAGCGATGCCAGTAGTCCACCACCTCAACCTCAGGACTAATATATATTGATGATTAATTGAAAATGTACATATTCATTACATGAAATAAGTACTATCCATTCTTAAAAAATGTTACACACCTTGCTTTGGGAGATAACCAAGACAACTTCCCAAAAATAAGAGAGAAAAAGGCAAAAAGGTGTACTTTTGAAAAGTACATAATTAAAATAAAATATTTTACGACAAATTGTATATGAGTGTCGAGATGGGTTGGAAAAGTGGAGAAAGATGATAAAAAATGTTATACATTTTTAGACAAAGTAAAAGGGTGTAAATTAAAACGAACAATATGTAGATTAAAAAGAATCTGAGGTAATACTTTACATAACTTATCACGCTGTGTGGCTCCCAATAGGACAAAATAAACGATAGTTTCGAAGGTTGTAACTTTGTAGAGAGGAAACTGGGGGAGGGGGAGGGGGAGGGGGGTGGCCAACTAGGTGGGTGTTATACTTGCTAACTTCGACCCTTTTCCTTCGTATGCTGACTATGCTCAACACACTGCACACATAAATTACCCACGACCCAATTTTCTCTTCCCTCTCTTCTCTCTCTAGTATTCTCCGTATATCCTTAAAAAAAAACACAACATTGATTAGCAACCACAAGAGTAAGATCCTATATAAAAAAAAAAAAAGAGTAAAATCCGCTGCATGCATACATACATGAGAAGAATTTCAACGACTTATGATTTATGAAGTAAGGTGTAAGCATTATTTGAACACACACGAGCAATTAAATAGTAACGCTCCAATATTAGTATTTGGGTGCTACCGTGCTAGGATATTATAGTAGATGTGTTACTGTGGTACTAGGCGATCAGCGATGATGATGATGATCGTGATGATGGCTATAACGACGTTGCTCGTGGTGCTTCCGTTGTTTCTGCCGCCGCTTCCTCCGCCGCCGTTTGTGCTCCTCTTTCTGCCCGTGTTGCTTTTGGTTCTCCTCCTTCATTTGGCTTTCACCCCTTTCAATAATACACTCCGCCCTCATCCTTCCATTGTTGTTTCTACTCTTTAGTTGATTTTTGAGTTTCATGTACTTTTTTAGGTGAAGTTTTCATGTATATATAGATGTTCGTTTAAATTGCCAAGATAATACGTACTCCCTCTGTTTTTTATCATTCTCACTTTCTCCTAATGCACATCTCTAAACTTAAATATCTTTCATTATATATTAGTAAAAATTATAACGATTGAATATTAATAATGTATTAATTGAGACGAATCAAACAAGAATTGAGAAGATTCTCTCTAAGTATGAATAGTGCCAAGATTCCAAGTGAGAAAGATAAAAAAAAAACAGAGGGAGTACTGCGTACTAGAAAAATTATAATCAATGTTAATAACCGATTTTCTAAATGTAAGTTTTGCTAGGCATTAGTCTTAGTAAATCTTTACCCACCTACAAGAGGTGGATAACTCTTAAATAGGGAAGAATTTGGCATCATTTGTTCGATCATCTAAGTTTTAATGTATCTTTGTTGGCTAGCTAGCAATTTCTTGTTTTCTTTAAATTCTTGTCCTTATAAAATTGAAGAACAATTGTAATATAATTTTTCAAGGTGGTACTAATTACTTCCTTTGTTTTTTATAATGGCAACGCTTTGACTTTTTTTATATTATTCATACTTAATATACTAACTTTTGACCAAATTTTATAGGTCATATATTATGAAATAAATATTATCATGTAATTTATTGTTGGATTAATTTTAATATATTATATTTTTTTAGAATATAACAATTTATGATCGTTATTATTTGGATATAAATATATTAATGATCAAAATTATATGTATAAAGTTAAAATATTG
Source organism: Beta corolliflora (assembly GCA_947648045.1). Classification (NCBI taxonomy): domain Eukaryota; kingdom Viridiplantae; phylum Streptophyta; class Magnoliopsida; order Caryophyllales; family Amaranthaceae; genus Beta; species Beta corolliflora. Next base: position 2,096,592 of record CANSZD010003689.1, read on the forward strand.
TAAACTCTTAATTATAAACAACAAAGGCAATATTATAGTATGCAATTTTTTGGGGGTTGGGGGCGTGTTACATGACAAATGGTACTTAGTTGACATATTTCATGCTATAGGGTGGATTGGTGATACGATAATTTAATGGAGATGATGAATGATGATGATGATGGTTCAACATCGTTCACAACTTCACAAGAGGTTTGTTAAACATCGCCCTAGAATTACTTAAAATCGCCCCGGTCCCACTTTGACTTTACTATTTTACCCTTCTCCTTTTTCCACCACTCACCACCCCCGCCACCACCTGCCACAACCCACCACCACCTACCACCACCTGCCACCACCCACCACCACCTGCCACACGCCACCACTTGCCACCACCCACACCGGTAAAAAAAAAAAATTTTAATTGGGGCTAAAGGGGCGAACGTCTGGCCAGGACGTTCGCCCCATGGCCCGAACGTCTGGCCTGGACGTTCGGGCCATGGGGCGAACGTCTGGCCAGGACGTTCGACCCATGGTCAACGTCCAGGCCAGACGTTCGGGCCATGGGGCGAACGTCCTGGCCAGACGTTCGCCCCTTAACAAAAAATTTCAAAATTTTTTAAAAGGGGGCGAACGTTTGGCCAGGAAGTTGGACCCATGGCCCGAACGTTTGGCCTGGACGTTCGGGCCATGGGTCCAACTTCCTGGCCAAACGTTCGCCCCATGGCCCGAACGTCCAGGCCAGACGTTCGGGCCATGGGTCGAACGTCCTGGCCAGACGTTCGACCCTTAGCCCCAAAAAATTTTCGCAATATGAGTGGTTGACGAGGTGACGGTGGGGCTTGAGGTGGGCGGTGGGGGCTGGAGGTGGTGGTGGGCTGGTTGTGGCAGGAGGTGGTGGTTTGGGAAAAGAAAAGAAAAACAAAGGAAGGGTAAAATTGGAAATGTTTGGTGGGACCGGGGCGATTTTAAGTAATTTTGGGGCGACGAATAGAAGTTCAGCTTCACAAGTCTTAACTGCTGGTACTTTTTGCACCCTTGTCCTAGACTGACTCTGGCTCTCAATTTTATGACAGGAAGCTCTCAAATTAACTAATATTGTGTGGTCCTATGCATGTTGCTGACGCATGTTTTTATATTCCTGAATTTCATACTTCATCACTTATCGTGCGATACTTTATTTTGGTAGTTAAATTGCACAAAAATTAATCAACTCTTTTTAATAATGTCTAAATAAAACGTTGTCCTGTGGTATTTGTTGGAATTGTTTTGATTTGTGTTTTTATTATGTCCCTTCGTTTCTTTTTGGGAACATTTGTTTAATTTTCACTTAGATTAAGAAAAAAAGCTAAGTAAAAAAAATAAAAATAAAGTGTTGCCAAGTGACTATATCCACCGGGACCAGCATAGCTATCCGAAAACTTTTCTAGAGAGGGGATCCCCCTTCTTTCTAGAAACCCTAGCCTCAATTAAATTTCAGTTGAAATTGAAACCCTAGCCGTCTTCCTCTTCTCCTCCTAGATCTAGCCATTTTTATGGCTTAGCTGTCATTTAATCCATTAGTCCATCCTTATGGCCGGTTTGGTTCAGTCGGCGGTGTTTTCAGGCCATTGTTTCTCTTCCTTGGTGGGGTGGTGTTGGATTCGGGTGGTTCTTCTTCATTGCTTCGACTAGGCTCGTGTCGGGACGGGCCGTCCTCTCGCGCTTCATCCCGGGCGCACGGGTCGAATTCCTCTTCTCCGACGAATGGAAGCTATTTGTTAGTCATTTTTTTGGGTTTATTTTCTTTTTCTAGTTTATATTTTCTGTCTTCTTTAGTGCTTGTTTTTCGCTTGTTAGATCAGTGGTAGATCTTAGGTTGTTGTGGCTTCAAGTAATTGTAGATCTTTTGAGAAGATTTGGGAGCTTATTTGTTTTTAGTGGTGCTTGTCTTTCCCCCCGTGACGGATTTCAAGAAGTTGTCTTCAGTCGAGCCTGGGGATCAGATGGTGTGTTGCCGCGGCAGTGCATCTACTTGAGTTTCTTCGTGCTCTTTTTTCTTCTATTTTTTTTGTACTTGAAACTTGTTGTAACCATTCTCATAGATGCTTTAGGTGGTGTCTCTTGTATAGACACCGCCTAGTTCTCTATTCCTTATCAAAGAAAAAATTCATCGGGACCACTATATAAGGACCCTAACCTCACGTCATCCTCGTACATTAAAAAGAAGGAGCAATTTATCTTCAATGAGACTTGAACCCACACTATTACATTAGGTATATAAAGTTCTTTCCGATGAATCAACTTCTTAATGATGCTCATATACTAATAGAGAAACTTGGGCCATGTTTATTTGGACTTACTTTGCAGTTTTTCATTTATAGTTAATTTCCTGTCAGAATTTGAGTCTTGCTAGTTTAGTTCAATTTAGTGCAGCATATATCAGTTCAAAAGAAAATGGCCTTTAGTATCGAAAATTTCATTTCTCACAACTTTTAGATTACAAAATCGAATAAAGTAAAATAGGGACCTCAACATGAAACTTAGACTTCAATGTGCAAAACTCACTTAGAGACTTAGAATGACAAATCTCAACTCAAAATCCACAACTATTCGGACCTCAACATCAAACTTAGACTTCAATAATCAATAATGTGCAACACTAGTCACTTAGAGTGACAAATCACAGCTCAAAATCCACAACTATTCGAAGCATCCCCGAGTCATTAACTAGTTTCCCTCCTATAATCTTATGCTTAAAGCAAATATATAAGGTATTTTAAGATTTTGTACGTTACAGCTGCAAAAAAAAGTATTTTAAGATGTCACAAGTATACGAGTTAATTAAAAAGGAATATTCGACACTAGGGGTCTCAACTATAGGCCTTTGACTTTTATAGGTTCCAACTTTTGATTATTTTCTGTATGGCCCAAGTACGGGTTGTTTTGATTTTAATAGGGCCAAATTGGGCAAATTAAAATTACAACAATACATATTTAGGTCCTATGCAAACGATTATAAGTAAGTTAGACCCTATTAAAATTACAACAACCAATACCTAAGTCCTACAAAAAATAATCAATAGTTAGGACCCCGGGTATCAATTTTTCCTATTAAAAATGAACTAATGCGTAAGAGAGAGAATACTAATATGGAAATTTAGACTATGTTCTTTTGGACTTATTTTCAGTTCAGTTCAGTTTAATTATTCTCTGCAATTCAGTTTCTCTGAGTTTAGTTAAGTTCAATTCAGTTTCTCTCCGTTTAAAAAAAGTGGGCCTTACAAGTGTGCGTAGTAAGTTGCATGACATTAGTTTAATAAGGCATTCGGTGGCTCACATGTCCAATTGTCCACCTTCCTTTTGTTTTGTGCAGAAAAACAATAGGTGTGTGGAGTGGTTTTGGTTTGATTTCACTTTTCTGTGCGCTCTCATCTGCTGTGGTAGGCTCAGGATCAGCGCTATTCCGAAATTTGGCGAGTGAAGATTGGAATAGTGAGTACTATGAATTTAAATTTCACCGGTGCATTGCATCTATTACAATTTTTGGCTGCCTTTAAACAGGAACTTCTATCGGTGACTGGCTGCCTTCTTTTATGACAGTTGAAATACAGACATACTTACTACCTAGGTAGGCAGTTAGGCACAGAAAATTAAAGTTTATATCTAGTACCCCTTTTTCTTTTTCTTTTGTTCCCCCCTTTTCTATCTCTTCCGGGATATCCTGTAGTTGGTTCATCAAAAAAATAAAATAAAGAAGCTACATGAGTTCCAAAGGAATCCTTAGCTTGTTCGATTTTACGTCTGTACATGAACATTATCATATTGCCTCGAAAAGGTAGTTCTTTGCATGTTCTTGTAGAAGTAGGACGACCATCATTTTAAACATTATCATATTTCTCGTGGAGTTTCATTTCTTAGAAGTACTAGTCTTGTGAATTGTGATGGTCTCATAAAATTATTTGGTTAGAACATTTAAGTTTTAATAAAAATTTCATATAATTCCATTTTATAATAATAATAACGGTTTTTTCACCAAATACATCTGACAAATCACGAAATTTACCATATACCTTCAATGTTTCAGATATTCACCATATACCCCTAAGGCCCTGAGTTTTCAAAATTGTGCACCATATACCCTTTTTCTAGCGGACGTTAAGTCGCCATTAGCTTTATTTACGATATTGCCACTATTAACCCCTAACCCTAAAATCCTAATACCCTAAACCCACCATAACCCTTATCCTAAACCCTAACCTTACCCCTAACCCTAACCCACCCCTAATCCTAACCCTAACCCTAACCCACCCCTAACCCTAACCCCCTGCTAGCCTAGCCTCCACCCCTTCCTCTCCCCCTCCCCTCCACCCCACCCCCATGTAACACCCCGATAATTCTCTCTTTTCAAAAATACCTTTATAATATAAAACTTAGAGAATTACCCAAATATTATCGCCCGTGTGATAACGTATCGGCTTATTCAGAATTTTGCAGCGGAAAACATCTAACCAAACTTTATACTTTATTAACATAAATAAATGAATAACTAAGTACTTCAAAAACAATTACTCTATAAATGTCTACTCAAACAAACTTATTAAAATATGTTCCTACTAATGCAGAAACATGATAAACTAAATTACACAAGCTCTCCATTCCCAGATTCCCAATGATGCTACATCTGCGAACCTGTAAATGTCAATGCTCTAGAGAATCTGCTCACTAAAATTGGGTCATCACAGGATCAATAAGGCAAAGCCATGATCAACACATACAAACAAAGCACGTAATCAGCAAAGCTGAGTACTACATAATAATACATAAACTTTCCTAACATGATACTAAATAAATCACATGCAGGGATAAATAATAATATAATCATATAACATTCTGCAGACAACTTTTACTGAACTAAACTCTAAACATCTTTTTATTACTTTAATGGAATAGTTATTGGACCGAGTTGTCTAACTAAAAACAGCCTTCACCTAGGAAGACGAAATACGGGCGCGACTCCGTATTCCATAATGACCTGCGATATCGAGGAACCTTTGAATAAAAAGAGGAACGGTGATCAATCCAATTCCCAGAAAAAGCCATGGCACGCTCACCATGTACCCCAACTCCTGATTGTCCAACTTCAGACGTGCACCAGTCCAAAGTTTATTACTATCCAAGTTACACTTTACGTGATTTACAATTTATTACTTATTATGACACACAAGCAATACAGATAACATATAATCAAACATTCACAACTTAACTCCTTTTTATCTTAGGATTAAATAAGTGATCATACAACTTACAATCCAAGATCAATTCCTTCTTATTTCAGTCCTTCTTATTTGTTGAACCTAGCCAACAACCAAATTACCTTTCATAGGTAGAAAATATCAACTTACCAGATAAGGCCCTCGGTCCTTATAAAGCAGTGAAATACTCAAAGGGAACAATGATCAATCATGATCCAACACTAATAAATATATTAATTCTCCCATGTGAATTAATAAATTAAATTTCCCAACCAACATGCTTGCATCAATTTTCCATACAAACATGATATAAATCTCATAATATAATCTCATAATCAACATGTTTACACCACAGCATAAAACATACAAAATCCAACATAATCAATATCATATATGAACTCAACATAGTTCCTATACATGATACTACATAATTTTCCTTCCTTAAATCATGATACTATCTCAATCAACACATAGGTATGTACGTACCTTGTGTAGACAAATTGAGAGGCCACTTTTCTACTCTAAAAGTTGCCTAGGGAATAATCTCCGCCTAACAAAATACAAAACATTGGTATATCAATATACCAATAAATTTACAGCAATAAAACTTCACTTAAAAACGTGTCAAAACCTTTTCTAAAATTCTTTTGACACCAAAGATTAAATATTTCAAACCCTAAAATATGGTACTACTAAAATAGGCTTTTAAAACCTCAAAAATCAAGACTTTAATATTTAAATCTCTCCTTGAACATAAAATATTAAATCTGAAATTTTTGTTTTGCTTAATAATATGAAACATATAATCTGACATAATTAAAGATGCAATCTTTAAACAATAATTTAACAAAATAATACTTTGAAATATTAGATCAATATATATGAAATCAATATATAAGAAAACGAGGAAAAGAATCAAAAGAAAAAGGGAGAAAAAGAGTGAAATACCGAAATCGCGAGTGAAATATGGCAGCAAAATTGCGAAACTTGCAGAGGCCATAACTGATAGAATAATAATCGGAATCGAGTGATTCTTGAGCCTAAGTTCAATAACTTTTCGAGATCTACAATTTCTCAGAAGGAATTTTTGGCTAAAAATAAACGGAACTATGAGAAATCTGGACAATCAGATTCGGGTGAGAGAAAAAAACGAGTGAAGGGAGGGAAATAGAATAGTGTGCCGTGAGTTTTGAGAGAGGAGAGAGAAAATAATCTTTGTGTGGTAAAAATAATTGGGCTTAAGGTATTTATAAGTAGGGTTTTCTTTTGGGCTTAGGAAAAGGAGATTGAGTTTGAATAGAATTTGATGACGACTAGGATTGATAAATTAGAACTCCTAGCATCAATATAACTCCTCTTTCCTAATCTACTTAGACTTTGGGCTCCTCGAGTCCACTTAGACTTCTTTTCCAAATCAAATTCGTATTTCAAACCTTTTCAAAGCATGCCTAATTAAAATATTTCCAACTTTCTTAAATTCTTAAAATAATTTCATTTGACTATTAAAATAGTCAACCTTCTTTAAATAATAAAGTCATTCCAACTAAAATATAAATATATAAATGATAAAATATATTTATAAAATCCTTTAAAATTATGGGGGATTACAGTCTACCCCTCTTAAAAGAAGTTTCGTCCCGAAACTTGACACGAAAACTCATATATTTTTCAAAACTTGAACTCTTCTTTTCAAAAGTTTACAAAGATTCGTGCTACTTGTGCACACTTTTGCTAACTTTAAACACGTGTGTTACTTATGAACACGCTTTCTTACGCGGAGAATCTACTTCTTTAGCACTAACATGTGCAAATTGCCCAACATAGGCGGACATATGCATTAAAATCTCATAAAATAGACAAAAAGCGCGAAATTTATCGCATTCTATCCCCCTTAAAGAAAACGAGTTACGCCCTCGTAACTCACCTCAAGGAACAAGTCTGGATACTTCTTTGTCATCTTATCTTCGGCTTCCCACGTTGCCTCTTCAGATTCGTGGTTAGACCAAAGTACTTTCACGATGTGGATGTCCTTATTGCGTGTACTACGCACTTTCCTGTCGAGAATCTTGACAGGTCTTCCTCATATGTAAGGCTACTATCGATCTGAATCCGTTCAGGCTCTAGGACATGACGCTCATCAGGGATATAGCGTTCGAGTTGGGAAATATGGAACACATCATGCATCTTCTAAAACTTTATTGCCAATGCCAATCTATAGGTTACTTTCCCAATTCGCTCTAAAATCTCATATGGGCCTACATACTTAGCACTTAACTTGCCCTTTTTCCCAAATCTCATGACGCCCTTAGTGGGTGATACTTTCAAGAACACCTTATCACCTATAGCAAACTCATCCTCGCGTCGTTTCAAATCGGCCGTAACTCTTCCGCCTATCTTGCGCAGCTGATTCTAGCTCGAATTAGTCGACATTCTTGACGGTTTCCTCAATAAACTCTGTCCCCAAGACTATATTTTCACTAAAGTCATTCCAACAAATGGGGCTTCTACACTTCCGTCCATATAATGCCTCAAAAGGTGCAATCTTAATGCTCGCATGATAACTATTGTTATAAGAAAACTCAATCAGGTCTAATTGGTCCTCCCAACTACCTTGAAAGTCAATAACACATGCTCTCAACATATCCTCCATAGTCTGGTTAGTCCTCTCGCCCGACCATCGGGTCGCAGGGTGAAAGGTTTTACTCATCTTCAATGTTGTCCCAAGATTTAATTGGACCTTTTTCCAAAATTTCGAAAGAAACCTAGAGTCACGGTCAGAAATGATATCCTTTGGAACTCCATGTCGTCTCACCACATGCCTAATGTATGTCTTAGCAAGTAGCTTCTTTTTCCATGTCTCCTTAATGGGTATAAACACAGCGGATTTGGTCAATCTATCCACAATAACCCAAATAGTGTCGTTTCCACTCCTCGTTTTAGGTATGGCAGTCACAAAGTCCATAGAAATAGAATCCCACTTCCATCCGAGGAACCCGTAAGGATTGAACCTTCCCCATGGGTCTCTTATGATCTATCCTCACATTCTGACAGGTTCGGCACTTAGACACATACTCGGCTACCTCTCGCTTCATATTTGGCCACCAATAGATACCCTTAAGGTCCTTATACAACTTGTCACCCCCAGGGTGCACATAATATGGAGTATTATGCCCCTCATCCATAAGGCGTCTCTTAAGGTCATTACATTTTTGTGGTACACACCACCTCCCTTTAAACCTTAAACTCCCATCATCATGAATCTTAAAGTCAGCTTCCTTACCTTGCCTAATTTTCTCCTTGATCTTATCTAGGTGCTCATCCCCAACTTGACCCTCTTTGATCTCATCGAAGACCGACAAACCCAAAGATAGAGCGCTAAGTCTTGCCTCACGTTCCCGTGGATTTAAGAGTTCTAGACTCGGCCTTTGCATATCTCGACACAACTCCTCGGGGACTATCAAGGTACTCAAGCTATGACTCGATTTTTTCGCTCGAAGGCATCAGCAACCACATTTGCTTTCTCCTCATGATACTGGATGTCTAGGTCATAATCCTTAATCAACTCCGAGTTCGAGTCTTTTTGAGTGAAAATGTACTTCAAGCTTTTATGGTATGTGAATATCTTACAAGTCGCTCCATAGAGGTAATGTCTCCAAATTTTCAATGCAAACACTATGGCAGCCTAACTCTAGGTCATGGGTAGGGCAATTAGCCTCATAAGGTTTCAACGACGCGACGCATACGCAATCACCTTCCCATTTTGCGCAAAGACACATCCCAAACCATTCTTCGAAGCATCACTATATACCTCAAATCCCTCATTCCCGTCGGGTAGGGTCAAAATAGGTGCGAGAGGTTAAACGATCTTTCAAAATCTCGAAAGGCTTCTTCACACTTTTCACTCCACTCAAATTTTGACTCCTTTTTCATCAAATTGGTCACAGGTCTTGCTATCTTCGAGAAATCTCTCACAAATCTCCTATAATAGCCGCCTAGACCTAAGAAACTTCTAATATCCGACACGCTCTTTGGAATTGGCCACTCACTCACAACTTGAATCTTAGCAGGATCTACTGAGACTCCTTCCTTAGACACATAGTGACCCAAAAACACTACTTTCTCCAAACGGAACTCACACTTAGAGAACTTCGCATACAATTGGTTTTTCCTCAATGTCTCCAAAATGATCCTCAAGTGCTTATCATGCTCAGCCTCATTCCTCGAATATATTAGTATGTCATCAATGAAAACTACCACAAACTTATCTAGAAACTCATGAAAGATCCTATTCATTAAGTCCATAAATATAGCGAGAGCATTGGTTAACCCAATTGACATTACTGTGAACTCATAGTGACCATAACGCGTTCTAAAGGCAATCTTAGGTACATCCTTATCAGCTACCCTCAATTGATGATATCCTGAACGTAAGTCAATCTTTGAGAACACACTCGCTCCATTCAACTAGTCGAATAGGTCATCTATTCTAGGCAAAGAACATATGTTCTTGATGGTTACATTATTCAACTCCCTATATTCAATACATAGCCTCATGCTTCCATCCTTTTTCTTCACAAACAACACAAGAGCTCCCCAAGGTGATGCACTAGGTCTAATATAACCCTTATCGAACAATTCTTGCAACCGCGTCTTCAACTCACTCATTTCCTGAGGTGCCATTCTATAGGGTGCTTTAGATATAGGTGCGGTTCCGAGAACTAAGTCTATGGTGAACTCAACAACTCTAACAAAGCGGCATACCCGAAATCTCACTCGGAAACACATCCATAAACTCGTTCACAATCGGAACATCCTCAAGCTTCACTTCAACTTCCTTACTCACATCTTACTACAGAAGAATAGCTCACACCCCTTTCTCATCAACTTTCTTACTTGCATAGTAGAGATAACTCCAAACTTCTTAGGTTTCCCAAAGCGTCTATAGGAGGTCAATTTTCCCAAAGGGTTTCTTAAACCTACCTTCTGAATCTCACAGTCGATATTGGCCTTGTAAAGACTTAACCAATTCATCCCAAGAATCACATCTAGGTCTCCCAAATTGAATTCTATTAAGTCAGATTGGAAAAACATAGTCTCCTATCTTCAAAGGCAAATTTCTAAACAAACTTGGTACACCTTATGATCTCCCCAAGAGGGAATACCGATAGACAAGTCAATTTCTTCATAATCTACTAACCCCAATTGAATTTCCTCAATCAAACCTTACTCAAATCACTGAGCCTTTAACTCCTCAGTGGCTACTACCTAAAAACCTAGACAATGCTATGGATTTGCTATAATACTCAGAGATGGTCATGCTCCCCATCCTAAGGTCTATGAACTCCTGAGCCTTTTCTTTCTCATAAAAGCAGGGTAAATTTTTTTCCTTAAAGCAGCAATAAAGGATTCCCAATTAAACTCTTCCACAACACTAAGTCTATTTCCATTTTCTTTCCACCATAAGTCAGCCTCATCTTTTAGATACAGTACAACTTGACCAACTTTCATACCTTCAGGACAGTTCACAGCCCCGAAAATCTTTTCAAACTCCCTAATCCACTCTTTAAGAAGGTAGGGTCAGCTTGCCCCTTATAGTACGACGATTTAATCTTAGCTAATCTCTCAAACATGTCCCCATCAGAATCGGGACTCTCAGTTCTTTCGTGAGTCAATTTCTCTGCCAATAGGCGAATAGCAGAAGCTAAGGCATCATTGTTGTTTGACACTCTACTTCGCGACTGAAATTTAACGAAACTCTACTTTGGTTTCGATTCACACTTACTTGCCATTTTCCTACGAAGACAACATTTGATTTGACCATAAAGATCGCATCAACAAACAATTTCTCATGAAGTTACTATAACACTAAGTTCACACATTATGAACCATAACAATCATATATTCACGCATGAATAAATAATCACATAAATAATCACATAAGGATCAAATGAAACCAATCATAATAAATAAAATATTTCCCCTTTTCACGTACTAAAATATATTCTCACTCAACTCAAATAATCGAATAATAACTTTTATTCCTCGAACGATAACAATAATATTTTCCAATCCAAAATAACCACCTTATTCCTCAACAATATAAAGATGCTAAAGAAGGAAATTTAAACCATTGTAGCTTGACTACTTTCCAACAACTAATCTTAAAGCATAAATAAATACTCTTATAGAGTTACATTATCATTCCTATCCTTATTTCCTTTATCCTTTTATGGAGTAAACATTTCATCTTCAAAGTCTCCAGAGTCTTCACTATAATAATAATAATAATAACCTGAATTCCTAGATCTAGTAGATCTTCAAATCCTTTTGGGTTGATGTCCATTTTCATCCATTTCTAAATCACTAACATCGCTCAGATAAGGTCTCCAAGTAACATTGTAAATGTCCTTTCAGGTTTGCGCTCTAGTACGATCAAACTCTTGAATTACTTCATATATCGCTAACAGGGATGCCTACTTTTATCACATAACGCATAATGCTCTCTAAGCTAGTGTAGCTATCACTTTCAGGCTCATGACATCGAACATTCTCATCATCACTCAATACAATTGGGTTATGATGGCTTCCTACTCTATTAACTTGCTCGACAATTCTATTAACTTGCCCGACGTGACATGGTTAGGGATCTATAACAAATTAATTAAACCTATTCCAATGGATATACTTAGTACTCTCCCTGTACGCATTCTCAAAAATAATAATACACAAGTTGCCATTAACATCATAGGCACAAGAATATAACACTTAGCAGGCAAGAAAAATACAAACAATTTGCAGGGAAGAAAAAAAATAATCATGAATAGTTAGCAGGGAAGAAAATAATAATCATCTTGAACTAACTATTCAATGCGGGCATATAATATTTCAATCCTATATGCCCTTCCTATACTACCCATTCTCACAATGCAACAATTAAAACTTTGAAGGCATGGAAAATAATGCAGGCATCCTTATAAAATAGTACTAATTAAATGTCGAACTAAAAAAAAATAAAAAAAATTCAGACTTCTAAAATCCGAAAGAGGAAAACAATTCGAAATTTTTTTTTTCTTAAAAAAAACAATTTCGGAATCCTAAAATTTTCGAATTATCACAAAAAAAATTGAAATAACAGAAAATTTCGAGCAAATAAAATTTTCGGACAATGATAAAAAAAATCGGACCCCTAAAAAAAAATTTTGGTCCTCTGAAATATACATATAATAATATATTCCTATAAGTTTTTCAAAACGAACAAGTAGGAGCAATTCTAAGAGTTTATTCAAATAACTAGTAAGTTAGTTAGGCGCCTAAAAGTTTTGAAAATAACCTAAAGCACCCAGATACCACTTTGTAACACCCCGATAATTCTCTCTTTTCAGAAATACCTTTATAATATAAAACTTAGAGAATTACCCAAATATTATCGCCCGTGTGATAACGTATCGGCTTATTCAGAATTTTGCAGCGGAAAACATCTAACCAAACTTTATACTTTATTAACATAAATAAATGAATAACTAAGTACTTCAAAAACAATTACTCTATAAATGTCTACTCAAACAAACTTATTAAAATATGTTCCTACTAATGCGAAACATGATAAACTAAATTACACAAGCTCTCCATTCCTGCATTCCCAATGATGCTACATCTCGCGAACTCGTAAATGTCAATGCTCTAGAGAATCTCGCTCACTAAAATTGGGTCATCACGAGATCAATAAGGCAAAGCCATGATCAACACATACAAACAAAGCACGTAATCGCAAAGCCGAGTACTACATAATAATACATAAACTTTCCTAACATGATACTAAATAAATCACATGCGGGGATAAATAATAATATAATCATATAACATTCTCGGACAACTTTTTACCGAACTAAACTCTAAACATCTTTTTATTACTTTAATGGAATAGTTATTGGACCGAGTTGTCTAACTAAAAAACAGCCTTCACCTAGGAAGACGAAATACGGGCGCGACTCCGTATTCCATAATGACTGCGATATCGAGGAACCTTTGAATAAAAAGAGGAACGGTGATCAATCCAATTCCCGGGAAAAAGCCATGGCACGCTCACCATGTACCCCAACTCCGATTGTCCAACTTCGCACGTGCACCAGTCCAAAGTTTATTACTATCCAAGTTACACTTTACGTGATTTACAATTTATTACTTATTATGACACACAAGCAATACAGATAACATATAATCAAACATTCACAACTTAACTCCTTTTTATCTTAGGATTAAATAAGTGATCATACAACTTACAATCCAAGATTAATTCCTTCTTATTTCAATCCTTCTTATTTGTTGAACCTAGCCAACAACCAAATTACCTTTCATAGGTAGAAAATATCAACTTACCAGATAAGGCCCTCGGTCCTTATAAAGCAGTGAAATACTCAAAGGGAACAATGATCAATCATGATCCAACACTAATAAATATATTAATTCTCCCATGTGAATTAATAAATTAAATTTCCCAACCAACATGCTTGCATCAATTTTCCATACAAACATGATATAAATCTCATAATATAATCTCATAATCAACATGTTTACACCACAGCATAAAACATACAAAATCCAACATAATCAATATCATATATGAACTCAACATAGTTCCTATACATGATACTACATAATTTTCCTTCCTTAAATCATGATACTATCTCAATCAACACATAGGTATGTACGTACCTTGTGTAGACAAATTGAGAGGCCACTTTTCTACTCTAAAAGTTGCCTAGGGAATAATCTCCGCCTAACAAAATACAAAACATTGGTATATCAATATACCAATAAATTTACAGCAATAAAACTTCACTTAAAAACGTGTCAAAACCTTTTCTAAAATTCTTTTGACACCAAAGATTAAATATTTCAAACCCTAAAATATGGTACTACTAAAATAGGCTTTTAAAACCTCAAAAATCAAGACTTTAATATTTAAATCTCTCCTTGAACATAAAATATTAAATCTGAAATTTTTTTTTTTGCTTAATAATATGAAACATATAATTCGACATAATTAAAGATGCAATCTTTAAACAATAATTTAACAAAATAATACTTTGAAATATTAGATCAATATATATGAAATCAATATATAAGAAAACGAGGAAAAGAATCAAAAGAAAAAGGGAGAAAAAGAGTGAAATACCGAAATCGCGAGTGAAATATGGCAGCAAAATTGCAAAACTTGCAGAGGCCATAACTGATAGAATAATAATCGGAATCGAGTGATTCTTGAGCCTAAGTTCAATAACTTTTCGAGATCTACAATTTCTCAGAAGGAATTTTTGGCTAAAAATAAACGGAACTATGAGAAATCTGGACAATCAGATTCGGGTGAGAGAAAAAACGAGTGAAGGGAGGGAAATAGAATAGTGTGCCGTGAGTTTTGAGAGAGGAGAGAGAAAATAATCTTTGTGTGGTAAAAATAATTGGGCAAGGTATTTATAAGTAGGGTTTTCTTTTGGGCTAGGAAAAGGAGATTGAGTTTGAATAGAATTTGATGACGACTAGGATTGATAAATTAGAACTCCTAGCATCAATATAACTCCTCTTTCCTAATCTACTTAGACTTTGGGCTCCTCGAGTCCACTTAGACTTCTTTTCCAAATCAAATTCGTATTTCAAACCTTTTCAAAGCATGCCTAATTAAAATATTTCCAACTTTCTTAAATTCTTAAAATAATTTCATTTGACTATTAAAATAGTCAACCTTCTTTAAATAATAAAATCATTCCAACTAAAATATAAATATATAAATGATAAAATATATTTATAAAATCCTTTAAAATTATGGGGGATTACACCCCCCCCCCACTCCCTCCCCTCCCCCTCCGCTCCGCTCCACCGCCGCAGCCCCCCCTCCCCACCACCCCCCGAGCCTCCCCTCCCCACCACCCCCGAAGCCCCCCCCCCCTCCCCCTTCCCCCTGCTGAATCTCACAACCCCCTCTCCACCTCCCCCTCCCCTCCTCGTTCCCCTGCTGAATCGTGCAACCCCCCTCCCCATCCACATCCCCCGCAATCGTGTAACCCTCTTGCCCCACCCCTTCGAATTTCGAATTTTTATTTCGAAAATGGGTCATGGGTCTAAAGGGGGGGAGGGAGGTTGCGAAGTCTGTTGAAAATGACTTTGTCAATGAAGAAGCACGATCACCATATTTCGAATTTCGAATTTACCATTTTTTTTTCGATTTCGGATGGGTTTGCGGAGGAGGGGGTTGTGGGGTAGGGGGTTGCGAGGGAGGGGGTTGCGGGGGAGGGAGGTTGCGAGGGAGGGGGAGGTGGAGGGGGGGTTGTGAGAAATCGAATGGGAGGGGTTGCGGGGCGGGGGGTTGCGATGGAGAGGGGAGGGGGAGGGGTGGGTTATGGTTTAGATGTTTGGGTTAGGGTTTAGATTAGATTTTAGAGATTAGGCTTTAGATTAGGGTTTAGATTTTAGGGTTAGTGGTTAATAATGACAATATCGTAAATAAAGCTAACGGCGACTTAACGTCGGTTAGAAAAAGGGTAGATGGTGCACAGTTTTGAAAACTCAGGGGTAGGGGTGTTAACGAGCCGAGCCGAGACCGAACATGGCCAGGCTCGGCTCGGCTCGAGAATAGGAAGGACCGAGCTCGGCTCGAGCTCGAAGCTCGTCGAGCTCGGAAATCCGGGCTCGGCTCGAGCTCGAAAAAAAAAACTTCGGCTCGGCTCGAGGCTCGGCTCGAGAAAGTTCGCGAACAGTTTGGCTCGAAAAAGCTCGAGTTCGGTTCAATAGTAGACGAGTTTGGTTCAATGGTGGACAAGTTTTGCCCGCATAAACAATACAACAGAAATTTAGAGTAGAGAAACATAAATCAAAGGCCACCAATCAATCAGAATAAAAAATTTAACAAAAAAAAAAAAAGAAAGTAAGATTCATAAAAATCAGTCTTAACTCTTAGAATGCGAATTGGAAAAATACGAATTGGAAAAATACGAATTGGAAAAAAATCGAAACTTTATGAATTCAGATAAAATCGAAAAAGAAAACTAAAAGAAACGAAAAATAGAATCTTACCTGTCATCCTTGCCGCCGAGATAAACCTCTTCAAGTTTGCTCACCAGTGCTCGCCAAGGTCGCCACTAAGGAGCAGCGTCAGTCGTCAAGTGTGCGAAGCTGGAGATTGCTCGCCGAGATAAAGCACGCTACTCGCCGGTGCTCGACGATGCTCGCCGGTGCTCGACAATGCTCGCCGCCAAAGGCCAGCGCCAGCCGTCAAGTGTAGGGAGTAGAATAAGATTGGAGATTTAGGGTTTTTTCGAAAACCTTTGAACAACTAGGAAGTAGGCTGTAGAACACTAGAAGTATAAGCGTCATTTTTTCCCACTTTCAATTTGGTTTGTATGTTTTAACTTTTGGGCTGAAAATTTTAATGTGGTTTGTATTATTGAAGTGGGCTTGAAACTAGGCCTTGTGTTTTATTAAAGTGGAAATCCAAGTTGATCTAAAAATCAATATATAAAAATAGTACTTTAAAAATTTTCGAACATGTTTGCGAGCTTTCGAGCCGAACTCTACTAGGCTCAGGCTCGGCTCGCTAAGGTCTCGAGCCGATCTCGAACTCGAGTCGAGCCGTCTCGAGCCGAGCTTTGACCGAGCTTTGACCGAGCCGATCTCGAACAGTTTGCGAGCCACCCTGGCTCATTAGCACCCCTACTCAGGGGTATATGGTGAATATCTGAAACATTGAGGGTATATGGTGAATTTCGTGATTTGTCGGGGGTATTTGGTGAAAAAACCGTAATAATAATAATAATAATAATAATAATAATAATAATAATAATAATAATAATAATAATAATAATAATAATAATAATAATAATAATAATAATAATAATAATAATAATAATAATAATAATAATAATAATAATAATAATAATAATAATAATAATAATAATAATAATAATATATACTTCCTCCGTTTTTTTACTTGCAACGGTTTGACTTTTAAACTATTTATTTTATCTTTTGTGATTTATAGTTAAGGAAAAACATATTCATGTAGAATCTTGTTAGATTCGTCTCAATGTATATTTTCCGAATATCTATTTTTCATAATTTTTAATTATCGGTAATTAAATATATTAATGATTGAAGTTATGCATTGGCAAACGTGAAAGTCAAGCGGTTGCAAGTAAAAAGAAACATATGAAGTATATATTGTAAGATGGGCGTAGTATTTTGCTTTAAAGAGGTCCATAAGTTAAAGGGGATGACAAGAGCATCAACCATTAAGAGCTCTAACCTCTTTAATTTTTTCTCTTCTGAAATGGGGAACCCATAATTGTTGGACCCTTCTCATAAATATTGAACCCCATAGCAAAAGGATGGTTCTCATTTCAGTTTTCAATTGGATGTCAACATGTGGCTAATTCCTCCTCCCCATATCACATAGGATTCGACCACTTGTCCAAGCAATCTAACTTTCATTTATTTTTTTCAAATCATTCTTATGCGTGCAGCAAGGGAGCCACTACCCACCCGCCATTTGTCATTGTGTCAGCAGACGTGGCAGCATAAATAGGAAACCCATGAATGTACGTAGATATGGAATTGTGAAATGAAAATAATAAATGGAAAAATTAGTGGAAAGTAATGTGGAAAATTGAGGTGAGGAGAGAGAAAATATGAGGAACCCATGATTATTGTTAAGTGACTCTTATAAGGTATGACCCTTTCAAGGTAAAAAGTGTTCCCTCCGTTATTTATTAGTTTACCCGTTTAGACTTTTGACACTATTCACATAAATGACTTTGATTATCTCTTTTGATTTGTACTTAAGGAAAAATATAATCATGTGAGATCTTGTTAGATTTGTCTCAATGTGCATTATCCAAATATCAACTTTTTATAATTTTTACTTATTGATAATTAGAGATATTAAGGTTTATATTAGTGTCTCAGCAAAGGATAAACTAATAAAAACCAGGGTGAGTGTAACTTAAAAAGTGACTCTTTTAAGATAAAAGGTAATTATTCAATTGTCAAGCCTATCTACACAAAGCCAGACACGACAATGGAAAGCAATTAATGACATAGAAGAGTATAAAGTTCACATCCCTTGCTCAATCACCAAAGAATATGAACTTGGAGGCATGGATAGGTGCCACCTAGAGATGGCAATGGGTAGGATCTGGACATGGTCC